>CAWUFW010011893.1:0-581785 GCA_963921515.1 Calotriton arnoldi | reverse complement strand
ACATGCCGCACACACCCGGGCATGTCCTACCTTTCGCGTACAACGCACCCTGCCCACAGGGGTACCTTGGGCCTACCTTAGGGGTGACTAACATGTAGCAAAGGGAAGGTTTAGGACTTGCAAGTGTGTGCACTTGCCAAGTCGACATGGCAGCCTCAGGCTGCGCACAGGCTCTGCGATGGCAGGCCCGAGTTACACTTTACGGGCTGTTTGCGTGGGTGGCCCAATCCAGTGCTGCAGCCCACCAACAGCATTTGGTCTATAGGCCCTGGCACTCGCAGTGCACTTTACAAGGGACTGACACATAAACCAAATAGGCCAATCATGGAAACACCAATCCATAACACATTTTATACAGGAGCACTTGCACTTTCCCACTGGACCGCAGTGAGGAAAGTGCGCAGAATCATCACACCAGCAAAAACAGAGTCAAAACCGGGAGGTCAGAAAGCAAAAAGTCAGGGGAAACACGCCAAAAGATGCCAAGTCTAACACAGAGTATATCTGTTTTGTGTTAGTGAGCATACTTTTCTTTGCAGATGTAGGTGCAAGCTTATGATAATATGAGCGCGGATCTGATGTATTTAACCCTGAAAAATAAGCAAACTTTTGTGCAAACATTTGTGAACTACCTTTTGGTGGTGTTGGGCAATGTTCCCATTGGTGGTATGTAAAAACATTATGTGGTGCACTTGTTTTATGCAGAAAGTGATGACCATAATGTTGGTAACAGTACATGGTATCAAAATCAGACGAGTCATCAAACATTTCATTTTTCGAGAATGCTGCAGACAGTTCTAAATCAGACAACGTATTATTCACAGTTTCAAAATCCCAATCGTCAGAGTATGTACTGGAGGTGATGATATCATTTAAAGAAATTTTGAATACATGTGGTATTTTTAAAAGTTCAGTGGGACCAAATACATCATATGAAACCGTATCCCAAACTATTCCGTCAGGAACTGGAACTGCTGTAATTTTCACATAGGACAGGTCTCTTTGTTCACGATGAGATGACGTATGAGGTTTCAGTACCAAGTTCACAGGTGATACTTCAGAGCGTTCTGGGAGATAGTATCCATTCACGAGCAAGAAAAACACAGTCACTGAACCTATCCAGAATAGGAGGAACAGTATTCCAGTTATTATCCAGAGCTGTAGCCATGGTGAGACTAGGTATGTCTTTTTCAGAAAAATTTAGAAATCGTGAAGTTGTTTTTTGCGGGAAACTGGAGCTGGCGGTGACTCAGGTTCACTTGGATCCAGAGAAAACGTGTCGAAATCAATGAAGTAGCCAGATGCAGTTCGATCTATCTTTGGTAGCCCAGCAGGTGTTGATGAACTGGCAGTTGTCTCCTGTAGAGGCATATTGATGTAGATGTCGGTGGTAGGCCGAATTGATATCTGTGTTTCATTTAAGTTTTGATGTTCTGTTTCAATAGGCACAAGTTCCATTACAATATTGGTAACTCCATTACTTCGTTTTGTAGACTCTTTGAATGTTAAAAGTCTTTCTGTCTGAACTTCCTGTATGGTAGCGAGAGGAGAGCGGCGGCTACCCAGGAGTCCACGTGGCCTGCTATTCAGGATCGGCCACATAGTGTGGTTTGATCAGATCGATTGAGACTAATCTCTTTTCTTTCTTGCCGGCAAGAGGCGGAACAAGTACTGTTCTTGTTCCTTCGACAGCCGGGACAGGTACAGGCTTTCTGTAGGATGGCCCAAATTCTTTTATGTCCACAATCTTTTTTCTGACCAGATCCCTGACTTTTGGGATCCAGGCAGGTCTTCCCGTGACTGATTTAACTTCCCCAGTGGCGGTGCGTTTTACTCACATGTTGCTTTGTAGTGCCCGGAATTCATTTAGATCCTGTAAAACAGCCAAACGTTTATTGATGTCAAAAGGTTTTTCATCCGTCACTGTGCTTTCATAATCGAGATCAGGTACCCATATTCTCGTCCCAAATAGGACTTTGTAAGGGGTGACACCTCCTAGGGAACTTCTTGGCATATTATTGAGTGCCCTCTGGACCCCATATAGGTGATTGACCCAACTACCACCCGAACCTAATACCCTTGTTGTTAAAGATTGCTTTAAGTCCCGGTTTTTCCACTCTACTACCGAATTTCCCTCGGGATGGTACAGAGAGGAGTACCGCAATGCAACACCCAAACTTCCCTTGGCTTCCTTGAAAGCCCTAGAGCTAAACGCGGGGCCACGGTCAGAATGTTATGTGCCAACTGCATATGTCCCTATGAAGACTTGCAAATCTTTTATAACAGTTCGAGCATCAGCAGAGCGCTGAGGACAAACCCACAGGAATCTAGAACATGAATCCACTGCTACCAAGATGTACTTGTAAGCCCCATCAGATTGTAAGGGGCCGCAGTGGTCCAAATAGACACAGGCGAGAGGCCTGTCTGATATTAGTAATGGTGTTTGTGCCGGATGTGCTACTGTGGAACCCTTTATCTGCTGACAGATGTCACACTTAAGAACAAATGCTTTTGTTTGTTTTGTTAAACCTGGCCACCAATAGCGTTGTTATAGTAGAGAAACTGTTGCGGTAACCCCTGCGTGTGCAGAACCCAAGCCCTTGTGTGCAGCTAGAATTAAACCTAATCTGCGATCCATGTTTGGTATTACTCTATCCCCACTCCTGGAATTTGAGCATATGGAATATTTTTTGCATCTAACTTGTACCAGTACTTGAGTGGAAAACTCTTTGGTACGGCTGATCTATTTTTGCGTGAAGCAATTAAAGCTGTCATTATGTCTCCGTTTAGTCTCGTGCTAGAACAAGTGATTGCAGCTACAGCAACAGTTCGCACTGTCGCCTTGGCGGCTTCATCAGCCTATGAATTCCCTTCAACGTGAACGCCATCATGTTGATGACTCAGCGTGTGTATCACGTGAGCTCTCAGCAAGTCTTTTTTCAACTCTGCCACCTGTTCCCAAAGCATTTTGTGCTTTATTGTGCAACCTTTTGAGTCTTTAAACCCATTCTGACACCAGTAGTGAAGATATTCATTGTAAGACTGGACACAGTAAAACGAATCGCACACTATAAGTGTGGGGAATTCCCAATCAGTTTGTATTAGTGCCAGTAATAGAGCTTTTAATTCTGCCAGTTGTGCCGTGCAGTCTCCTAGAGACTGCGTCTTCGTACTGCTAGGATGGAACTTGCCGTCCTGCATACGTCCTTTTACAATCGCACAGGCTGCGCTGTATTGTTGTTTACTACCTATGGCAGGCTGAGCAGAACCGTCTGTGTAAATAATGTATTCATACTGATCCAGAGGCATTATTTAATTCGGGAGAGGATATTCTTGTTCATATTGCAGGAATGCTTGTGTTTTTAGTGTAGAATTGTATTTGCAATCTACATCTGTTGAAGTGAGAGAATTAGCTCATTGTATCCATCTTGGATGTAAAGCTTTAGCATTTGGAAGGCTTGCCTTTGTAACAGCCTTTAAGGCCAGTCCTGGAGTTACGACAATTATTTGTTTCCCCTGAGCGAGTGCTCTTTCTCTCACTACAGCAGTCTGTACTGCTGTCAGAATTCTTTCTGTAGAAGCAAAACGCATTTCAGCGTTTGTGTACAAGTGTGATTTGTATGCTCTGGTTACTGTTTCGCCTTCATTGAAGGTTAGGTAAGTGTACCCTGATTGACCCGCGATCACCAGATTTGTGGTATTTACACGTGTGTGTAGGTGTTTGGAAGCTATCATGTCAGCTTGTAAGGAACGATCGATATCCGTGTGTTACTGTGTCCAATGTCTAATTGAAAAATCAGGTCTGATTATGTCATAGAAAGGTTTTTCTTTTTCTGCGTAATTCAAAATGTATATTCTGCCAAAATGTAGGAATCCCAATATGGATTGTAGGTTTTTCAGAGATTTTGGAGGTTGGAGCAGCGCTACTACTTTTCTAAAAAGTTAGCTGTTAGGCTTTTCCCTTCACTTGAAAGCTCATATCCCAAAAATAGGACAGTGAGGTGGGCTATTTTTGATTTTTTAAAGTTGAATTTGTAGCTCTCAGTGGCGAACTCCAAAATGATGTTGCTCACCCTGGTCAAAAGATCCATTAAATCATCATCCGTCAGATAAATATCATCTACATAGGACAATGCCTCTTCATCTAAATTTTGAAGTGACTCTATTACCATAGCTGAGAACAACCTGGGGCTATTCTTATACCCATGGGGAAGTTCACAAAATTGTCGCTGGGAGCCTAGGACTGAGAATGCTGTCAAATACCTGCTTTCAGGGGCAAAATATTGGTAGAAAAATCCATGTGAGATATCTAATGTCATTTTGTACTTTTTCCGCACAATGTTATTAATTAATGCGGCACTGTGTGCGTTCTGTACTGCAAATGTTTATGTGCATGTGTTCAGATGTCTGTAGTCTAAAACTAGACGGTATGAATTATTGAGTTTCATTACAGGAAACAAAGGATTATTCATTGAAGAGGTGCAATTCTCTATTACACCTTGGTATTCAAGTTGATCTAAGATCTCCCTGACTTGTTTCTTTGCTTCTTGTTTAATAGGGTACTGTCTCTGTGGAGTTGGAGTAGTTTTTACTGGGATTACATAGTGAGGTGACTCAGCATCCCACCCTACATGGTTGCGATATAATGCGGGAGCAAGTACTACTGCCCACTCCTTCGCGTATGAATGTTTTAAGTATACTGGAACGAGGTCAGAGAAAGCTGGTAAATTTATTGTTTCTCCCTTTGGGCACTCCATAACAATCTCAGGCAACCAATCTTTTTCTGCCAAAAGAATGTCATAGCCATAAGTCAGGTTCTCCCAAAAGCGACCTTTAATTTTTCTGGGTTTGTCCCCCTCCATTTGGCATGTTATTTCATATAACCGATGTTGGACACTTACCTTTGTATCAAGTGTTTCCACCATGATGTGTTCATTCAACTCCGCTGTCACCAGAAATTCCATCAGGCTCTGGCGAGCTATTGTTACTTCTGCTGCGCTGTCTAGCATCGTCAGAGCCCATTCCCCATTCAGAAGTTGAGTCCTCAGTATCCTTGGCATGTCGAACTTTAAGACCTGCTACCTTCTTCTTTTTAAATTGAGGTTTTGATTTTGGTTTATCTTCTTTTTTGATATTACAGTCCAAAGTACGATGTGTGTCTCTGGACTTTGTCCGTTCTTCTTGTCTGTGTTATGACCGTCCTTCCTTCTCAGAGTACGAGAGGAACATGTATCAGTATCCTGATACCTGTTATCATGATTCATAAGGTTGTACCTCCTTTCGGAGGGCTCCTGTTGAGGAGACCCACTCCTTGATTGTGATCTATTCTCTCTATTTTTTGTTTTTTATTGTCCAATTTCTTCTTGGGAGAATCAGGTGCTTGCTTGGTGTTATCCTTTTCAGGTCCACCCATGAGTTGAGGTTTTGTTGCTCTAGCTCCCAAACTATCTCTACCTAATTCGGCATATGTATCTTCGATAATTTTAGGTAATTCACGCTCCTGTTGTATAGGTGTGAAATCCCTAAGGCGTTGGCGTATTGCCACCGCAGCTGCCTCCCCTTTTATGTTTGCTAATATAATAGTTGATACCTGGGCAAAATTTCCTAACAATTTCATCCCTAAGTTCAGAGCAGGTTCTACTCCATACTCATTCTGTATTTGTGTTAATATATCTGGTATTACTGCTATTGAAGGGATACCATGAGTTCTGGTACATATGGCAGCGAAAACTGTACCCCAAGAGGTATAATCCTCTATCTGGGGAGCTATCCCCATTGGCAAGCAGATTGTTAGCATTCTGTGTTTTTCTTGAGGGCTTGTGTGTGGAAACACTGCCTCTAACTGTGTGATTTTCTGCGCTATCCAGAATGGCATTTGCTCACATCTAGTGGGCATTTTACCCATAACTCCGTTTAGCGTTTGTGAAGTAATTTTAGTTGCGGACCCCAGAATTTGTCCTGCTGGTGTAGCCCTTATTGGCTGAAGTGTGAGTGTTCTCATCACAAACTGTGTCAGGCTTTATTATTTCTTTGTGTAGTGGACGTAAGTCAGCTACCGGCATTGGGTCAATGTCTGGATGCGGTGTGTAAGCCGCAAGGACCGGCCAAGTCGCTCCGTCTCTACCGAGCGGACCAAGTCTTACTTTCTTTTTGTGTGTGGGAGGGCGCCTTTTAATTAGTTTATGTGCTCCTGGTAGGTGAGCAGAACTTCAATGTCCTCGTATGGACAATATTCCCCTGGTGTTTCATCTTCAGTGTAAGAGTGAAATGCATTTGTGCGTGCATCTGCTGGTGGGAATTTAACCCATAAATAGAATACCTCTGTTCTATATGATTCGTATGCCTCAATCACGAATGCTACTGTCCCACCCCTAGCTGTGACTCCATACTCTGCTAGTTTTAAAGTAAGGGCAGTTCTGACATTTTCTGAAATGTTTATTTCGCCTTCTTGTTCTCCTTCCTCTACTGCATTCGCACATAGTGCTGGCACAGGGAGGTCTTCGTTGGCCATTTTTGATAAAGTTTCAAGGAAACTGAGATAAGGTTTTATGCACAATAGGAACTGTTTGTCCTTCAAGCTTGAATAAATCTACAGCCAATACATAGGATATGCCTACTCAGCTGCAGCGGATTGTTCCTTTCCCACTCCAGACGTCTCTGGGTATGTGTGAGTAGGGGTCTTTAAGAAGAGCACGACTGAACTACTCAGATTTGACCGTTAAATAAGAACCAAACCAACGTTGGGCGCCATTTCGTGTAGTTCCTATAAATCTACATAGGATCTGCGCGTTTAGACAACATAGACTGTGGGATTGGTGTCCAGACTGATTCCAGGCACCCCCACCGGGTATGTTTGCCTGCATACCAGCTAGCTCACAGTGCCACTATAAACTCCTCTTACCAAGGAGAGAATAGTTCTTGGCAACTATCGAACATGACAACTCTGTTCCATCAGGGATTGTGGAAACAGTACAGTACTTTTCGCTCAGTCACTTGTACTCACTTTGTCTCAGAGAAATACACAGAATAAATGGTGGGGACCTTTTTCAATAAGCATTTATTGAACCAGCGTCATTCTAGTGTAAAATAGGTGTGCTGAAAGAACCATAAGACAGAAACAGATATAAAAGATTATAAGCACCAATAGAGTAAATGGATGCTAGATTCCTACCATAGTACTACAACAATGAATACAGGCAGGTATATAAATAGATGTCAATAATACTGCGTACTCCTACGATGCAACCCTAATTAGATGTACAAACATGTACCTAGCATGAATGTAGGTGTAGAGCCAAGAATCCCCTAGGCTGAAGAAAACCCCATTACCTGAAGTGAGAGGCTGTGGGACCCCGTCTTGGTCTTGAGATGGACACCCCACGAGGGATGTCAGACCACAGCGAGCTGGAGTGTCTGCGTGCAGGAACCTCAGCGTCTTGCGTCAGTGAGTCAGCATGGAAGTCTTTCTCCTTTGCCTGCCCCAGCAAAGATATGTTGTATATATACCCAAAAAGTACTCTCCGAGGTTCTACCATGATGTGTCATGTCGGCCGAGGATGATGAAAGGGATGACCCTTATACATAGCTTTTATGCAGAAGATGGTAATCCTGCTGTGATTCTGAGAATCCTCAAGCATAATAAATGAGGCTAATTTTCTGAGAAAACCACACAACATTTATGCAGCACCTTAACTAGGTAAATGGTCAATACCAATAACCGTTATGTAGTACAATGGCAGGGAAATGTAGGTGAAAGGTTAGGTGACTACCCAGGCCTATATTGGGGTACATTACAAAACATAACAAGCTTCCATTGACGTTTTTCGACCAAATCAAATGCCCTAGTTTTGGTAACTCATTGTACTTTATAGATCTTAATATCTTCACTTTGCCCTTTAAGTGATCGATCATCACCCTTATCATGTGTAAACGTGCACGTTTAGAAATCCCCAATACATGCAAATTCCTATTTATCCAGACGACACTCCTGAATTAATTGCCTGTCTCTTATGAACTATTCGTATTTAGCCTTAACACATCAGCTATCACTAAATACCTCTTTTTATTCCATATTCTTGCATCATAACTTTTACCAATGTATTTACATTTACGCCTTCGGGCATGGATTTAGAGAACGATAAACCTTTGCCTGCATATGACGGTGTTCTGCTTTTCCTGTAGAATTGAGGAACATAATAAACACTAAAACAAAAAAGAGCACAGGACGATCAGGCATGTAATTCATCTTTGTCTGAATATAACTGAAACTGCAATTCAAGAAACACAGGACTTACTGCTTCAATAAGGTTACTGGGGCAGGGAAAAACTATCAATAGAAACTTGATTGTGATTTTCATTTCAATTCTTTATTTTTCTGTACAAAAATCTATTCTTTTATGTATCATCTTTCTTTTGCAAAATATTCTTATTGTCTAACTCAACATTACATCCTCACTGTCTTCAACACTGGTTTCAATGAAAACAGAAATATAGGATTGGAATTAATAAATTAAGTAACATGTCCTCTCGTCCACAACCATCACAATGCATCCAGCGCCTATCCATCATACAAACATATAATTGTTCAAAAGTTATTTTCTATAGCAAAACAGGTCTTTATGATTCTCTAGGATATCTCTCATTGGTTTACGTTCAACATCAGTGTCACATATTTACATTTCTTTATACATAATTCAATTATGTTATTTTACAAATCATTTGTCTTTTTTATTAAAAACAGTGGCAAAAGTGTTATGCTTTCAATATGCCTTTCGGCATGAAATGCCTTCCTCAAGGAGGCCACATTTTTCAAGACCCCAAAATGTTGAAAACCGGGAAAAGGAATCAGGAAAAATGCAAATAGGTCTGTATATAAGTCCTGATGACGATGGCACCAAGCCCGCACTATCTTTAAGTCTCCTCCAAACAGATAGCGGAGGGAAAATCCTTTCCAAGGTCGTATTTAAAAGACTTGGGTCCTGATTTAGATGTTAGCGGTCTTTCCACTGTACCGCTGCCGTGGTGGTCCGAGGAAGACCACCAAGCCGTCTGCAGTCCTGCTTGCTAGATTACAATAGTAGTACAGGGCGGGTGGTGTGGCGGTGGCGATGTAACGGCGGCAGGAATGTTTGGCTCATAGGAGAGCCTAAATAGCATCCTGCCTCCGTGACAGCGCCTCCAGCACATCTGTGCATGGTGTGGCATGCACCATGTTGTGCATGCCACACAGTGCACGCACAACTGTGCACTTTTGGGGGGGCACATCATGTGCCCCCCCGCACGCACCCCCATGGGCAGATGTGCCCTTGGGCCCTGCTGGGGGCCCCTTTACCTGCCTTTCCACAAAGCATTTCATTGCGGGGTCCCCACAATGAAATGCTTGGAGGCAAGGCAGCTCGGAATCTGTTCGGTGGTGCCGACATCGGCGCCGCCGCGATTCCTGCCTGCTTTCCTCACCGTCGCGGGATCCTGGTGGTGGTGGCGGTCTTATGGCGGTCCTACCGCCACCATCATGAACGGGCAGCTGGCCCGATGTGATGGAAGTGGTAGGACCACCATCCACCGGTACGCCGGTCCCAGGACTACCAACATCGAAATAAGGCCCTTGATCTTTTGAGGTTACTCCATTCCTTTGATAGAAGTTAATCACTGCCCTTTTGTAACTTAATGATTGCTGGAAAAACAGCCGGGTGTATCGTAGCTGGCCGCAATGTCCATAGTGTTCGCGCTCAAGATAAATGATCTGTAAAATAACATAATTAAATGATGTATAAAGAAATGTAAATATGTGAATCGGATGTTGAACTCAAACCAATGAGAGCTACACTAAAGAATCATAAAGACCTGTGTTATAGGAAAGGACTTTTTAACAATTGTATGTATGTATGATGGATAGGAGTTGTATGTAGTGAAAGAACATGAACATTTCCTATAGAATGCAAGTACTACTAATGACAAATCTGCCTTGGGTTTCAGACACAAAAAAATATTTAAAAAGTGAAAGGCAGACATTTGGTGCTGGAAAATGAAAACATGAGGCCTTTAATCAGATGCTTTCCCCTTAATAAATCATGTGAAACGTGCACAATTAATTCATACTTTGACTTTCATGTGGCTAGTTTAGATTTTGTCCTCACTATAGAATGTAATTTTAACTTACAAAAAATGTTTAAATGTGTGCAGTAGTAGAATATAATTTGTATTAAATTAACACAACATTTTAAAGTGTAGAACACAGAAAGCAGCTCATGATTTAGCTTGCTCTGAGAGCTACAGCTTGACCTTCGAGATAACAGAGGAATGTTTCCTCTCATGTGAAAGAAGGACGCCTCGCATAATTTACAGCATGTAACCTGCCTTATTGTATTTAGTTGCTGGAAAATGTTTCAAACAAAGTCTCATTTATTTCTCTGCTTTAGAAAAAATAAAAAACACACCCATTTAAAAATGTATTTCCATGTTATGTTTTAAAGATTCCTGCTTAAATAATAAGTTATTTTGCAGCTAATGTTATGTGTTTGGTTAAAATAAAATGTTTCTTTAAAAGAAGGTTAGGAGATGAAGCTATATTAAATAAGATTCAGAATGCGTTGTGGGAAGGATTTCGCCTGCCTGAAGGGTGACGTGCAGTGTTGCCAGATTGGGCTATTTCTCGCACAATTGGGCGATATTTTGCCCGATTGTGCGAGAAAAAACCGTGTTGGGCGGGCTGCCGAAATTTGGGCTAAAATCCGCCCAGTGTGCGGCGGATTGAAGGCTTTGTGCGCCGCCGCCGCGCTGCAGCCCATGGTTGCCTTGCCACACCCCCCTTTCCTAACTTTAGGTGTCTGTGCCCTGCGACCCCTGCCCACAAGTAACACCTGCAGGGGCCATATATCTTTGCGGGCGGGAAGCTTCATCCAATTAGGGTCCTGCAAGACCAGCAGTGACCTCCGACCTGCCCCCAAGAGTGTGCTGACCTGCCCTGGAGTTCCTGTGACCCAATCCTGGGTCAGATTATTTCCTCAGCGGTGGGCGTGTCAGGTACAGTACCGTCCCGCCCCCATTCCTGTTTGCTCTTTATCTTTTGGGGCTCCCCCCCTACTTCCTCCTTTTCAACTTCCTCTGCTGCGAGCCTGCGACTACGGACCACCGACTGGACTGACCCACCATGATTGAGGCGACGAGGTCTCCTGTTGCCACGTGTCGTGCGGTGCTACTCGGCCTTCAACTTGCAGCTTGTCCTGCAGTCAGCTGTTCCTCCCGGTCCCAGCCCCTCCTCTCGAGTGAACTCTGCAGACTGCGCCGGCGACCGTCACCGACCCCCAGCAAGTTAAAAGGTGAGTGAAAGGAGGGGGAGGGGGGTGTGTGTAAATTAATGTGTGCATTAAGGCTTCGGTGCATGCGTGCACACGAGAAGCACTTGTTTGGTCTTGTGGGGTGTGGGTATTTCGCCTTTCGTTCCTGTGTATTTTAACCCACTGAGTTATCTTCCCAGTGCGCAGCGTGGAAGGCGCCGCCGCCCATTAATGGCTCAGAAGCCTGGCTTCTCTGGAGGGGACGGGCACTAATGGGGGCAGGGGGGGGGTACAAGAGAGCAGTGGTGCTTTCATATTTTTCCCAGTCCCTGCGCTCTGTTATTTTCGCGTGGGTGGCTCCCTCCCTGCTGACGAGCGAGGTGTTGAGAACCAGGATGGCGTGGGAGGGGGGCACATTAGGGTTCAGTGCCACCCGGTTCGCCCAACCAAACAGCGGCTTCGTGACGCAAATTTGAGGAATGTGGGTTTTCATGCTTGAATATGTTGTATCCTACTTGCAAACACTAAAATAACTTTTCCTTCCCTCTGTAGCTTTTGTGACTGTCTCTGCCTCATGCGGCTGCAAAGCCTTCACGCAGAATGCTGTGTGTTCATGTGAAGCTGCAACATTGCTTCAAAAGATAAGGTACCCACAGGGTTTAAGTGGGATGAGAAAACTGGGGGGCGTCTCCCATGGGGCGTGGCCGATGTAATTAAGGGGGTGTCTTAAAACACACGCTAAAAATCTGTGCTGAGTATAGCGGGCCGACTGGTATTTTGCTGCTTCTGTCCATTCATCCAGATATATAATTCAACAATTAACAGCTGCTGTGGGCTGGCTGGTCTGGTGTCCGTCTTATTGCAGCCGCACCCGAGTTCTTTAGTTCTTTAAAAAAACATTTACTTGTTAACGAGGCTTTGTTTTTTCACCTCTTCTTAGAGCCCCTGCATCTCCATTCTGCCTATTGCTGGCAGATTTACCCCCCCCCCCCGAAATTTTTATTAGCCAAACCCCCGAAACTTGGCGCCTCTGACTTCGTTGTATATAATATTAAAAATTGTGCAGTTCTTGTAGGCGAGGTTGTGGCGTATGGCTAGAGCTACCGACGGCTCGAGTTTGACATCTCAACATCTTGTCATTCAAAAAATGAACACGTCCTTGTGCAGTGCAACTGGTGCTAATGTTTGCGTTATATAAAACTGCACAACGAGCCACTTTGAAGTGACATCAAAAACAGCGATGGGTGGTACTATTGCAGAGTTACGTTATTTTTTTGTTTTACCCACCCCGAGGGTAAAAATGGAGAGCCCGACAGGGACCCGTTTCGGCACCTGCTTTTTAAAACTGCCGGTGCTCAGCACCGGCAAGACCTAACCCACTTAAAGCCCTGGGTACCCAGACTATCCAATCACCAAATGAAACGTGCATTTTACCACCATCTTATGAAGCGTACAACGTGTCACTGAAGAGGACTCCATTGATAACTTTATTTTATGCTTGCAACTTGAATGTGTTAAGCATACAAAAACTAACACACACACATTCTCTCGGTTGTTGAGCGCCTTGATGAAAATGGAGGGTTAGTAAGAAAACAGCCGGGTGGCACATCTGTACACACAACGCAGGCACCTTCCTCGCTCCCTTTCCACGCATCCTGTGCTGAACACATTATCAGTTATGAATTTCCAGAGGAAAATGGGGAGTGGGAGCCCACTTTAATCCTATTACGGATTCAGCCGAGCTTATTTAACATGGGACCACTCTGCAACCATCGAGAAGGGGGCCATTGTCTCTGTTGCCATGGCAACCCGTCTCGGATGCGACCCGGTCGAAGATAGCGGATTGGCTGCCGTTTATTTCTCAAGGTGTAGTTCCCCGAGTGAACTTGCGTGTTCCCGGCAGTGTCCCCACAGCCACACTTTGTTGTCAAGCAAGCTAGATTGGGAAACGCCATTCAAAAGGGAAACTCAGCTGCACAGGAATCTTTATATGTCGTTCTCAGCTGCTGAGCAGCGATTGCCACGCCGAGACATCGCTGGCATTGGCAAGCACCAGAATCAAGTGTATAAACAGCGACGCTTCCAATAAGAAAACGGGGCGAATAATATGAAGAAAAAAAAATCTTTCAGCAGAGGCATACAAGTGACATGCAGCGTAATATGGAGAATAAGTAGCTTGTGTATGGTGGGGGTACAATTGATACAGACATGAAGCATTAATTCAGTCTTGCATTGTGTTCAGTGCCCTCTGGTTCTCAGACGCAGCTGCTCATACAACAAGCAACAAAAACCTTACGATTTGAGTTTATTTCAAACGAATTCTGACGACAATGTTTCCAAAAGTTGGAACCTACAATTCATTACAACACACTGTATGAAAGTGTTACGAGAACTCTGAGCCTAGAGCGCTCGGCTGCAGATGTCCATGACAAATTGATTTAAATGCAATTCAGCTGACACAGTTGGGTTCACATCCCAAAGGGGCTGGGAGGTGATTGGACGTGTCGTCAAACCATCACCAATGCCCTCTAAACCCAGACAACACTCTGAGAACTCTGGGAACATCAGACGTCACTTTCAGCCAAAGAAAGACAAGTTAATGCTTTATGGCTTTCAGTGGGAGAGTAAAGAAAACCAACTTGAAATAAATGCTGAGAAAGAGGCGAGTGGGTGGTGGATGTGCAGGCACACAGCACTACCCCTACCACTGGTTCTTGCTTGATGCCAGCTTCGTGTCAGGGTCACAAATTACTCTCTGTCTGGCGGCATTTCTGGGATAACTGCGCCTGATTTATTTAGAGTCTGACTGTAAGAGGCAGAAGATGTTTGAGGGTGTGGGTGGGGGGGGATGGGGGCGGGCAGGACCACTGGTCTGAGCCGCTGGCACCACTAGTCGATCAGGTCTGAGGTGGGGCAAGTGGAATAACTCATAAAGGTCTGTAGAAGACAACTGAGTGGGCAATCTGCTGGTTACAGGTCCCAGTCCTGGCGTGACCGTCTCAGACTGTCATCCTTCTGGGGAGGATGTCACACTTGATGCTGGAAGTCTAAAACTCCTTTTCAGTTCTTTGAGACGTTGGTGAGTTGGTGCAAGGCTCAAGCGCTATGCCGCTGATGACTGCGACAATTGTTTTCTTTACTAAACTCACAGTTGAAGCCTCTTTCTTGGTGTTGGGAGGCAGAATCTAGCCACAGGCTCCTCTTTTGGAATGCAGCCATGATGGTTTATCCTTGACCGACTTCACCTGAGAGCATGGATTCATTTTTCTTTTCTTAAACTTTATTACAGGGTTTTTACCACAGGGAAGCTTTGAATAATATGACGCAGTAATAAAAAACTCAACAATTCTTCTTTTTCTGTGTATATATTCTTGTGTGCTCCTCACGCCCTGTAGAACTATACTTCCCTTGTTTTATATTTTATGAACTTATGATTATTGCACGTTGTTGTTTTGGTTTAGAAGGGTTTTATTTGTGGGCAAATGAATTAAGTGCGCTCATGATTTATATGGCTGTAGATACCAGTTGTCCAGTGCCTTATAATGGGCTTCTCTCCCCTCCTATAGAATATGTATCTTTACTACTATCTCCGCAGTATGTTCCAGGTGTTGTCTAATGTTTACCCTAGTAAAGTGGACCAGTGGTTCTGAAATGGATGGGGCGTCATCTTAGTAGCGCATACATATAGTGTTCCTGGTGCCTGCAAACATTATTTTGACCTTATGTAATCAAACTGGTGCTCATGTAAAGCGTTTCAATACCTTCTGTGCCAGTTCACACTATACAAAACCGGCAAAAAATGCACAGGTACAAAGTGAAACCAGAATGCCTGGATAAATCACGGCTTCCTGCTTAAATTGTGTGATCTTAGGCAAATATTTTGTTGCCAAAACTTTATCTTTATTGTCTCGTATGCAGGTACTTTTAAATATGATTTCGGAATTTTTGTTGTATGCAAACCTATTGTGTTTAATGTAATAGAATATAATGTGTCTCTATAATAATCTGGGCCACCTACATCGTGTACATGACTGTCTTGCCTCTCAGTTCCCTAAAGAGACTTTGGTTCTGTTAATATTTCGGCACCTTTACAGCACCATGACACACTTTCATATATAATCACAATTGGCTCTTGCCACCATTGCTCTTTGCACTCTGCAGAGACACAAAATAATCTAAACTCTGCAATGGCCCACATATTTGAATTGTGTCCCATGGAGGAAACGCCAGCCCCCAACCTGAACTCGGAGATACCTGCGAGCAACAAGGTCACAGCACAAGATTAATGCACAGTATGAAAAAAAACTACAGACAAGCAATGTGGTGGCTAAACAAAAAGAAATGCTATTAGGGAAGCAAATTAAGTCAAATGTGAACATGAGCTTTCTCACAAGACTTGCATAACTTAATTATTAATATTCTTGTTGATCTATGGCCCTATTTTCCCTAGACTGCTTGCAATAGGGCTGGGCACTATAGCCTGCAAACTCCCTAAAGAATGTGTTCTTTACAACTCACAAAAAAACTCCAATATGGGCTGATGTTGAAAATGACCACCCCACAGATCTCTCCAACCATGCCAGCTCAGGAACACAATTATACACAAATTTCATATGGGCAGCCCGGTGCAGTAACCAGCTAAGCGGACGAAATCACATGATGTGCCATATTGTCATTTTTGCATTGTTAACACTATCTGTGTATTTGCACCTCATTAGTACCAGTTTAAAACCCAAAGCTAGCAGTAAGCAACAGAAATCTGACGAGTTAACCATCGCAATGGGTCTGTAACTGCATGGCAACAGCTGTCTGTTTTTGGTAACTTTTGATCCATTTCAGGTGGAAACAATTTATTTTGGTAATATCTGCAGATTATGCAGCAGATCGATTTGCAGCGAATGTGTCAAATCTATAATTATGTGGAAAAATGCCTCTGCCTCGCAGTCTCACAATTCCAGTGGTCCAGCCTATGACCAAATATTTACAGAGGCAAACACAGGTGGAGATATGTTGAAGGTTACTTTGCATTGCATATTGGGATGAGTGATAAACTGAGCTAGAATGCAAAGGAGATGCCTAGTGCATGAGACATGGGTGATGTGTGTAATGCGTTTTAAGGTTCAATTATGATTTTACTTTGGCCTTTTGTGTGGGTTTTTTGGGTGATCAATGCAGGAGACCATGCACCAGACCAAAAACTGGGTTAAGCTCCTCACTGCTACACAGACGCTTGGGACTAAGTGATGTTATGGTTTTTGGCTAACTTTATTGAACCAGGGATGTTGATGGATATTCTATCTCTTCCAATTGCAGATACTTGCCCTGCCACACACCAGAGATTGTACAGTCCTCTACCAGGTCCCAAGAAGCTACAAACTAAGTAACTTTCAAAATGGGCAAGTGGTCAAAGTACAAGAAAGTGTACAGAAAGGAATGGGAGTCTGAACCCGAACTAAAAAAGTGGATTGCCCCTGTAAAAACAGATGAAGCAAAGGCAAACTGTAAATACTGTCACATACAGCTACGGGCCCACTACCATGATTTAAAGCTGCATGCATCCACAGCAAGACATCGTGCACGCATCAACACACCTAGCCTAACCATGGCATCTTTTGCACTACCAGTTTGTCACTTATCAAATGACCAGAAAAGGAGAGAGCTTAGGATTGCTGTGCAAACTGCATGTAGCACATCAATCAACAGCATTGACAGACTGGGAGAAATTTTAAGCGAAGAAGTTCCTCCTTTCCGTATGCACAGGACAAAGTGCACAGCTTTAATAAATGGACTTTTAGGCCCCTATTTCAAAGGGGAGCTCCTTCAAGATATGGGCAGTTCACCTTACTCTTTGCTCATTGATGAATCCACTGACATTTCTGTAAAGAAACTACTGTGCATCTGCGTAAAATACTTCAGTAAGAAAAGTAGCAGAATTGTGAGTAGTTACCTTGGGATGATAGAACTGCAAGAGGCATGTGCACAAGACATTGCAAATGCACTTCTGGAGTTCCTCAAGGACAGCAGGCTTCCAATTGAAAATTTGGTAGGGGTAGGTACAGATGGCGCAAGTGTGATGTGTGGCAAAAACCACTCCACATACACTTTGTTGAGAGAAAAGCAGCCTACTTTGCAGCTTGTACGGTGCATCTGCCACTCACTCGACATTGTTGCTAGAAAAGCGATGCAGAGTTTGCCCAGCAATGTGGAGTTCATGGTGAGAGAAACCTACAACTGGTTTGCACATTCTCCAAAGCGCCAGGCAGTCTACACAGATTTATATCAAACCTTGGATGGAGGAATGCCGTTGAAGCTTATTTCGCCATGTGAAACGCGGTGGCTCATCATGGCGGATTGTGTGGAGCGTTTTCTGGAGCAGTATGATGTTCTAAAGCTGCACTTTTGCAACGCATCATACGTAGAACATTGCTATGCAGCTAGAATGCTGCAAGAAATGTACAATGACGAGACAAATTATCTCTATCTTATTTTCCTCAAACCTATGTTGCTAGAAATTAAGGTAGTGAACAAAGCACTTCAGCTTGAATCTGGTGATGTCCTCCACATATTCCGGGATTTGCAAACTTTATATAGGTCAACTATGAGAAGAATTCTAAAGCCAAGTGTCTTCAGTACCAATAGTGAGCAGCAGTTGCGTAATTTGGATCTTCAAGGTAGTGCCATTTATCTTGCGCAGGAGGATGCTGACCTTGGCCTTGACTTCCGTAAAAAGCTCCAAGAAAGCAAACTGCCTGCTGCTGCCAAGGACTGCATAGAAAAACGGTGCACAGACTTTGTTAAAGTTCTGGCAGCAGAGTATCAGATGCGCTTGCCAGATTCACTGAGCCTCCTAAGACATTTGGAGCTTCTGAAGCCCCAAAATGTGCTTTCAGATTCTAAACCTCTGGTTACTGACCTGCCAAAAGAGTTTTTTGCAGACCCAACACACATCTTAGAAACGCAGTGGCGAACAGTGACTTCATGTTCATTCAATACCTCTTCAGGCATGGAATCATTCTGGATTGAAGTATTGAATTATAGAGATGCAGCTGGGAATCATCAATTTCAGGAGTTGGCCATGGGCGCCATTAAACTTCTGACCCTACCCATATCAAATGCACAAGTGGAACGAGTGTTCTCACAAATGACCCTGCTTAAAAATGAGAACCGTAACCGAATGGGGCTGAAACTGCTATCAAATATACTAAACATAAAATTTGGACTAAAGCGCAATGGTCTTAATTCCTCTTCGTTCAAGCCCTCGCCGGAACTGCTAGCAAAGTTCAACAGCAGTATCTACAATTAATTGTTTTACTGTCTTGCTGAGCAGCAGCTTATCCAAACCTTTGTTCGCTAACAGCAGTCCTGACACAACACCTCACATGTCCAAATTGGGCTACAGAGTGTATCGCACATTATCAGGGTTTTTATGTGGCCAAACACCAGCTCCAAATTCAAATCCCTCCACAGCACATGGCTTGCCACAATGGTTCCAAACAACTCATTGCTGCTGCTGCATTGTCCTCTTTCCCTACCCTACCACTGCCAGACTTTGAAGGATACTGCTGCTCCTGGCAGTCCCACCGCCAGACTGTGAAAGATGCTGCTATTCTTGGCAGTGTTATAGCTACAATGGTTCGAGGCAATTCTTAACAATTCAAAAATTCATATGCATGAAAACGCAGAAAAAATTGTCTAAGCAAGAAATCCTGAAAAGGCACCCGGCATAGAGACAAAAGTTAATGCAAAAACATATTTTTACTCACACGGCAAATAGAGAACAGCAATTACAAAATAGTTTAAGAATACTTAAAAGGTGCTCACATAGTTAAACAGGGGACAGCACTAAAGACTTAATGTACAGTGTGAACAAAAACAATGGCAGAGGGAGTCAAACTTTCAAAACAAAAGTCCAACAAATAACACGAATAGAAGATCGCAGCTCAGCGACAGCATGTGGAAGGCTCCAGAATCGTCAACGACTATGGCGGCCCCCGCAAGATCAAGCGCCAACACGAACATTGATCATGGGAAACTTGATCTGCAATTTAAGTTACCAAGACAGAGCTCATTTAACCCCTTCGGTTTTTATGACGAGCTGGACTCGTCATGGCACACAGTGCTCGTGTGCTCATGACGAGTCCAGCTCGTCATAAGACCACCCACGGGGGAAGCGCTGGCGCTCCCCCCGTGGGAATCCGATCGTCGGGTTTTTTTTTTGGGAGGCAGGGGAAGGTCTTCCCCTGCCTCCCCCCGCCCCCCCCACCCTCCCCATCAATGACGTCAGTGCGCGAGGCGCGCTGACATCATTGAGGGTTTCCCTTGCTTCCCCGACGCGCTGGAAGCCATTTGCTTCCAGCGCATCGAGGAAATAAGGTGAGGTTTGGCTCGGGGAGGGGGAGTTTGTAACAAAAGAGGCATAGAGGGAAAGGAAAGGGTTTTCCTTTCCCCCGATGCCTCTTTTGTGCATTCCTGCTGCACGATCATGTGATCGTGCAGCAGGAATGCCCACGAGGGAGGGAGGGAGGAGTGCTTTCTGCCCATATCTACCGTCAAACATTAGCTGTAATCCCTGGTGAAGGTCTGTGCATCCTTGATTTTCTCGAGCGCAATCCCCGTGTAGGTCCAGTGACCAGGAGGTTCTTTCTCCTCATCTGCTGCTCATATCGCGCTCTGACCCTTTATAAACAAGAGGCATGTGAACTCGCATGGAAGCCCTGCCCCACATACACCATCGGTATGCAACGTCTTCCCGCCCTTTCCCCACTATGATGGACAGTTTACCCAAAGACCCGGCGCCTTTCCCACTACAGCGTTCCCCCAGGTCTCCCGATAAAAATGGTGCCTCACTTGTGTGGGAGGCCCAAGTACCCGCGACATGCAAGGACACAAAACGTTTTGAGGCAACATCAACATTGCCTATCAAAAAATGTTTTGGGCCCTTGCCTGTGAGGCACCATTTTTATCGGGAGACCTGGGGGAACGCTGGGTGGTAGGAAATTTGTGTGAGGCCAGTGATGCCACACTTTCCCACACAAAAATGTGTGAAAAAAGTGATTTTTTCAGCTAAAATTGAGGTTTGCAGGGGATTCTGGGTAAGGAAACGTTGGGGGATCCACGCAAGCCATACCTCCCTGGAAGCCCCCGGGTGTCTACTTTTCAGAAATGTGTGGGTTTGGTAGGTTTCCCTAGATGGCCGCCGAGCACGGGGCCAAAAACCCAGGTGACCCCCCTTGCAAAACCAGGTGGTTTTGAGATAGGCAATTTTGAGGTCGCCTCACTACGTTGTGGGCCCTTACCTGTCGCGGGTACTTGGGCCTCCCACACAAGTGAGGCACCATTTTTATCGGGAGACCTGGGGGAACGCTGGGTGGTAGGAAATTTGTGTGAGGCCAGTGATGCCACACTTTCCCACACAAAAATGTGTGAAAAAAGTGATTTTTTTCAGCTAAAATTGAGATTTGCAGGGGATTCTGGGTAAGGAAACGTTGGGGGATCCACGCAAGCCATACCTCCCTGGAAGCCCCGGGTGTCTACTTTTCAGAAATGTGTGGGTTTGGTAGGTTTCCCTAGGTGCCGGCAGAGGTAGGGTTCAAAAACTACAGCTAGGCACTTTGCCAAAAAGGGTCATTTTTCACTGCGAAATTGAGGTGTGACCACGTTGCGTTTCGCGCCGTTTCCTGTCGCAGGCACTAGGCTGACCCACACAAGTGAGGTACCATTTTTCTCATAAGACTTTGGGGAACGCGGGGTGGGTGGAAATTTGTGGATCCACGCAGATTCCAGAACTTTCCACCACAGAAATGTGGGGAAAATGTGTTTTTTTTGACAATTTTTTATGTTTGCAAGGGATTCTGGGTAACAGAACCTGGTGGAGGCAGTCCAGTCACCCCATCCTGGATTCCCCTGGGTGTCTAGTTTTAAAAAATGTATAGGTTTGCTAGGTTTCCCTAGGTGCCGGCAGAGGTAGGGTTAAAAAACTACAGCTAGGCACTTTGCCAAAAAAGGGTAATTTTTCACTGCGAAATTGAGGTGTGACCACGTTGCGTTTTGCGCCGTTTCCTGTCGCAGGCACTAGGCCGACCCACACAAGTGAGGTACCATTTTTCTCGTAAGACTTTGGGGAACGCGGGGTGGGTGGAAATGTGTGGATCCACGCAGATTCCAGAACTTTCCACCACAGAAATGTGGGGAAAATGTGTTTTTTTTGACAATTCTTTATGTTTGCAAGGGATTCTGGGTAACAGAACCTGGTGGGAGGCAGTCAAGTCATCCCATCCTGGATTCCCCTGGGTGTCTAGTTTTCAAAAATGTATAGGTTTGCTAGGTTTCCCTAGGTGCCGGCAGAGCTAGGGTTAAAAAACTACAGCTAGGCACTTTGCCAAAAAAGGGTCATTTTTCACTGCGAAATTGAGGTGTGACCACGTTGTGTTTTGCGCCGTTTCCTGTCGCAGGCACTAGGCCGACCCACACAAGTGAGGTACCATTTTTCTCGTAAGACTTTCGGGAACGCGGGGTGGGTGGAAATATATGGATCCACGCAGATTCCAGAACTTTCCACCACAGAAATGTGGGGAAAATGTGTTTTTTGGACAATTTTTTATGTTTGCAAGGGATTCTGGGTAACAGAACCTGGTGGGAGGCAGTCAAGTCACCCCATCCTGGATTCCCCTGGGTGTCTAGTTTTCAAAAATGTATAGGTTTGCTATGTTTCCCTAGGTGCCGGCAGAGCTAGGGTTCAAAAACTACAGCTAGGCACTTTGCCAAAAAAGGGTCATTTTTCACTGCGAGAATTGAGGTGTGACCACGTTGCGTTTTGCGCCGTTTCCTGTCGCAGGCACTAGGCCGACCCACACAAGTGAGGTACCATTTTTCTCGTAAGACTTTGGGGAACGCGTGGTGGGTGGAAATTTGTGGATCCACGCAGATTCCAGAACTTTCCACCACAGAAATGTGGGGAAAAAGTGTTTTTTTTGACAATTGTTTATGTTTGCAAGGGATTCTGGGTAACAGAACCTGGTGGGAGGCAGTCAAGTCACCCCATCCTGGATTCCCCTGGGTGTCTAGTTTTCAAAAATGTATAGGTTTGCTAGGTTTCCCTAGGTGCCGGCAGAGGTAGGGTTCAAAAACTACAGCTAGGCACTTTGCAAAAAAAGGGTCATTTTTCACTGCGAAATTGAGGTGTGACCACGTTGCGTTTTGCACCGTTTCCTGTCGCAGGCACTAGGCCGACCCACACAAGTGAGGTACCATTTTTCTCGTAAGACTTTGGGGAACGCGGGGTGGGTGGAAATTTGTGGATCCACGCAGATTCCAGAACTTTCCACCACAGAAATGTGGGGAAAATGTGGTTTTTTTGACAATGTTTTATGTTTGCAAGGGATTCTGGGTAACAGAACCTGGTGGGAGGCAGTCCAGTCACCCCATCCTGGATTCCCCTGGGTGTCTAGTTTTCAAAAATGTATAGGTTTGCTAGGTTTCCCTAGGTGCCGGCAGAGGTAGGGTTCAAAAACTACAGCTAGGCACTTTGCCAAAAAAGGGTCATTTTTCACTGCGAAGTTGAGGTGTGACCACGTGGCGTTTTGCGCCGTTTCCTGTCGCAGGCACTAGGCCGACCCACACAAGTGAGGTACCATTTTTCTCGTAAGACTTTGGGGAACGCGGGGTGGGTGGAAATTTGTGGATCCACGCAGATTCCAGAACTTTCCACCACAGAAATGTGGGGAAAATGTGTTTTTTTGGACAATTTTTTATGTTTGCAAGGGATTCTGGGTAACAGAACCTGGTGGGAGGCAGTCAAGTCACCCCATCCTGGATTCCCCTGGTTGTCTAGTTTTAAAAAATGTATAGGTTTGCTAGGTTTCCGTAGGTGCCGGCAGAGGTAGGGTTCAAAAACTACAGCTAGGCACTTTGCAAAAAAAGGGTCATTTTTCACTGCGAAATTGAGGTGTGACCACGTTGCGTTTTGCGCCATTTCCTGTCGCGGGCACTAGGCCGACCCACACAAGTGAGGTACCATTTTTCTCAGAAGACTTTGGGGAACGCGGGGTGGGTGGAAATTTGTGGATCCACGCAGATTCCAGAACTTTCCACCACAGAAATGTGGGGAAAATGTGGTTTTTTTGACAATTTTTTATGTTTGCAAGGGATTCTGGGTAACAGAACCTGGTGGGAGGCAGTCAAGTCACCCCATCCTGGATTCCCCTGGGTGTCTAGTTTTCAAAAATGTATAGGTTTGCTAGGTTTCCCTAGGTGCCGGCAGAGCTAAGGTTCAAAAACTACAGCTAGGCACTTTGCCAAAAAAGGGTCATTTTTCACTGCGAAATTGAGGTGTGACCACGTTGCGTTTTGCGCCGTTTCCTGTCGCAGGCACTAGGCCGACCCACACAAGTGAGGTACCATTTTTCTCGTAAGACTTTGGGGAACACGGGGTGGGTGGAAATTTGTGGATCCACGCAGATTCCAGAACTTTCCACCACAGAAATGTGGGGAAAATGTGGTTTTTTTGACAATTGTTTATGTTTGCAAGGGATTCTGGGTAACAGAACCTGATGGGAGGCAGTCAAGTCACCCCATCCTGGATTCCCCTGGGTGTCTAGTTTTCAAAAATGTATAGGTTTGCTAGGTTTCCCTAGGTGCCGGCAGAGCTAGGGTTCAAAAACTACACCTAGGCACTTTGCAAAAAAAGGGTAATTTTTCATTGTGAAAATGTGGTACGTCCACGTTGCATTTTGAGCCATTTCCTGTTGTGGGCACAAGGGCTACCCACACAAGTGAGGTACCATTTTTATCGGGAGACTTAGGGTAACACAGAATTGTAGAGCAACTGTTATTACCTATTGACTTTCGATGCATTTCTGCCTTCCAAATGAAAGACAATGTGTAAAAAATAAGTCATTTTGAAAAATGACCTATAATTCTCATGCTAGTATGGGTACTCCCAATTTCGGAAATGTGCAAATATCTACTGTTTCTAAAATCTACATTTTGTTCCCATTTCAGAAATACATAGGTGTCTTTCATAACAATTTTTCCATGTATACATTTTCCCAAAATAATTGCTATATACCCGGTACTTAAAAAAAATCATTGCAAGATGTTGCTCAATTATTGGCTCTGGGTTCGTCGAGTTCTTGGTGAACCTACAAGTCTTATATATCCCCACAACCAGAAAGGTCCAGTGGATATAACGGTATATTGCCTTCAAATAGCTGTCATAATTAGAAGAAGTTACAGGTGAAAACGTTGACACAAATGGCTGTTTTTTTCAACTAATTTTCTATTTTTCCTTTATTTAACTGTTAGTTTCTATAAGGAAAACTTTAAGGATCTACACAAATGACCCCTTGCTGAATTCAGAATTTTGTCTACTTTTCAGAAATGTATGGCTTTCCAGGATCCATTATTGGTTTCATACCCATTTCTACCATTAACTGGAAGGAGGTTGAAAGCACAAAAAATAGCAAAAATAGGCTATGTCCCAGAAAAATGCCAAAACTGTGTAAAAAAGTTGGTTTTCTGACAAAAGTCTGCTTGTCCCTGAAAGCTGGGAAGGTGGTGATTTCAGCACCACAACCCCTTTTTTATGCCATTTGCAGGGAAAAATCAAGACGCTTTCATCTGTAGCCCTTTTTCGCATTTTTCAAAAAAAAAAACAAAATTTAGCTGTATTTTGACTAATTTCTGGGTCCCCTCCAGGGGAATCCACAAACCCTGGGTACCTTTACAATCCCCATGATGTTAGAAAAAAAGGACGCAAATTTGGCATGGATACCTTATGTGGTCAAAAAGTTACAGGGGCCTAAGCGCGCACTACCCCAAATAGCCAAAAAAAGGCTTAGCACAGGAGGGGAAAAGGCCTAGCAGCGAAGGGGTTAATGAGGCACTAGTTGCGATTGTTGTCATTCCATGAGTATGTGAATATCAATTTTAGCATGCTGTGGAGGATACAGTAAAGGGAAATGTGAGCACATTTCAGAAAGCATTGTGAAACTGCATAGCAGAAATAAATGCAGTCAATAAAATGCATAATGAATAATAACAACAGAGTTAGGCTTATGTGACTGCAGCCGCACAAAAGAGGAGGGGCTCATGTTGATAGGGACATTTATAATGCATGAATGAGATGTCCGAATTGGTAGTTCTATCCCAGAAACTGCTGGGTACTATACTTTTTTTATTAAGACTTCTGTTTTTCAGTCCATTGTTTGTTTTTATTACTCATGCTAGCTGCTGCTGTACAGATTAAAGCAAAGACCAAAATGCACAATTGGAGCCTCTGGTCTTAAGATATAACTTAATTAGTAATGTTTAATTTGCATTTTGGTTGCGGTAGCAGAAACCCCAGCAAAATCTAAGCATTTTTACTGAAAAAGTCAGTGAAGTTTGATTTAATTGATTGTATCAGTCAAACATATTTTTCGGCACATTTAAAGTAGGTGAACTTCAAAAGGCGAGTGCAAGCATGCAAATGTGAAATCATGCCAATAAATAAATAAACTTATTTTTGAGCAAGGGACTGAGCTAAAAAATGCAAGAAAATGAGTAAAACAATTGCTACGACTATACAATAAGCATAAAACCACAGTATCACTAACACCCATCACAAGATCGCATACAGGTTAACTTTAAATGGTATGCCAATTTTGAGAACCTGTAAGAAGAACTCAATGACACTGACATGCAACTCCAACTGGCACAGATATTCATGTAATGCATCAGATGAAGAAAGAGTGCCCACAGGAGAAGAAGGTTCATTCAAAGGACTTCTTAACAACACCAACTGAGAATGTCTTCAGAGATTCTGAGTGACCAAAGACATCATCATCAATCTGTGACACCTTGTCGTGCCTTGCATCACACTCTGCACTCTGTCTGCTGTGGCAAAGCTGCTGAGCCTACCACAATAATTAGCCACTGGTTACCTAACCAGAAACCCAGTTGGCATTTCACAACAATCTGGAAGGCACTAAGGGAAGTCTTGGCATTCAAAACCATGTGGCATAGCATGATAACTTCCTGTAGATACCACTGCAGGGATGGCAAGAACCAGTAGCTTCCTCTTCACCATAAGGGGAATCAATTACGCACTCCTCACTATCAAAAAGTTCCACAAAAAGAATATACTAGCTTCAGCATACATTTATTATGTGATGCACACATATGCCCCAGAACATACTCCAAATGCTTACTGGGTACTTGGCATGAAGCAGCAACTTCCATGCCAATATAGCCTTAACAATCATGCAAAGACCCATACAGTAGTGTTGTCCTACTTGGTGAGTTGATGCTCAGCTACCCAATCCATCATAACCCTACCTTCAATTCCACCTCCCCATGACTCCTCACATCAGCAACAGATGACAAGGGTGTATTGTGTTAAGGCAATTATATGTACTTTCCAATGTTACATACAAAAAATAATGGTTTTATGTTAACGTGCATTGTGCATTTAAATGAGTGAGTCTGGGGTAAAAACACAGGGCTTGGGGGGCGTGGCTTGGATGCCACTCAAGATGGCCGCATAGCTTTGGAGCTCCGCGCCACATCGGAACTGCCAAGATTCTTTAATAATGGTTCCTGTGATGCTGAACTCTTGAACGGAACTGACTGCACTGGGGAACCTTGCTGGTCTTACTTTTGGGGATTTTTTTTCTCCAGGGCCTCACAGAAGCTCCTTATTTAACCCTGGTTTGCTTTCAAAACTGCTAAGCCTTTTGTGATATCCCTGGAAAGTGACGAGAACATGCCTTCAAGGGAGCTAAATTAAGTCTCTGGGGTTACGTCATTTTCACTTATCATTGTTGGGGCCAAGTCTAACAGGGGTTTGTCCTGAGTAGGTTTTTGGGTAGGGTCACCAACTGGGGACCTAGCTCCTTCTCCTATCGTGTCTTGTTTTGCACTCATACTTATTAAGGCCGCCTCTTCATTGACCCCGACCTCCGGCGTAGACGTGCTCCCATCTGCTGCCATTGATGCAGAAACTGCCTGACCTTCTGTCTGCCTTGCAAGCTTTATTGCCAGTTCTCAGATTTCCACCACGGGGGTGACATCTTAAAAAAAGACCTTAACGAGGGTGTTATTCTTAATTTTCGCTGTACACCCTCAGGCTTCTTCTTGACTTTACCAGGCCTCTGAGGCTCCCTTAGAGGGCAATCTTTAGGTCTACACACCTGGGGTGGGGGGGGGGGGGCTCACAGCCTTCAACCTTTTTAGGTGCCCCTGATGGGGGGGATGTCTGAAAATGTCTCGTGGGAACACCTTTTATTATTTCCTATTGGGTTATGGTGCCTCCCTCTCCCTGAGGACTTACCCTGATCCTGCTGGTACCCGCCTAAACTTGCCCCCCTACCTTTATGTTGCTCCAGAGTTACTCGCTCTGCCTCCTCCACCTTCTCACCGCCGGCCACCTCCTTCCTTTTTCTCCACTCCTGGAACTCCGCAGCCCCAGAGTTCACCCACTGCACACCAGGTGCAACACGGCAGCGCTTGTGCTAACGATGTCCCCTGCGCCCCGGAGGAGACCTCGCGCTGCTGCTCTGCGGCTCCTCCTGAGCTCCAGGGCGGCAACGGACCAGCGTGTACCCGCGCTGATTCAGGAGTTCTTCTGCCTCGTCCTGCCCTCCGGCTGACAGGTAAGGCACTTCACTGCTACAGCGGTTGGGGGGTGAGTACTGATCAGTTTTGGTGGTGGGTGCCATCAGCGCTCTAGCGACCTGCTGGTGTTGCGGCCGCCATGTTCTCCCTTTTTGCCAATTCTTGTTCCTTTTCTGTTTTTTTACAATCGAGAGGATGCCAATTGGGTATGTGTAATCTCCACTCCGCTCTTCTACTCTCTCTCCCTGTTTGCAAGGGATGACTGTGGAAAGTGCAGGAAAGAGGCTGTTTGCTCTCTTGCTCTCAGCTGGGACCTCAGCATCAGGAGTAGGAAACCACAGATCTCTCACTGCAACTGTGCCTTCAATAATTACTTTTTCCCCAGGAGAAGCAGAGTTTCAGGTGCATTCATCTGTATTAGCATCTTTGTCTTCTTATGGACAGTCATTTATGGGCATTGCAGCCAGGTTTCATACCAGGATGCATGTATGGAATGTATTTGTGTAGGCTTGTAGGTGTGATGTAGTTTAGAATTGTTGCTGTTGGGTGGGATGACTGCAGGTGTTTTCAATATTTATTAGGGGTACTTGTTTATGGCTTGAGGCTACAGGTGGATGTGGATAAAACATTGTATACACAAGAGGTGCTGGAGTTTTTGAGGTATGTTGATATGTATGACATTGACTTACTGGAACCTGTATTCTTTAGACCTTTGCATAGTCTTTGTCATCTGGCTTCTTACTCATTAATAGTATGACAGGTTTTGGACTGGTGTTTCTATTTGGCAGTCCTCACCTTTGTACTTTCCAGTTGGCACTTGTCCTTCTGTACTCAATCTAGCCCTTACTCTTCGAGCTTGCCTGTCATTATAAATGTGAATCTTTATGAATTTCAAGAAAACTCCAAACCTTTTAGCATGTGCATTGAATAACAGAGGTGATATTTAATTAGAGCAAAGCTCAGTGCTAACTACACACATAGGAAGTGAATTTCAAGTTTTTCTCAAGGTACAAACATCACCTCAGAGAGTTCATATATTGATTTGTCATAACAGAAGGTCATAAAAGTATCTGGTGCCTTTTTACCCTACATTTCTATAATCATGGTATACGTCTCTTCCTTAGAGAGCTCAAGGCTTTATATTAGTAACATTTAAATCTGTCTCTTAGTGTCTACCCTCTTCTGTTTAGAGGCTCTAACTAATGATGAGCGGGCTATAAATTCTTCTCTGATCGATACTTTAGCAGTGTCCCATTTGGTACAAAAGAGGATTCCCTCATTAATGTAGTGGGTGAAAATATCTTTAACGCTATCCCTTATGACAGGGTCCTGAAATGCTGTCTTGCTCATTTTCCCTTGGCGTGTTCCTCTGGTACATTAAGGCCTGTAGCCTAGGAGCACAATGACGGGAGCATTAATGGAAAGGACTTGAATCCCTGCTTTAATCTCAATAGTGTTTGATAAGTGAACTGATTTGGAGGTAGTCTATTTGGAAGTACATTCTGTTGACAGAGTAACTTTCTAACATGCACCTTAGGCCTCCCAGCATCCCTACCAATTCAATATTAGATAGGAAACCTCAGGTAACAAGTCAGATTTTGATCCTGTAAGTTCACATAAATGAGTCATGGCCCTAGAAGCTGAGATGAGAGGAAAACTGGCAACAGAGAGGATGGAACCAAATAATACAAGGATGAGAACTACATGAAGGTAATAGAGACTAAGCAATTAGAGACTGAAAGAAATTCTCAAGTTAGGTGCACAGCCCTGGAGGATTACATAGAGAACACGTTTGCTCAAAAAAAGAAAATACCAACGCGTATGTAGGAAATTAAAGGTAAGAAAGACAAGGAACTCAAGCGGTCTCAAGTTACTCAAGCCACCATAATATAGAAATGTATGACATTGCAGACCTGAACAGCAGAAATAACACCACCAACCACGATCCAGGTGTTCCTGCTAAAAAGGCTAAGGTGAGGAGGAGGTCCAGTGAGAAACATAGACATATCTATGGCTTCCCTGCCCTTTACAGAACACAAAACAGTAAACATTCTGCTGAATGACAAGAGACTTCCTTCACTAGAAATATTAACTTATAGGGGAGAAACAAATACTAACAATGCCACACCATATAGAAGCCCAACGTTTGGAATCCCTGAATTATGGTTACCACTCTCAATAGTGCAGCAAGATGGCTCAGTGAGTTAATGCTTGCTGCTATTTTTGCAGTGATCCAAATGCCACAAATTCAGATCCTAGCAAGCTAAATTCAGCCTTCCATTATTTCGAAGTCTATAAATTTGTTAACAGCTGTTATTTATAGGGCTTACAACTGGCAGATGTGCTATGAAGAGGTAGCTTAAAACATAATTGTGAGCAATTGGAACAAAAATCAGCCTTTATCCTTCCACCCATATGAGAATCCAGCCCAGTTTGCAACAAAACAGCTAGGTCCTGACTGGAAGTGGGTTAGATAATTCAAACATCTGTTTGTGCAAAGATCAGAATTATGAATTGTGCAAAGTTTACCACATCTGGTAATTACTAGGTGTGATAAAGTCCGCATCCCTGCAATTTTACCCAGGTACATAACAGCAAGTCAAACCTGCTGCTATACACTGTAGGAAAATATGGAATATACAGATTTTGATTCAAAACGCATCAAAATCCACATGTTACGTCCATTTTGTATGGCTAAACTTGTTATTGGATGTATATATGACACCCATTGGATTATGAACCCCCATGGCATCGGATTTCACTAGCTGCGATAGTTATCTCATCTAATACCCCTCCCTATCTCCTCCCCACAGAGCACTAAAAATGACCCTAGGGTCAAGAAGTTGTCTGAGCTTGTCGTGTAGTTCCTATAAATCTATTTAGGATCTGCGCGTTTAGACAACTTAGACTGTGGGATTGGTGTCCAGACTGATTCCAGACACCCCCACCAGTATGTTCGCCTGTATACCAGCTAGCTCACAGTGCCACTATAAACTCTTCTTACCAAGGAGAGAATAGTTCTAGGCAACTATCGAACATGAGAACTCTGTCCCATCAGGGATCGTGGAAACAGTACAGTACTTTTCGCTCAGTCACTCGTGCTCACTTTGTCTCAGAGAAATACACAGAATAAACGGTGGGGATGTTTTCAATAAGCATTTATTGAACCAGCATCATTCAAGTGTAAAATAGGTGTGCTGAAAGAACCATAAGACAGAAACAGATATAAATGATTATAAGCACCAACAGAGTAAATGTATGGTAGATTCCTACCATAGTGCTAAAACAATGAATACAGGCAGGTATATAAATACATGACAATAATACTGCGTACTCCTATGATGCAACCCTAACTAGATGTACCTACGTGTACCTAGCATGTATGTAGGTGTAGACTCAAGAATCCCCCTAGGCTGAAGCCAACCCCATTACCTGAAGTGAGAGACTGTGGGACCCCATCTTGGTCTCGAGATGGACACCCCACGAGGGATGTCAGACCACTGCGAGCTGGAGTGTCTGCATCCAGGAACCTCAGCGTCTTGCGTCAGTGTGTCAGCATGGAAGTCTTTCTCCTCTGCCTGCCCCAGCAAAGATATGGTGTATATATACCCAAAAGGTACCTTCAGGGGTACTACCTTGTTGTGTCATGTCGGCCGAGGATGACGAAAGGGATGACCCTTATACATAGTTTTTATGCAGAAGATGGTAATCCTGCTGTGATTCTGAGAATCCTCATGCATACTGTTGATATATCGCCAAGGCACATAACCAGAATGCAAAGATTGTAGCATCCAGCTTAATGACATAATAGCCTAGTTTTCTGAGAAAACCACACAACATTTATGCAGCACCTTAAGTAGGTAAAAGGTCAATACCAATAACCGTTATGTAGTACAATGGCAGGGAAATGTAGGTGAAAGGTTAGGTGACTACTCAGGCCTATATTGGGGTACATTACAAAACATATCACCCACTCCTCATCCGAGCATACCATATACTATATATACTGAAAAGGAATGTCCTTTCAGTCATAACACATTCTAATAAATTTTCATAGTAAAATCTTCTAAAAAAGATAAAAAATTGCTAAAAACTCTAAAAAGTCCTTTAAAATATGTTCATATATATGGCTTGAGTACATAAAAGCCTTTGAAAGCCATGGTGCCATAATAGAGAAAACATTTGTTTAAAATTCCAATTTTGGCTGTTTTGGAAAAAGGCCGAATTCTTCCCAGCACACAGAGAGCCAAAATGTTTATGTGTCCTGCGTGGGAGACGCAACATCACTGCTGCTTGCCATCGCAGACGACGGTCCCTGTCACACCTTGCAGATAAGGCCAATTGAGCAAATATGATCTTCCTCAGTTCCCACAGCCGATGCTGGGGAAGCATTTGAAACAACCAAAGCCTGTGTGCCTGTTGAGGAGCCGGTATCCATTCCAACAGGAGCTGAAGCATCCCGTGGTGGCTCTAAGAATGCCGACATCAACATGGGAATACGCTGAGGACACTGCAGTACATGGGCCGTTAACGGGTCCAGCAATGCATCCACGTGCGGTGGTGCAACCGATAAAAGTGTTAGACAGAGGTCCAACACGCATTCTTGTCTGCAGAATAGGCAGCAGAGGATAGGCAAAACACAGTCAATCCAGACTGGTCGGAATGATGGGAACCAAGACTTGCTTAGTTCCCGAAGTGGAGGTGTGCCCAGATGGAGTACCATGCGATCATGGTAACGTCGCTCCAAGAGCGTTTTTTACATCTCCTTGGTGACTGGGACGTCCATTGCGTAGCAGAAAAACTAAAATCAGGATTCCCGCTACCAGTAGCAGGATTAGCGGAAGTCCTCCGAAAATGCTTCAGAATATGAAGTGTATAAAAGCTGGAATTACTCCGAAGACTGTCTGAAAGGTGCTTAAGAGTCCAGAACCTATGGTCTTAAATAGATGTTATACCCTTCGTATCAGACATGTTAAAGATACGCTGTACCATTTTGCCAAAATGGAAAGGGCAGTTAGTTCGTACAACTGCCTGTATCTCAGCTGAGGACCTTGTAACCTGGAGATCAAAAGTCTCTCGGGCTGAGGTTAAGGGCACATCTCTCTGTAAAACCATGGCTTTCTTTCGGCTCAGAGTATCAAACCGTATAAAGGAAACATTCAGCGAAGGCCATAACGACGCCTCCCTGACTGTGCAGGTCGGTGGAAACAATATTTGCATGCAACAAGTAACCCTGGAACTTACAGTGACAAGAATTGCGATGCCTGGAAGCATCCCACAACAACCTTGATCATTCAGCATTAAGTAACTCCCATTTGAGAGCAGCCTGAACACCGGATTAACCACGGCAGCTGGGGATCCTTTCAAATGACAGGACAAGTTTGCAACAGAACCATTACAGGCCCGTGAAGCATAATATCCTGGCAAATGAAAGATCCACTCAAAGAATTCTCGCAGTCTGTACCGCTGAGAAACACTTCAGTGTCCCCGTTCCTGCATCTAAATCTATACGGAAATTCCCAAGATTCATGGATGAATTCCCTACCCATTACTTCATATCTGCCTACCTGGTGGTGTTCTAGGCAATATTGAAACATGAAAGTTGTTACTGGCAATGTTATAGGGCCATTAAATAACCATTCTGTGGACGGTGACTCTGCCACGGTGAAGGGCAATCGGTCTAATTTTTCAATGCGCAGCATTGTATATTTCGCATCCCTTTGTGCCATTGTTATCTGCTTTTCAGTCAAATCATATGCAGAGAACAGAGACGTACTGTTGATATATCGCCAAGGCACATAACCAGAATGCAAAGATTGTAGCATGACATAATAGAATGTAATTGTGATTGCCCATGTTGTTGGATGGACAGACCTTGCTCTAATATATCTATAGCAGAAGATACAATGTTGCCCAGTGGATAAATCCAAGATGTTAGTGTGGTCATACCATTATCAACCACTGCCAAAGCTTTTTCTACGTTAATTCTGTCAATTTCACGCAATCTCTCTGCAGCTTCTTGTTGAGAGATTTTCTAAATTTAATTGTAAGTAGCATATAAAAAGCGTTTTCCACGACGTGGCTTACGGGAACCTAGCAAAAAATCCCTTAAATCCATGTCGTCTGACAGTAGAGACAAGTGTTGTTTCACCTGAGACAGTGTTGAGGTTCTTAGCCAATCTAGGCATAACTTCCCAACACTGTATGATGTCACCACCCCCGGATGTTCTCGTTGTACATAGCTTAAGTCAGGCCTATGGATACTAAACCCTTCGATGGTACCCCTGAATCTTGACTGACACCTATTCGTGTCTACAGGCCAAACTAACCATCCCTTCCAAATGGGGTCTTTTGAATTATATGAAATGCCCTGCAAGATGTTATCGAGTGTACCCTCACCATTTTCTGTGTAATTTTGCCAACCCTCAAAGTGTGAATGTGAGGGAATACTTGGTGTGTTCAACGCCTTAATCTGGGTTACCCAAGACAGGAAGTCTGTTGCACAGTGTCATTCAGGAAGATGATTTGTTGTGGTATGAGGCATGCTTTTAATAGTGCCTCCATTCCCTGAACTTGCCAGTCCTTAGTACCCCAGACAGATTTTATGTCTATAGTGTCCTTCCATAAGTCAGAACCCTGTTCAGACAGTTGGGCAATAAAGGATGCAGAGTATATCTGTTTTGTGTTAGTGAGCATACTTTTCTTTGCAGATGTAGGTGCAAGCTTATGATAATATGAGCGTGGATCTGATGTATTTAACCCAGAAAAATAAGCAAACTTTTGTGCAAACATTTGTGAACTACCTTTTGGTGGTGTTGGGCAATGTTCCCATTGGTGGTATGTAAAAACATTACGTGGTGCACTTGTTTTATGCAGAAAGTGATGACCATAATGTTGGTAACAGTACATGGTATCAAAATCAGACGAGTCATCAAACATTTCATTTTTCGAGAATGCTGCAGACAGTTCTAAATCAGACAACGTATTATTCAGTTTCAAAATCCCAATCGTCAGAGTATGTACTGGAGGTGATGATATCATTTAAAGAAATTTTGAATACATGTGGTATTTTTAAAAGTTCAGTGGGACCAAATACATCATATGAAACCGTATCCCAAACTATTCCGTCAGGAACTGGAACTGCTGTAATTTTCACATAGGACAGGTCTCTTTGTTCACGATGAGATGACGTATGAGGTTTCAGTACCAAGTTCACAGGTGATACTTCAGAGCGTTCTGGGAGATAGTATCCATTCACGAGCAAGAAAAAAACAGTCACTGAACCTATCCAGAATAGGAGGAACAGTATTCCAGTTATTATCCAGAGCTGTAGCCATGGTGAGACTAGGTATGTCTTTTTCAGAAAAATTTAGAAATTGTGAAGTTGTTTTTTGCGGGAAACTGGAGCTGGCGGTGACTCAGGTTCACTTGGATCCAGAGAAAACGTGTCGAAATCAATGAAGTAGCCGGATGCAGTTCGATCTATCTTTGGTAACCCAGCAGGTGTTGATGAACTGGCAGTTGTCTCCTGTAGAGGCATATTGATGTAGATGTCGGTGGTAGGCCGAATTGATATCTGTGTTTCATTTGAGTTTTGATGTTCTGTTTCAATAGGCACAAGTTCCATTACAATGTTGGTAACTCCATTACTTCGTTTTGTAGACTCTTTGAATGTTAAAAGTCTTTCTGTCTGAACTTCCTGTATGGTAGCGAGAGGAGAGCGGCGGCTACCCAGGAGTCCACGTGGCCTGCTATTCAGGATCGGCCACATAGTGTGGTTTGATCAGATCGATTGAGACTAATCTCTTTTCTTTCTTGCCGGCAAGAGGCGGAACAAGTACTGTTCTTGTTCCTTCGACAGCCGGGACAGGTACAGGCTTTCTGTAGTATGGCCCAAATTCTTTTATGTCCACAATCTTTTTTCTGACCAGATCCCTGACTTTTGGGATCCAGGCAGGTCTTGCCGTGACTGATTTAACTTCCCCAGTGGCGGTGCGTTTTACTCACACGTTGCTTTGTAGTGCCCGGAATTCATTTAGATCCTGTAAAACAGCCAAACGTTTATTGATGTCAAAAGGTTTTTCATCCGTCACTGTGCTTTCATAATCGAGATCAGGTACCCATATTCTCGTCCCAAATAGGACTTTGTAAGGGTTGACACCTCCTAGGGAACTTCTTGGCATATTATTGAGTGCCCTCTGGACCCCATATAGGTGATTGACCCAACTACCACCCGAACCTAATACCCTTGTTGTTAAAGATTGCTTTAAGTCCCGATTTTTCCACTCTACTACCGAATTTCCCTCGGGATGGTACAGAGAGGAGTACCGCAATGCAACACCCAAACTTCCCTTGGCTTCCTTGAAAGCCCTAGAGCTAAACGCAGGGCCACGGTCAGAATGTTATGTGCCAACTGCGTATGTCCCTATGAAGACTTGCAAATCTTTTATAACAGTTCGAGCATCAGCCGAGCGCTGAGGACAAACCCACAGGAATCTAGAACATGAATCCACTGCTACCAAGATGTACTTGTAAGCCCCATCAGATTGTAAGGGGCCGCAGTGGTCCAAATAGACACAGGCGAGAGGCCTGTCTGATATTAGTAATGGTGTTTGTGCCGGATGTGCTACTGTGGAACCCTTTATCTGCTGACAGATGTCACACTTAAGAACAAATGCTTTTGTTTGTTTTGTTAAACCTGGCCACCAATAGCGTTGTTATAGTAGAGAAACTGTTGCAGTAACCCCTGCATGTGCAGAACCCAAGCCCTTGTGTGCAGCTAGAATTAAACCTAATCTGCGATCCATGTTTGGTATTACTCTATCCCCACTCCTGGAATTTGAGCATATGGAATATTTTTTGCATCTAACTTGTACCAGTACTTGAGTGGAAAACTCTTTGGTACGGCTGATCTATTTTTGCGTGAAGCAATTAAAGCTGTCATTATGTCTCCGTTTAGTCTCGTGCTAGAACAAGTGATTGCAGCTACAGCAACAGTTTGCACTGTCGCCTTGGCGGCTTCATCAGCCTATGAATTCCCTTCAACGTGAACGCCCTCATGTTGATGACTCAGCGTGTGTATCACGTGGGCTCTCAGCAAGTCTTTTTTCAACTCTGCCACCTGTTCCCAAAGCATTTTGTGCTTTATTGTGCATCCTTTTGAGTCTTTAAACCCATTCTGACACCAGTAGTGAAGATATTCATTGTAAGACTGGACACAATAAAACGAATCGCACACTATGAGTATGGGGAATTCCCAATCAGTTTGTATTAGTGCCAGTAATAGAGCTTTTAATTCTGCCAGTTGTGCCGTGCAGTCTCCTAGAGACTGCGTCTTCGTACTGCTAGGATGGAACTTGCCGTCCTGCATACTTCCTTTTACAATCGCACAGGCTGCGCTGTATTGTTGTTTACTACCTATGGCAGGCTGAGCAGAACCGTCTGTGTAAATAATGTATTCATACTGATCCAGAGGCATTATTTAATTCGGTAGAGGATATTCTTGTTCATATTGCAGGAATGCTTGTGTTTTTAGTGTAGAATTGTATTTGCAGTCTACATCTGTTGCAGTGAGAGAATTAGCTCATTGTATCCATCTTGGATGTAAAGCTTTAGCATTTGGAAGGCTTGCCTTTGTAACAGCCTTTAAGGCCAGTCCTGGAGTTACGACAATTATTTGTTTCCCCTGAGCCAGTGCTCTTTCTCTCACTACAGCAGTCTGTACTGCTGTCAGAATTCTTTCTGTAGAAGCAAAACGCATTTCAGCGTTTGTGTACAAGTGTGATTTGTATGCTCTGGGTACTGTTTCACCTTCATTGAAGGTTAGGTAAGTGTACCCTGATTGACCCGCGATCACCAGATTTGTGGTATTTACACGTGTGTGTAGGTGTTTGGAAGCTATCATGTCAGCTTGTAAGGAACGATCGATATCCGTGTGTTACTGTGTCCAATGTCTAATTGAAAAATCAGGTCTGATTATGTCATAGAAAGGTTTTTCTTTTTCTGCGTAATTCAAAATGTATATTCTGCCAAAATGTAGGAATTCCAATATGGATTGTAGGTTTTTCAGAGATTTTGGAGGTTGGAGCAGCGCACACCTTTCTAAAAAGTTAGCTGTTAGGCTTTTCCCTTCACTTGAAAGCTCATATCCCAAAAATAGGACAGTGAGGTGGGCTATTTTTGATTTTTTAAAGTTGAATTTGTAGCTCTCAGTGGCGAACTCCAAAATTATGTTGCTCACCCTGGTCAAAAGATCCATTAAATCATCATCCGTCAGATAAATATCATCTACATAGGACAATGCCTCTTCATCTAAATTTTGAAGTAACTCTATTACCATAGCTGAGAACAACCTGGGGCTATTCTTATACCCATGGGGAAGTTCACAAAATTGTCGCTGGGAGCCTAGGACTGAGAATGCTGTCAAATACCTGCTTTCAGGGGCAAAATATTGGTAGAAAAATCCATGTGAGATATCTAATGTCATTTTGTACTTTTTCCGCACAATGTTATTAATTAATGCGGCACTGTGTGCGTTCTGTACTGCAAATGTTTATGTGCATGTGTTCAGATGTCTGTAGTCTAAAACTAGACGGTATGAATTATTGAATTTCATTACAGGAAACAAAGGATTATTCATTGAAGAGGTGCAATTCTCTATTACACCTTGGTATTCAAGTTGATCTAAGATCTCCCTGACTTGTTTCTTTGCTTCTTGTTTAATAGGGTACTGTCTCTGTGGAGTAGGAGTAGTTTTTACTGGGATTACATAGTGAGGTGACTCAGCATCCCACCCTACATGGTTGCGATATAATGCGGGAGCAAGTACTACTGCCCACTCCTGCGCGTATGAATGTTTTAAGTATACTGGAACGAGGTCAGAGAAAGCTGGTAAATGTATTGTTTCTCCCTTTGGGCACTCCATAACAATCTCAGGCAACCAATCTTTTTCTGCCAAAAGAATGTCATAGCCATAAGTCAGGTTCTCCCAAAAGCAACCTTTAATTTTCCTGGGTTTGTCCCCCTCCATTTGGCATGTTATTTCATATAACCGATGTTGGACACTTACCTTTGTATCAAGTGTTTCCACCATGATGTGTTCATTCAACTCCGCTGTCACCAGAAATTCCATCAGGTTCTGGCGAGCTATTGTTACTTCTGCTGCGCTGTCTAGCATCGTCAGAGCCCATTCCCCATTCAGAAGTTGAGTCCTCAGTATCCTTGGCATGTCTAACTTTAAGACCTGCTACCTTCTTCTTTTTAAATTGAGGTTTTGATTTTGGTTTATCTTCTTTTTTGATATTATAGTCCAAAGTACGATGTGTGTCTCTGGACTTTGTCCGTTCTTCTTGTCTGTGTTATGACCGTCCTTCCCTCTCAGAGTACGAGAGGAACATGTATCAGTATCCTGATACCTGTCAGGTTTTTTAATGTTATCACGATTCATAAGGTTGTACCTCCTTTCGGAGGGCTCCTGTTGAGGAGACCCACTCCTTGATTGTGATCTATTCTCTCTATTTTTTTGTTTTTTATTGTCCAATTTCTTCTTGGGAGAATCAGGTGCTTGCTTGGTGTTATCCTTTTCAGGTCCACCCATGAGTTGAGGTTTTGTTGCTCTAGCTCCCAAAGTATCTCTACCTAATTCGGCATATGTATTTTCGATAATTTTAGGTAATTCACGCTCCTATTGTATAGGTGTGAAATCCCTAAGGCGTTGGCGTATTGCCACTGCAGCTGCCTCCCCTTTTATGTTTGCTAATATAATAGTTGATACCTGGGCAAAATTTCCTAACAATTTCATCCCTAAGTTCAGAGCAGGTTCTACTCCATACTCATTCTGTATTTGTCTTAATATATCTGGTATTATTGCTATTGAAGGGATACCATGAGTTCTGGTACATATGGCAGCGAAAACTGTACCCCAAGAGGTATAATCCTCTATCTGGGGAGCTATCCCCATTGGCAAGCAGATTGTTAGCATTCTGTGTTTTTCTTGAGGGCTTGTGTGTGGAAACACTGCCTCTAACTGTGTGATTTTATGAACTATCCAGAATGGCATTTGCTCACGTCTAGTGGGCATTTTACCCATAACTCCGTTTAGCGTTTGTGAAGTAATTTTAGTTGCGGACCCCAGAATTTGTCCTGCTGGTGTAGCCCTTGTTGGCTGAAGTGTGAGTGTTCTCATCACAAACTGTGTCAGGCTTTATTATTTCTTTGTGTAGTGGACTTAAGTCAGCTACCGGCATTGGGTCAATGTCTGGATGCGGTGTGTAAGCCACAAGGACCGGCCAAGTCGCTCCGTCTCTACCGAGCGGACCAAGTCTTACTTTCTTTTTGTGTGTGGGAGGGCGCTTTTAAACCAGTTTATGTGCTCCTGGTAGGTGAGCAGAACTTCAATGTCCTCATATGGACAATATTCCCCTGGTGTTTCATCTTCAGTGTAAGAGTGAAATGCATTTGTGCGTGCATCTGCTGGTGGGAATTTAACCCATAAATAGAATACCTCTGTTCTATATGATTCGTATGCCTCAATCACGAATGCTACTGTCCCACCCCTAGCTGTGACTCCATACTCTGCTAGTTTTAAAGTAAGTGCAGTTCTGACATTTTCTGAAATGTTTATTTCGCCTTCTTGTTCTCCTTCCTCTACTGCATTCGCACATAGTGCTGGCACAGGGAGGTCTTCGTTGGCCATTTTTGATAAAGTTTCAAGGAAACTGAGATGGTTTTATGCACAATAGGAACTGTTTGTCCTTCAAGCTTGAATAAATCTACAGCCAATACATAGGATATGCCTACTCAGCTGCAGCGGATTGTTCCCTTCCCACTCCAGACGTCTCTGGGTATGTGTGAGTAGGGGTCTTTAAGAAGAGCACGACTGAACTACTCAGATTTGATCGTTAAATAAGAACCAAACCAACGTTGGGCGCCATTTCGTGTAGTTCCTATAAATCTACATAGGATCTGCGCGTTTAGACAACATAGACTGTGGGATTGGTGTCCAGACTGATTCCAGGCACCCCCCACCGGGTATGTTTGCCTGCATACCAGCTAGCTCACAGTGCCACTATAAACTCCTCTTACCAAGGAGAGAATAGTTCTTGGCAACTATCGAACATGACAACTCTGTTCCATCAGGGATTGTGGAAACAGTACAGTACTTTTCGCTCAGTCACTCGTACTCACTTTGTCTCAGAGAAATACACAGAATAAATGGTGGGGACCTTTTTCAATAAGCATTTATTGAACCAGCGTCATTCTAGTGTAAAATAGGTGTGCTGAAAGAACCATAAGACAGAAACAGATATAAATGATTATAAGCACCAATAGAGTAAATGGATGCTAGATTCCTACCATAGTACTACAACAATGAATACAGGCAGGTATATAAATAGATGACAATAATACTGCGTACTCCTACGATGCAACCCTAATTAGATGTACAAACGTGTACCTAGCATGAATGTAGGTGTAGAGCCAAGAATCCCCTAGGCTGAAGAAAACCCCATTACCTGAAGTGAGAGGCTGTGGGACCCCGTCTTGGTCTTGAGATGGACACCCCACGAGGGATGTCAGACCACAGCGAGCTGGAGTGTCTGCGTGCAGGAACCTCAGCGTCTTGCGTCAGTGTGTCAGCATGGAAGTCTTTCTCCTTTGCCTGCCCCAGCAAAGATATGTTGTATATATACCCAAAAAGTACCCTCCGGGGTTCTACCATGATGTGTCATGTCGGTCGAGGATGATGAAAGGGATGACCCTTATACATAGCTTTTATGCAGAAGATGGTAATCCTGCTGTGATTCTGAGAATCCTTAAGCATAATAAATGAGGCTAATTTTCTGAGAAAACCACACAACATTTATGCAGCACCTTAACTAGGTAAATGGTCAATACCAATAACCGTTATGTAGTACAATGGCAGGGAAATGTAGGTGAAAGGTTAGGTGACTACCCAGGCCTATATTGGGGTACATTACAAAACATAACAAGCTTCCATTGACGTTTTTCGACCAAATCAAATGCCCTAGTTTTGGTAACTCATTGTACTTTATAGATCTTAATATCTTCACTTTGCCCTTTAAGTGATCGATCATCACCCTTATCATGTGTAAACGTGCACGTTTAGAAATCCCCAATACATGCAAATTCCTATTTATCCAGACGACACTCCTGAATTAATTGCCTGTCTCTTATGAACTATTCGTATTTAGCCTTAACACATCAGCTATCACTAAATACCTCTTTTTTATTCCATATTCTTGCATCATAACTTTTACCAATGTATTTACATTTACGCCTTCGGGCATGGATTTAGAGAACGATAAACCTTTGCCTGCATATGACGGTGTTCTGCTTTTCCTGTAGAATTGAGGAACATAATAAACACTAAAACAAAAAAGAGCACAGGACGATCAGGCATGTAATTCATCTTTGTCTGAATATAACTGAAACTGCAATTCAAGAAACACAGGACTTACTGCTTCAATAAGGTTACTGGGGCAGGGAAAAACTATCAATAGAAACTGGATTGTGATTTTCATTTCAATTCTTTATTTTTCTGTACAAAAATCTATTCTTTTATGTATCATCTTTCTTTTGCAAAATATTCTTATTGTCTAACTCAACATTACATCCTCACTGTCTTCAACACTGGTTTCAATGAAAACAGAAATATAGGATTGGAATTAATAAATTAAGTAACATGTCCTCTCGTCCACAACCATCACAATGCATACAGCGCCTATCCACCATACAAACATATAATTGTTCAAAAGTTATTTTCTATAGCAAAACAGGTCTTTATGATTCTCTAGGATATCTCTCATTGGTTTACGTTCAACATCAGTGTCACATATTTACATTTCTTTATACATAATTCAATTATGTTATTTTACAAATCATTTGTCTTTTTTATTAAAAACAGTGGCAAAAGTGTTATGCTTTCAATATGCCTTTCGGCATGAAATGCCTTCCTCAAGGAGGCCACATTTTTCAAGACCCCAAAATGTTGAGAACCGGGAAAAGGAATCAGGAAAAATGCAAATAGGTCTGTATTTAAGTCCTGATGATGATCGCACCAAGCCCGCACTATCTTTAAGTCTCCTCCAAACAGATAGCGAAGGGAAAATCCTTTCCAAGGTCGTATTTAAAAGACTTGGGTCCTGATTTAGATGTTAGCGGTCTTCCCACTGTACCGCTGCCGGGGTGGTCCGAGGAAGACCACCAAGCCGTCTGCAGTCCTGCTTGCTAAATTACAATAGTAGTACAGGGTGGGTGGTGTGGCGGTGGCGATGTCACGGCGGCAGGAATGTTTGGCTCATAGGAGAGCCTAAATAGCATCCTGCCTCCGTGACAGCGCCTCCAGCACATCTGTGCATGGTGTGGCATGCACCATGTTGTGCATGCCACACAGTGCACGCACAACTGTGCACTTTTGGGGGGGCACATCATGTGCCCCCCCGCACGCACCCCCATGGGCAGATGTGCCCTTGGGCCCTGCTGGGGGCCCCTTTACCTGCCTTTCCACAAAGCATTTCATTGCGGGGTCCCCACAATGAAATGCTTGGAGGCAAGGCAGCTCGGAATCTGTTCGGTGGTGCCGACATCGGTGCCGCCGCGATTCCTGCCTGCTTTCCTCACCGTCGCGGGATCCTGGTGGTGGTGGCGGTCTTATGGCGGTCCTACCGCCACCATCGTGAACGGGCAGCTGGCCCGATGTGATGGAAGTGGTAGGACCACCATCCACCGGTACGCCAGTCCCAGGACTGCCAACATCGAAATAAGGCCCTTGATCTTTTGAGGTTACTCCATTCCTTTGATAGAAGTTAATCACTGCCCTTTTGTAACTTAATGATTGCTGGAAAAACAGCCGGGTGTATCGTAGCTGGCCGCAATGTCCATAGGGTCCGCGCTCAAGACAAATGATCTGTAAAATAACATAATTAAATTATGTATAAAGAAATGTAAATATGTGAATCGGATGTTGAACTCAAACCAATGAGAGCTACACTAAAGAATCATAAAGACCTGTGTTATAGGAAAGGACTTTTTAACAATTGTGTGTATGTATGATGGATAGGAGTTGAATGTAGTGAAAGAACATGAACATTTCCTATAGAATGCAAGTACTACTAATGACAAATCTGCCTTGGGTATCAGACACAAAAAAATATTTACAAAAAGTGAAAGGCAGACATTTGGTGGTGGAAGATGAAAACATGAGGCCTTTAATCAGATGCTTTCCCCTTAATAAATCATGTGAAACGTGCACAATTAATTCATATTTTGACTTTCATGTGGCTAGTTTAGATTTTGTCCTCACTATAGAATGTAATTTTAACTTACAAAAAATGTTTAAATGTGTGCAGTAGTAGAATATAATTTGTATTAAATTAACACAACATTTTAAAGTGTAGAACACAGAAAGCAGCTCATGATTTAGCTTGCTCTGAGAGCTACAGCTTGACCTTCGAGATAATAGAGGAATGTTTCCTCTCATGTGAAAGAAGGTCGCCTCGCATAATTTACAGCATGTAACCTGCCTTATTGTATTTAGTTGCTGGAAAATGTTTCAAACAAAGTCTCATTTATTTCTCTGCTTTAGAAAAAATAAAAAACACACCCATTTAAAAATGTATTTTCATGTTATGTTTTAAAGATTCCTGCTTAAATAATAAGTTATTTTGCAGCTAATGTTATGTGTTTGGTTAAAATAAAATGTTTCTTTAAAAGAAGGTTAGGAGATGAAGCTATATTAAATAAGATTCAGAATGCGTTGTGGGAAGGATTTCGCCTGCCTGAAGGGAGACGTGTGCAGACAGCTGAGAGGTGGAGATGTCCTTCTGGAGAATGCTGTATTCCAATTGGATGAAGAACGAAGATCATGCCACATGCTTTGCAACATTTCTTTTCTGATTTATAAATGCGTTCCTAGAAGTTTCAGTTGCAGATTTGGACTTGGACTGAGAGATGGAGACCAGCAGAGGAGGAGAGAGCAGATGCAGAGCAGAACAGATTCAGACGAAGCTGAACAGGGGGAGGCAGGTTCAGCTGGGACGGAGGCACTTTAGATGTAGGCTATATGTTTAATTCTGACTTTTATTAAAAACCCCAAGCTTTATTCTTTGACTAACTGACGTTGCCAAGGCTTATTTGCTCTCTGCTTTATTTCTCTTTATGGGAGATTCTGCAATTATTGATTTAGCTTCATGCTAATCTCACCCTTGCTTTATTTTAAATTCTTCATGAGTTCTGACTGACATCATTTGTGCCACATTTTCTAGTATGCAGATTATGATATGCTCTGCACTAACTTTATTTTTCTATTTTCAATTCTGTAACCTGATGGATATCTGACTAATGAATGAAGAGTCAGAGAATCTTATACTTAAATTAGAGAATCAAACCCTTTAAAACTACTCACAACTCTAATCATTGACTAAAATATTTATATGCATTTGATTACTTGCCTGTGTTTATGAAGGAGCTCTTTTGGTCAAAATACGGTGGAAAAGATTTATTACCTTGAGAATAGAATTTGGCGAGAAAAAAGGGTAATGGTAATTAAAGGTAATTGTGCCACATTTACTAATATTTCCAAAGAGAGATCACCACGAGATTTCCCCCCTATCAGTAGTGTGTATGGTTGTGGATGAGAGGATATGTTATGTTATTTTATTAATTTTAATCCAATATTTCTGTTTTCATTAAAACCTGTGTTGAAGATAGTGAGGATGTACTGTCGAGTTAGACGATAAGAATACTTTACAAAAGAAAGATGATTAAAAAGAATATATTTTTATACAGAAAAATAAAGTATTGAAATTAAAATCACAATGCTGTGAGCCGTACATGTGTATGTGAGTGAGAAGTTTCCACAAAATATATATTGAAAGGATGATGGGGGTTCCAGTTTCAATTGATATAATTGGAAATGCTAAATTATTTACACATTTTAAAATGAGGTTCTGTCTTTCCCAGCTGTCTGAAAGTTGCCTCTCATGATTTATAATCCTTTTGGTGAATAATGAGGATTAAATATGCTATAATTGCTACCCATAGTTTTCCTAATAAGTTTGGGCACCGTGTCACTATTTATTTAAATGTAGTTCTACGAAAGATGAAAGACACGCCATTAACTTTACATTATCCTGTCACACCACAAATAACCGAGGCCTTTACATCAAGTGAAACTGAAAAAGGGCTCGTGTTTAATTAGTGTTTTCTATCACGCTACAGATTTACAACCTAGACGTGATTTGTGTGAATATGTAGAGTGAATTCAGGTATTGTTTTGAGAAATGTAGCAATTTCATTTTTCACCGACAAAAGAATTGTTGAAAATCAACACATAAACTGATTACCCCAAAGAGAAGGTAAAAAGTTGGAATGTAATGGGTTGATTTATTGGTCTCAATGTCCATTCCTTGTAGAGCTCCCCCACCCCCCAAACCCTCACGCCACCGGCCATACCAATAGCTGCCAGGCTGACAGCCCACACCGAAAACTCCCCCAGACCTCAGCATACTGGAGCATCTTGCCATCGGTTGTAGTTTACTGACCCTGGTTCTGTCCTCCTCCTCTTGCTCCCAGTGTAAACAAAATCTACAGAGAGCTACAGGGGGTCAGGGTTTGGTTTGTTATTGCAAGGGAGAGCTTTCAGTGCCTGCACTGCCTTACATGTATATGGGATCCTGCATGAACAATTGCCCTTGACTTAAAAATATTGTTTTCATCTCCTTTCTTTCTCTCAAATGACCCTCTTGTTACCTTTCATCCCCTCATGCCTCCTCCCTCTGGGTATAACCTACTTTAAGTCACATGACTCTTTGCCTTTTTCTCAATTATTGTACATTTGCAAATTGCATAAAACTATTTTCAGAGATCACATCTACTTCTTTGAAATCATATTCCTGCAATTTAACAATTCTTAATCCCACCTGCATTATCTATTCACCCACCAACCATCTGCATGATCTCACATACCTCCCACGAATGATCACACCTAACTCCTATTATTTAAGCTACTATGCAAACTGGAGTCATTACATGAGTTCACACACCTTCCGTGAATGATCATCACACTTAACGTCTATTAATTCAATCTACCATACAAACTGGAGTAATTGCAAGAATTCACACTCCTCCCATGTGGGATCAAACTTAACTTCTATTAATTGAATCTGTCATATAAACTGGAGTAATTGCACAGAATTGTTTTCTTGTAAGCTCAAGACCAAAACCAATAGCAAATAAACATCAGATTAACCACTGACCTTGGGTTCTGGAGTAGCATGCTACTTGCCACAGAGTGCTTCAACACCTAGTCAGGGGTAGTAAGTGCTATATAAATGCAATTAAAATGCTTAGATCCTCAACAGCTGAAGGGAAAATAACAATATGCCACACACTAAGTTTTCCACATGCCACCTTTATATCCAGTTATTTCGTCTGTTGGCCTCCTGGAAAAATGGTTGTAAACACAGGTAATGGTATAATATTATTATTTATTAAAAGTCTGCCACCTCTTCTGCTTTATATTTCTGATGGAGCTTATCTCCAATCATGCTATTGCTGTACTATAATACAATGCATTCAATTTGTATCTCTGACCTCCTGCCCATACCTCAGAGCAGGAAGTGATGTTGAATGTGTGAAGTAGATAGCTATGCTTTAGGGTCCTAGAGATGCACACATTCCATTATTCAGTACAGGACACTGTGTGGTGTGAAGGATGTGTAGGATGTGCGAATCCGATGATTGAATTAGGGAGAATGTCTGTTGGTGAGAGCATGTTGCATTTCCCCATGTTGTGTTGCATAACAACTGTGGAATGTGTCTCACCAGTAGACTTCTTAGGATGGTAGAGAGAGTGAGTTGTTGATGAGCAGTTGTCCTGGGTAGTCTGGTAGGGTTGGAGCGCATGGATCGGAGTGTTCAGCATATGGGGAATACGATTGAAAGAAATATACTTCTAGTGTATGTGACCATCGTTTTAGCAACCTAAATTGGTATATGTATGTTTTGATGACTCTTGAATGTTTTGATGACTCCTGATGTAGGCTTTTATTCAAAATGCTGAATTTTTATGAATTTCCATATTGTTTTCCACACTAGAGGATGTTATTTCCCACCCCAAGGCATTGCAACTATGACCCTTAACAAGGGCCTGTTGAGACTGTTTTCCTGTGACAAGCTGCTGATGAGGAAGAGGGGGCAACCCACTATAAGTTTGTGAAGTTTGTTTGATGCCACCGCTAGGCTCAGGTGCAGTTAAAAAGCAGCATACCTATGACGTCCACTGAGATCTGCCTGACAGATCATGCAGAGCTCACGCCACTTCCTGTAATGAATGAAGTCTGCGCCAGAGACATCTGTGCTATCTATCCTAAGGCATTTTGTGCAACATTCAATCCTTCTTATGCTTTTCCATGAACAAAATAATAAGCATACGGTTTGCTGAATTTACTGCTTGGAGGTGGAATTTGTTCCACTTTGGTAAGGTTATCCAGCAGAACATTTCCATAATCTCTTGTTTTTGCCTTCTCATTGGTGTAGTCACATTACTCCTGCTTACAAAGAATCATATTGACACGTGCCAGACACACACGTCTCTCCGAGTGCTCTGCTGCAATGGTGAGCATGCTGGGATTTGCACCCCCGTTGGCCATGCTGTTACAGTCAGTGAATCATGGAAAATGAGCTTGCTGGTGTGCAATTAGGCAATTATTTACTTTTTTGATTGAAGCACAAAAAGACAGGTTGACGGTTATCACGGCATCCAGTTAAAACAAGTCAGTCTGAATGTAAGTGAATCTTGAGTTGTAAAGCACTGAATAGATGCGATTGATTGTTATGCATGTGGCTTTCCTCAAAGTGTTTTTTTTCCCAGTCAAACGAAAAATCTATTAGGGAAAGTGGAGGTTGGCGCATTGTTTGATTCCTGTATGAAAAATTGCACATTTTGTTAACGTTTTGAATTATCAATAACTTTATATGCTGGTGAAAAACGATTAAGAATTGCAAAAATAATTTTACTATGCACTGAGTGCATTCATGAGGAGACAACGAAGCAGAGGATAGGGAAAACCTCCAGGCCTGCAAGCTGAAGAGATGTGTGCCTACTGAATAAAACCCAGAGCCTTGGTGCCATAAATCAGAAACAGACATCAAAGTACTTTGGGAAATGAGATCAGATAAGTGTTACTACTTTTACACACATAACTAATTCAATATCCTTAGTGCTGAGATATATAATGGATATGAACATTATCTGCTTTAAATCACTGAATTTGCCGAGTACAAAAATCACGTTTTCTCCGACTTACACACATCATCTACTTTGTGTTTATTTCTGTTTTTGTATCCTTACTTTTTCCTTATACAGTTTTAGATGCAAGGGGTGGCCATTTGGTTCGTGTAACTGTTTAGAACAACCCACTCACAAAACATATCCTAGCCCAAAGCATCAGGAAATTTTACATAAAAGGCACACGAAACAGGCCCACAAAAATAATGCACCACATATAACCCAACATACCATAACATAATATAGCAACAAAACATAAACTAGCATAGCCTAAAATAACAAAATAACGCTCGAAAGAAAATCACAGCACAATGTATCACAACAGGAAAATATAAAAAAAAGATTTAAATAGGAAAGCTTGAGATAACATGTAGCCATATTAGTTTAACCGACATGACAAACTTAAAAGGTACATACAAGGGCTACCGTTGCAATTTTTTATAAACATAACACAACAGGCATCTATAACAAGCAGACGCCATAATGTACTATTCCTGCAATCTGTAAATGTTTATTTGCTTAATTGGTAATAGTGAATATTGTAGGACTTCTGTAATGGATGAAAGGTGAGAGGATACAACTCAATATGCTACCACCTATTATTCGTAACTTTTAAATGGTAATCTATCTAATGGCCTCATTAGGGCACGGTGTACTGAGTTTAGTAAACAAAACCTGCTGATTTTGATTGTGTATCTAAAAGTGGGAAGCAGACTCTGTCATAGATACCTGCTGCCTTTGTTTTTAAGTCTCATAAATGTTCCTTCGAATCTCAGTTGCCATTGGCCTGTCCCGTTTATAGCCCTCGGGATTATTTCAGTAAATGTAGTGGGGTAGAGTTTTTCAGGCGTGAAAAGTGTACTTCACTCAGTAACCAGATATGGAGTTAATTTTCGGTACATATCTATTGCCCATATCTTGCTTCGTAGCTACCTATGTTCTTTTTGCATCCTAAAAGTAAGCACCCAGCCCAAAACAAAAGAGTAACAAGGGGAAATAGGACTATCAGCACTGAGGGATGGGCTTGGGTCTGATCCAGGCGGGCACCACTAAATGAAGAGGAACAACTTTTGCTCGAAGTACAACAGATAAACAGAATTTCTCTTGTAAGCCCTACCTCGCGCCCTGGGTATATTGAGGTACTTCCCCTACCCATGCACTGGCTTCATTCCTTATCAGCGCTGCAGGATGTAAACAGGAGAAGGGTTCTCACTTTCCTACCAAAGTCTGGATCAGCAACCTGAATTTTTGGCATTAGACATGCGTGACTTCATTGCAGATATGAATGAAAATCCAGGGGCATATTATCAAGGAAACACGATAAATATCGCATTTCCCGCTTTGCGCGATTCTGTTTAACGCCGCATATCGCAGGATTTAATTGCCGAGATATCGCGTTATTATCAACGCATATCTCCACGGCAATTAAATCCTGCGATAGCAGCGTGAAACAGAATCGCGCAAAGCGGGAAATGCGATATTTATCGTGTTTCCTTGATAATATGCCCCAGGGTCTCAGCCGTACGATCCACCTGCCATATCAAGTATGGCTAAGTCGAATTCAAACCAGGCGTTGCAAACCTGCGATAACCGCGGTTAGCGCGGTTAATTCTATCGCATCGCGGGTTTGCACGAGGCTTGGTAATAGTGCGCTGCCGTGTCAGCGCAGATTTCCAGGGAGGAATGGAAGGGAACGCCCACTTTGCATGTCATTAGCGATATTCTTCGCTGACATGCAAAGTGGAGTTCATTGGGCTGCTTACTCAAGGAAACACGCGTTAGCGTGTCCTTGATAATTGTGCGGAGTACAATTCGCCGCTTTTCGGCCGAAAATGGCCGATAAAGCGGCGAAAATGGGCTTGATAATATGCCCCCAAGTTCTCTCCGTATATTTAGCACCTTACTTTCACTGATCAACCTGTCGACCCTGGGCTCCATGTTCCTGAAGCTCGTTTACTTTTCTTGTTTGAAATCTGTTTTATTATTTTTTTCCACATAACTGTACATATTTATAACACATACAATGTGATTAATAATCATACAAACAAATAACATCCTGGCGGATCAGCAAGTACGCTGCTGGCTTTACATGAGAGTCTATAGGGCCATGGCCCGGCACGGCATTTGTATACAATTGGTACAGGTCGTAGTGGAGCGTACATGGCATAATTAGTTGGCTCAGGTAAAAGAAGGAGTTTCGCCACAAAGCGTATTTCCGCCAGTGTTGAACAACAAAGAAGAACTTGGGAGAATATGGGGGACGAGGGAGGGGAAAGGGAAGGGGAAGGATCGGCAGAAGTAGCCGCTTGAGGCTATGCTAAAGCCATTAGTTATAGTGGGCGCTTACAATGGCACTAAGAGAGGTAAGAGTAATGTAATGAAAGGGTGGTGTGGCTAGGTAGGGGGGTACCGTCTACAGTGGTGTGGTCTGCTTCATTCTGGGAGTTCAGCCCCTCGTGGTAGAAACACGTCTTCAAAGAGCTGCAGAGCGCGCAAGCGAGGAGGGAGAGAGCGGCAGTGTTCCAATTTGGACAAGTGTAGTATTAATGGTTGCCATACATGCGTAAATAGGGTATCAGAGTGTGTGATGCGACTGGTTAAGAGCTCCATCGCCATGGTGTACCGGAGGCGGGTGAGCAACACCGAAGCCGGCGGGGTTAAGGGTTTCTTCCAATGTAGAGCGATAACCTGCTTGGCTGCCCCTAGCATGTGAAGGATCACATGCCAGTCAGAGTGGATCATGGCTTTAAGAGTTTGTGGTTTGATCCCAAGGATCATTACCTGCAGCGTGCTTGGGATAGGGAACCCCACCGCGTCTCTCATTTGGCGCACCACCTCCTTCCAGAAGAGAGTTAATATTGGGCAAGACCACCAAATATGTATATATGAGCCCGTGTCAGAGTTGCAACGCCAGCACAGGGATGTGGAGGTGGGGAACATTTTCTGGATGCGGACTGGTGTGTAATATCAGCTGGTCATAACTTTATAGGCCGATTCCTATTGGGCAATGCTTCTATATGTCCTGGGAATATCCCACCACAGCTGCTCTCATTGCTCTGGAGGGATATCATCTGACATGTCTGAGTGCCATTTCTGCTGGTAAGGATGAAGGGGTAAAGGTTTGGAGTGCTGCAGGACCTGGTATGTGCATGAGATCAGGCCTCGCAAGCCATCAAAGGAGTGCACTAGCATCTCGAAGGAAGTGAGCTGGTGCATGGCCCCTTGCATATTGATGGATGTATGTAGCCAGTGTCGAATTTGATAATATTGCAAGCGTGCCATGGCTGGGAGGTGGAAATATTTTTTTATTGGTCGAAGGACTTAAAGGTTTCACCGTCGAAAAGGTCACTAATCGTGCAACATTCCCCTTCTATCCAGGCCAGAAAGGAATTGGGCTGTACAGCAGGGGGGGGAAGTCAGGGTAGCGGGCCAGCGGCGTGTTGGGGGAGGGAAAGGAAGTAACCACAAGTCTATCCCATATGTCCAGGACCGTTCTTGTGGGGGTAGCAATGTAGGCATTGCTTGGCCGTGATCTCCTTGGTAGCCAGGCCAGGTCCCATAGGGGGTAACATGTCACCGCCCTATCCATATGAAACCAACGTTTCTCACTTTCGCGGACCACCCACTCCAAGATATAACATGATTGTGCCGCCCAGTAATAAACAAGAAAATTGGGACAGGCAAGCCCCTCTCGATCTCTCGGCAGCATTAGTATCCTGTTGGAGAATCGCAGTCTACCCATGCCCCAAATTAAGCATTCACTTCCTTCTGGAGGCTTACAATATCCGCTTGGGAGATAGGTGTCGGAATTATTTGGAAGAGGTAAAGTATCTTTGGCAATATGGACATTTTCACTGCATTGAGGCGACCTAGCCTTGTTATGGTGAGTGACTTCCAGCGCCATAGGTCGTCCCTGACCAATCGCCTACAATCCGGCCAGTTAGCCTGAGACCACGAGTCCAGCGTGGCAGTCACGTTGAGACCCAGATACCGAATTGATTGAGAAGCCCATTGAAACGGGGTGAGAGAACATAGTTCGAGGACTTCCTGAGGGGGAAGTGGTATGTTCAATGCCTGCAATTTAGTTACTTTAATTTTAAGACCCGAGACGCGTTCAAACTTATAGAGTAATGAGAGTACCGCAGGGAGGGAGCTCCTAGGGTTAGCCAGGGTGAGCAGGAGGTCATCTGCGAATAGCGCTATCTTGTGATTGTCGCCACCGAATGGTATGCCTTTGACTATAGCAGAATGGCGGATCGCTATCGGTAGGGGTTCTACCGCTAAGGCAAAGAGTAGAGGGGATAGTGGGCATCCCTGGCAGGTAACCCTGCGGATATGCACATGAGGGGCAAGGAGTCCGTTGATTCTGATTTGTGCCAACGGTGCAACATAGGATGCCATGATACGAGACACCATAACTGGGCCCAGTCCAATCCTCCGTAGTACCGCTCTGAGAAAGGTCCAGTCCACCCTATCAAACGTTATCTCAGCGTCAAGAGAAAGGAGACACGCTGGGATATTACGCCGCTGGACCTTTTCCACCAGGCCTCATTTACTTTTAAAGTGGTCCACATACAGTTGGGTCTGAAAGAGGCAAAGCTGTTCCCCTCATATATGTGAATGCATAAAGCCAATTGAAACATGTCCACACTATACCAATTGTTTATTATCCATTTAACATAAAAAGAAAGTCCCTTGTAATCTCACAGAAAAACTGCATACTGTATAGTTCAATATGCACAACAATAGGATTGCCGAATTTTGTGTTCTGTCAATGAGCCCCTTTTACCCTTCCATTCCTGATAATTCATTTCCGCGCTACGGTTATGTTTCCCAATATTACTTTCCACATCCATTTATGGGGTTAATCCAGATGAGATGCAGCTGTAGATTTCCATCAACATTCTCATTGGTTTTAATATGCAGCTAGTTCAATAGTTTATCATTCTTTAGTCTTAATTCAACAGTCTCAGTGGACATGGCGGTCCAGCCCATACCTTTATGCTACTCGGCCCTGAGAGCAGGCTAAGCCCTGTGGTGTAACTACATGTTGCTTTCAGCCGTCCTGGGGAGGCGGTGGATGCAATCGCACCCTCCTCCTTCACAACAAGGATTCCTTGATGTAGGACTGTAGTAACAGTATCCCCAGAAGACATGGCCAGAAGGTTTCAGGGAGGTGGATATTCACAACGGTGCCCATCTGCATAATGGTGGCCTTCTCGGAGGACTGAGGACAACCACTCAGGTAAAGGCTGTTGCAGCCTGCAGGCTAAGGGCCTGATTACGAGTTCAGTGATCTTATCTCCATACCGCGGTGGCCCCAAGAAGACCTCTGTGGCGCCAGTCTCCCGCCCGCTGTATTACGATGTCACCGGTGGGCCAGCAACAGTGTTTCTGATGGCGCGGAATATTTTTTCATGTGTCAATGCAGGTGTGTATATTTTGACTGCACATGTGTTAAATGTACACATATGCATGACGCATGTGACAAAATACCTTCTATGAGTACTTCCCCATTGCTGGAGTCCGAACCATATGTGCCCAGTCCTGTCAATGGGTAAATAGTGCAAAATGGACTTACCAGGATTTCGGCGCCAACAGGGTAATTTTCTTCAGGGTCAAGATGCTGCTGTGAAGGGCGCCCTGGAGGAAGGCATCCACGTGGAAGCCTGAAGGAAAGAAAAGGAAATGGGTAAGCATGCACCCTAGTTCCTTTGATTCCTTCGATCGAAGCAGGCGGTCTTCCCGCCGTGTTCGGCTCGACGGAAAGCCAACACGTAATTACGACGGCAGTGAACTAGTCTGTCCCGCCCTCTGACACCTGCTTTCCCCCAACTACAGTTGCAGCGGTCTGTGAATGGTTGGCGGCGTCGGCGGGACTCTGGTGGTCTTTCCTTCAACAGACCACCAACCAGGGTTGGACTAGCCGTAGCGGGCACCAGGCGTTTCTCCGGTGGGCCGTAAGGGTGGGGGCCAGTTTTGGACTGGTGGGGGCCGGCAAAATCGGCCCCTTTTAACAAAGGAGCAGAAGCAGTGTTCCCCACAACCCCCACCCCTGCTGGTCAGACATAATTGCCAGGGCTGGTTTGCGATCCCAGTCCGGCCCTGCCGTCAACATCGTATTTTAGCGGGCGGGCCGCCAACTGTGTGGCGCACAATCCAACGACACTTCGACGGCTGTCCCTTACCGCCAAACTGGTAATCGGGCTCTAAATCTTCTCATGGTGATCATTTCAGGCAAAGGCAGCCATGGGGCACCATGGGGCAGATTGAGCTGACCACTCAGCGGTGATCTGAACCTCATCATCAGTAGCAGCACTCAACAATCAAACCTACGCTTGCCTGCCGGTGACACGTTTCACTATTGTAGGAAAACAATGCCTATCATTAGTATCATTTAAACAAATGTATAATGATATTGATAAATATTTACTGTTCGCAAATAAATGCTTTGACTGTAATAGCCATCAAATATTCGTTATTGAAGTTTTTACTTAATTTGATGAAGATTTTGACAGTAATATTCTTAAACAATCAACTGTGAGTTGTACAATGTGTACCCAGTGAACAAACAAAAACCACAACACAAAAACAATTGAAACAGTGACGAGAGAAAATTGTGTTCACAACAGACAATTCACATCCATTCTCATTATTGTGTGTTATATAATAATTAATCACAGTGATGCTCAATGGAATAATCAAGGCAGAACAGTATAAACAAAGTCAATTAGCAAAACATTATACTTATGTGCAATCCGTTACACATTTTTGCCAGTAACATAAAGTGGTGGACAAAACACTTTGACTTTGTAATGACCAGTTTGCGCTGACACTCTTGTAATCAGAATCCAACTTTCATGGATTACTTATTCATTAGAGAGATAAAATTGCCCCTTTCTTTGGTGGTGGTAAGTCCTTTGTGGTTAAATCACATCTTTTGTTCCATTTACATTCAAGTTTTTGAAGAATATGCGAGAGATCACTTCCTCTTCCAGGTATGCATGCATGATCAATTACGTGCCAAACAATATTGTTTGCTGTGTGGTTTTCTCCATATACTGTGTTATTATAATTTGTGCAACATTTCAGCTCAATTTTCAAGGCATCAGAAAAGGTGTAAAAGATAAAGATATCTAGCAGCACCGAACAAAAAAGTTAAATTTAAGCATTCTGATTGGTTTCGGGAACTTTTTTTCCCCGTTGGCCAAAACGCTCCTGCGGGATTGGCTGGCTGCAACATGAAAAGAAATGTTGTGCCTGCCTTTACAGGATGTTGTCCCTGTGTCCTCAAAAATAAATACCTTGAACCCCATGGCCTTGTGTGGATGCTGGGGCCAATATTAAAAAAAGATTTTTTTGAGGGGTCGCTGCGCTCCTGTGGTGCTTTGCCAGCGGGCCCACTTGTACTGCTGGACCAGCAAAAAAAGTTACCAAAAAAAAGCTAAATATGTGAGTACATGTTATACTTAGGTCAATAAGGTATAACTTGTGAATTTCAATGTTTCTTTTTGTTTTTAAACGGTAAAAAATGTATAACTCCAGTTTACCTTTGTTTTTTCAATGTATATATATATATAGCTCTATGTCTGAATGAATAATTGTCAAACTGTTTACAATTTCTATTATTCTTCTTCAATTTTTTAGCCTTTGAATATTTTGCACTTTGCACTTTAGTATCATTATGGTGGTAATGTAAGGTAGTATAAATTAGCACCAGCATTTTATATGATTGCATAGAGGATTTAGGTCGATGCCCACTTAGGGCTATATCAGCATGCAGCTACATGACATAAATGTAAACGGATGACCAACATTGAAAGGCAACATCAAGCAGAATTCAGCTTAAATCTTATTACAGATTAAGTTTTGAAAGGTTTACAATTAGCATCATTGTTTTAACATGGTATTAATGGTTTTTACTGTTCTGCCAGATGCGTTATTACTAGCCGAGTTCTCTTAAAAATACGCGATATGAGGCGCTTTTTAAATGATATTTTAGGCATATCTTTGTTTACATATTTAAATGTTTTTAAGGACATTTTACTAATTCATGCCCAATGTTTATGTATCCAATGTAAATATCGAGTTTAAGCTGCTATGAGAATGACCATGACCGTGTAACACCTTTTCTATGTCTATGTACCATGTGACAGGTCACGAGTGATTGCACAAGCACTTTTAAGGAATGGCACTTCGCATGCGCGTTATGTGAACAAGACCTCTGGAAGGTCGAAACGCATCGTGGCGGAGGTGCAGGGCATATAAAATAAAATAAAATCCTAAGCACCGAATTGAGGGTCCGTTTTCGTCATTTCAGTACGAATTGGATGTTGGTTGGCGAACTCCTTCGAGATATATATATATATATATATATTCACTGAAAAAACCATAGGTTTTAGGGACAGTTATAGTTAGTTGGACATTTCACTCGTACAAAACCAGTGAAATTCCCCCGTTATAGTTAGTTTAGCTAACTATAACTCGCGCCCCGCAATGCACTGCTGATGACGTCACATATTACATCACTCATGACATGGTCAGTGACATCACTGATGACATCACTGATGACATCACTGATGACATCACTGATGTCACTGACCATGTCATCAGTGATGTGATATGTGATGTCATCAGCAGTGCATTGCGGGGGCGCGTGTTATAGTTAGCTGAACTAACTATAACGGGGGAATTTCACTGGTTTTGTACGAGTGAAATGTCCAACTAACTATAACTGTCCCTAAAACCTATGGTTTTTTCAGTGAATTTCAAAGGTTTTTTAAATGCTAATTTTTAACTATAACGTGTCTGAAACCTATGGTTTTTTCAGTGAATTTCAAAGGTTTTTTAAATGCTAATTTCTAACCTTAACGTGCCTGAAACCTATGGTTTTTTAAGTGAATTTCAAAGGTTTTTTAAATGCTAGTTTCTAACTATGCCTACAGAGGTAGGACATGTGAAGAAAGAAGAAAAAACGCACAGAAAGAAGCAAAAGAAATGCAGAAAGAAGCAACAGAAGTCCACAAAGACAAAGAAAAGAGCAGGAAGAAGCAAGACATGTGCAGAAAGAACCAACAGAGGAGCAGAAAGAGGCCTTGTTGCAAAATCATCCTGTGCCCACAACTTTTTCAGACGGGTACTGGTGGTAACTGACTCGGACTAACCAGGCCTAGAGCCAGTGCTATGCTAAAAGACACTTAGAATACAGTGAAAACACCTACATACACTAGGTAACACTATGTGTTGGGGTACCCCTGTGATTAGCTGACCTCCTCTGTAAGGCCCTAGTACATAATAGGGCAGGGGGATTAAAACTTCCTCTTTAAACGCGCCCCGGGGTGCGTTTGCACAGTGGTGAAGGGAGGGGGGGGGCCTGAGGTGACATGTGTGCAAACACGCCCTGTGGGCTAGTTGGCCCCCAGGGGCCCTCAGGATTGAAAGGGAATGAATTCCCCAACTTTAAATGCGCCACAGGGCGTGTTTGCACATATGTCACTTCAGGCCCCGCCCCCTCCCTTCACCACTGTGCAAACGCGCCCCGTGGCGCGTTTTAAGTTGAGGGATTAAGTCCCCTTGAATCCTGAGGGCCCCTGGGGTCCAACTAGCCCACCAGGTACCTCCAGTAAGTGCCACAGAGCTGCATTGCAGAGAGGTGTAAAAAGGGGCGTGGCCTGGACCACCTCTCTGCAACGCAGCCCTGTGGCGCTTACTGGAGGTACCTGGTGGGCTAGTTGGGCCCCAGGGACCCTCAGGATTGAAGAGGAATTAATTCCCCAACTTAAAACGCACCACAGGGCGTGTTTGCACACATGTCACCTCTGGCCCCGCCCCCTCCCTTCACCACTGTGCAAATGCGTCCCGTGGCCCATTTTAAGTTGGGGGATTATGTCCCCTTCAATCCTGAGGGTCCCTGGGGTCCAACTAGCCCACCAGGTACCTCCAGTTAGCGCCACAGGGCTGCGTTGCATATTGGTGGTCTGAGGCCACGCCCCTTTTTACACCTCTCTGCAACGGAGCCCTGTGGCGCTTACTGGCAGTACCTGGTGGGCTTGTTCGCCCCAGGGACCCTCAGGATTGAAGGGGAATTAATTCCCCACCTTAAAACGCGCCACAGGGCCTGTTTGCACTCATGTCACATCAGGCCCCGCCCCCTCCCTTCACCACTGTGCAAACACGCCCTGTGGCGTGTTTTAAGTTGGGGGATTAAGTCCCCTTGAATCCTGAGGGTCCCTGGGGGCCAACTAGCCCACCAGGAGGTTTGGGAATTTGACAGCGAGTACATTGCAGTGAGATCTGCATGATTCTTTGAAAATAAAGGAATCAAAATATTGGGTTGAAATGGCAGCAACTAGAGAAGTCAAATGAAGAGAGGCAGCTGAGAAATTGTTTATACAAGTGGCTTCACCACAGGATAACTCAGCTGACCAGAAAAGTCAAAATGATACACAAAGTAAAAGGCATCTTTGGGACAGTTTATGGAAAACTTTGAAAAAGGAACAGTCGAAATGGTGGGAGGCCACCACACTACAAAAATATATCAAATGCGGAAGAGTACCACGGAGTCTGAGGATCTTTATCACACCAACATTTAATGATCCTGATCCAGAAATGGTGGAGGAGTGGGTAACCAACAATCATGAGTGCTCCACAACCATGCTGAAAATCTTAGTCAAATACGCGAAGAAAGACTGTGAAAAACTGGCAAGTGAAATTGAAGAACATATTATCAAATTGAAAGAAAAATACTGTAAAGATAAACTCGAAGCTGAAATGGCGAAATTGGACACTAGATTGGAAAGAATAGAAGAGGAGATCAAGGCAAAAAAGCAGAGAAAGTTCCATAGGGATGAAATAGATTATGAGAGAGGACAAATCCTAACATTCGGGAAGAAATTTGATCATTTACGGACAACAGCACAAGACACACGGAGGCAGGAACAGCCCTCAACCTCTCAGACAAATAAGGATGCCAACATGGAAAAACATACGAGCAAGGAAATGGCAACCGCTGAGATCGTCGGCAGCGACAACAGTGAGAGTGACGTTTCTGTGCAATCAGACACTACGGGAGAAAAAGCCCGAATTTTAAAAGAATTCGACTTAATGGCGAGAGGAAGGTTCAATACCCAGGCAAACAAGGGTAGACCTTTGCACAGAGGTCGAGGTCAAAGAGGCGGAGGAGGAAACAAGCAAAAATCAAACAAGAAGGACAAACAATAAAAAGCCCGGTGGGAGTATTAACAAGAGGGCAAAAGGCAGGAAAATGAAGGATAACAGAACAGTGGTAAATCTTTCAGATTCTGTATTAACTGAGCACCAAATAGAAGTTTTAAGTTTAGGATTGTCCTTCTGCCCAACATCGAACTTCAATTATACAGAAACCCGTATAGATCTCTTTCACTTCACTAGAAAATTGAAATTTAAAAAATGGCATGCTTCAAAAATTACGCAGAAAAATGTACAAAAATGCGCAACAGAGCAGGCAAAACCAACAAATTTGACTATTGGTGATGTTGAGACTTTGCATAACATGCATGAATTGGAGGGTGATGTGAATTTTATTGATGATCCCTTTTTAAATCTAATAAATGAGGATATCGATGTGAGCATGGGGTATGAAAGCGGGTTCAAACCAAAGTCAATATTTTTGCCTCAAATTAATAACGATGCTATTGACATCTTTGAACGAAGCATGATCAAAGAACTCCAAAAAATTGCTTCAAAAAGACCCTATGTCAGGAACAATTTGAAAAAGGCCCATATAGAAGCCATCAAGGAACTAGAGATGAATAAAAGCATAGTGATTAAGAAGTCTGATAAGGAGGGGAACGTAGTGGTATGGCCCCTGGATATGTATCTTATCGAAGGTCATAAGCAATTGAATGACAGAGATAGATATGAAATAACATCTAAAATAAGATATGAGGATACGAACAGAGAGTATCTAGACAGACTCATAGACTGGCCTGATAAAGGAATCTTAGACTGGGATGAATACCAGTTTTTGATGTGTAAATTCCCAAAAATTCCGGCATTATATTTGCTGCCAAAATTGCATAAAGACTTTTCGAACCCTCCAGGGAGATCAATTGTCTCATCAAGAGGAAGCATGCTAGAAAACACGTCAAAGTATGTTAACTATTTTCTGCAACCATTCGTTCATGCTCTTCCCTCGTATGTGAGAGACACAGGGGATTTTTTTAGGCTAATTAATGAGATTACTTGGAACAAAAACTACCTATTAATGTGTCTAGATGTCAATAGTTTATATACTTGCATCCCACACGATTTAGGAATAGACGCATGTAGATACTTTTTAAAAGGAAGATCACTCTCTTATCTTCTACACACAGAGATGCTTTTGGAAATGATATATATCTGCTTAACTAACAACTTTTTCCTCTTCAATAAAGCACTATAAAGACAAACCCAGGGGACGGCGATGGGAACTTGCTTCGCCCCCAGCTTTGCCGGGTTGTACCTAGGCTGTTGGGAGAAGCAGGTTGTCAGCAACATCAGACACTTCGAGGACCACATCGTCCTCTGGGTACGATACATTGATGATATCTTTTGTATCTGGAAAGGTACTCGGGACCAGGCCTACGAGTTCATCAACATACTTAATGATAACTCTTTAAATTTGACAGTTAGCAGTAGCATTCATGAGACCACAATAGAGATTCTAGACCTGAAATTGGAGGTAACGGGTGATAAACTAACTAGCCGACTGTTCCGTAAAGAAACAGCAGGCAATAGCCTGCTACATGCAGACAGCTGTCACCCTAATAATTTAATTCAGAGCATCCCCTTTGGCGAACTGTTACGGGTTAAAAGGAATTGTAGCACGGAAGAGGGATTCCAGAAGGAAAAAGCTAGTATGACCCAGAGATTCACTGAAAGAGGGTACAGCAATAAGACCATTAGGCAAGCAACAAACAAAGTTGAAAAACTCAAACGCAATGAATTATTTGTACCTAAACAGCAGTCAGAGGACGAGGACAAACAAATTAGATTTATTACATCGTTTCATAGCCAATCTTGGGAATTGAAACGAAGTCTAAAGAAATACTGGGAAATTCTTAAAACAGACCCAGACCTAGCTAAACCAGTCGGAGATAATCCGGCTGTAACTTTCAGGAGCGCTAGATCCCTGAAAGATATGTTGAGCCATTGCCTAGTGAACCCTGAAAGTGATAACAATGATATCAAGGGATTCTTTACCTGCAGAAATTGTAAAGCTTGTAAATATAGTGATAAATTGTAAGACAATAAAACTATCTGAAAAACAAGCTGCACATAACATTTTTGAAACATCTCACGTGTAATACGGAATTTGCAGTATATCCTCTCAAATGTCCATGTAATAAATTTTACATAGGAAGCACCGTACACAAAGCTAAAAAACGGGTGTTGGAGCATATGCGTGCAATTCGAAACGATGATAAGCAATATCCAATTGCACGACATTTCAAAGCCTACCATAACCAAAATTGTAAGCTATTAAAATTCTGTGTTTTAGACAAAGTACCAATTCGGGATCGAGGGGGTAACAGAACTCTAGAACTTAGAAGACTTGAATCTAAAATAATTATTAGGTACAATACTCTTCATCCCATGGGTCTAAACCTGGATGAAGAATTAGCAGTTCATCTGGGATAACCGTATCCAGCAGCATAAGTTTCCAATACAGCCAGGTCTTTCTTCGAATGACTGATCTTAGGTGTATGTTTTAATAGTAATATGTTTTCGTGAATTTGATTTTAATCACTGTTTTTTTGTCTGTTTCGTTACAGAAGAAGAGAAAATCAAAACGCACGAGAGCTATTGAATCTGGCTACTGTTGCACAGTAGGAATGTTATTTTGTTCTATTGCAATTATGTTGATGTGGGACTTAAATCTGAATTGACCAACCAGAGCATAAATGTGTCATAAGGTGGAAGCACATGGTATAGAGTGATAATGGACGGACAGGCAGAGGCGTGCTCACTATAGCTGAATATCATGTTTGTATCATGAAAAATTCTTTCATGGGGTGAAAAATGCAATAGTATTTGAATGTGATTAATTGCCCACTGGGGCAAAATTATGATTTTATTTACCATGACATTGAAGATCGTTTTTTTATATATGTAAAACGAGGATGATCCCCCAGACTATAGAAGGCCTAGCAAGAACTAAGGGCCAGATGTATCAAGAATTGCTTTTGCAATTCTTAAATAGCTAATTTTACCGATTCGCTATTTAAGAATCGCAACCTGCAATGTATGTAGGATTTGCAAAAAAAAATTGCGATTCCTACATATTCCTTAATAGCGAATCGCAAATTGCGATTCGCTATTAAGGAATACCTTCCCATTCATTCCTATGGGCCTTGAGGCCCATAGGAATGAATAGGATTGCATTCGTAAATAGCGCATGCAATTTCAAGGGTGCAAGGGGGCCAAAAGGCCACCCTGATGCACCCCCAAAAAAGGTAAGTATGCACATGTGGCGCACATACATTTTTCTAGGAATTTGCAAATTACCACCAACTTGAAGTTGGTGGTAATTTGCGATTCCTTAAAGCCAGGTTGGAATTTTTCCTTGCTTCCTGCATTGCATTTAAGGAATCGCAAATTGCGATTCCCTAAATACATTCGCAAAATAGGTAATCGCAAAAATTGCGATTCCCTATTTTGCGAATGCCTTTTGGGATGATACATCCAAAAAGCTTTTTACCGTTCGCAAACGGCCAATTCTGCTAATTGGCCCGTTTGCGAACGGTAAAACGCTTGATACATCTGGCCCTAAATGATGAAATTTCAGTGACTCTTCTAATGTGCCATTGATATTAAATGCTTGACTTTGAAAGTGTTTATGCCCACTAGGGCAAAAAGGTGGAGCTGGTGTTACAGGAATTGTGATCGTAACGATCAGAATGAAAGTTTTGGTTGTATTACCCACATCGTGCTATATTGCCTGGTAACAGTTTCAACAAAATGAATAAAATTTTGTATTTCTCGATTGCGTTTTAGTTCTAAAAGTATTGAATCAGAAACTGACAAAAAGATTTCTTTTATGTTCATTACGAGCACATATCACATGGTGAGTTCTTTAAAAAGAAGCGGAAGTAACTTGTAACCTAACCCGTGATGAAGGAGCGGAAAGCTCTGAAACGCGTTGGGACGTTGTTGCTTGTGTTGTTTAAATAAACACGCTGTTGTATTGGAGGCGCAGCACTGTGGCTTTTCGTGACTGGAGCAACTTGGATCTGGTCGAAACCTACAGGCGTTTGTGGATATAATGGGGTGCGCTACCCCGCTGCAGGCTCACCGTAATAAGTGGATTGGGCGAAGCTAACTGTGAAAGATGGTATATATATATATAATATATATATATAATCAAGGCCAGCTCAGGCCGAAACGTGTCATGTCGGATTGTTAACAATAAACTAAAAGCACAAGTTATTAGGAGTCCGTGCCCGTTCATCCAAATCCAGGGAATTCACGAGCGGAGCTACGTATATATATATTCACTGAAAAAACCATAGGTTTCAGACACGTTATAGTTAGAAATTAGCATTTAAAAAACCTTTGAAATTCACTGAAAAAACCATAGGTTTTAGGGACAGTTATAGTTAGTTGGACATTTCACTCGTACAAAACCAGTGAAATTCCCCCGTTATAGTTAGTTCAGCTAACTATAACTCACGCTCCAGCAATGCACTGCTGATGACGTCACATATTACATCACTCATGACATGGTCAGTGACATCACTGATGACATCTCAAATGACATCACTGATGACATCATCCAGTGACTGTGTGTTTCTGTAAAGTTTAAATATGTTTAATATATATAGGGAAAGGCGTATTGAAGAATGAGTGGGTGTATAAGTGTCTCAATGGATGATTTAGTAGGTGCGTGACTGACTCTATAAGTGAGTGATTAAACGTATCTTACTGAATGCATGGGTTAGTGACTAAACTGTGTGAATGTCTGTATCCGTCTGTCTGTTGGTGTGTAAGTGGCTGCATGGGTTTGTGAATAGCTACATGAGTGTCTACATGGGTTATTGATTGGTTGTCTGAGTATCTGTATGGGTGCCTGAGTGTTTGTGTGGGTGGGGTGTGTGTGACTCTGTGCATAGATGTGTGAGTGGGTGATTCACTGGGTGCATGGTTTCAAGAGTGCATCTGTGATGGACTGTATGGGTGGGAGAGTGTGTATATGGGTGTGTTAGTGAGTGAATGTATATCTCAGTGGTACATGTGTGAGTACCTACATATGTGAAAGGCAGTATATATGTGTGTTGGAGTATATAAATGGCTGTGTGATTGTGAGAGTGGCTGTATGGATGAGTGTGTACTTGTATCAGTGATTGTATAAGAGCATAAGAATGTGCTAGTATTTGTATGATTAAGTGAGCTGGTGTGTGTATAACTGTATAGGTGAGTAAATGGCAGTGTGATTAATTATTTGCATGACTGACTAGGTGTGTGAGTACCTCTATGGATGAGTGGCGGTGTGTGAGTGTCTATGTAGGTGTATGAGTGCATATGATAGTCCTGTACTGAGTGACCATAAGTATGAGTGACTGTACGGGTGAGTGAGTGGATGTGTGTGTAGACCTAAGAATCAGTGAGTTGGTATGTAGTTATTGGTGTTGGAGTGTCTATGGTTTTGAGAATGGCAGTCTGTAATTTAGAGTGGGTGTATCAAAGGTTATATTAGGGTGTGAGAAGATGCATCAAATTATCACATGGATGATGTCATCAGTGATGTCATCAGTGATGTCATTTGAGATGTCATCAGTGATGTCATCAGTGATGTCACTGATCATGTCATGAGTGATGTAATATGTGACGTCATCAGCAGTGCATTGCGGGGCGCGAGTTATAGTTAGCTGAACTAACTATAACGGGGAATTTCACTGGTTTTGTACGAGTGAAATGTCCAACTAACTATACCTGTCCCTAAAACCTATGGTTTTTTCAGTGAATTTCAAAGGTTTTTTAAATGCTAATTTCTAACTATAACGTGTCTGAAACCTATGGTTTTTTCAGTGAATTTCAAAGGTTTTTTAAATGCTAATTTCTAACTATAACATGCCTGAAACCTATGGTTTTTTAAGTGAATTTCAAAGGTTTTTTAAATGCTAGTTTCTAACTATGCCTACAGAGGTAGGACATGTGAAGAAAGAAGAAAAAACGCACAGAAAGAAGCAAAAGAAATGCAGAAAGAAGCAACAGAGGTCCACAAAGACGAAGAAAAGAGCAGGAAGAAGCAAGACATGTGCAGAAAGAACCAACAGAGGAGCAGAAAGAGGCCTTGTTGCAAAATCACCCTGTGCCCACAACCTTTTCAGACGGGTACTGGTGGTAACTGACTCGGACTAACCAGGCCTAGAGCCAGTGCTATGCTAAAAGACACTTAGAATACAGTGAAAACACCTACATACACTAGGGAACACTATGTTTTGGGGTACCCCTGTGATTAGCATGACCTCCTCTGTAAGGCCCTAGTACATAATAGGGCAGGGGGATTAAAACTTTCTCTTTAAATGCGCCCCGGGGCGCGTTTGCACAGTGGTCAAGGGAGGGGGGGCCTGAGGTGACATGTGTGCAAACACGCCCTGTGGCCGTTTTAAGTTGGGAGATTAAATCCCCTTGAATCCTGACGGTCCCTGGGGTCCAACTAGCCAACCAGGTACCTCCAGTAAGTGCCACAGAGCTGCGTTGCAGAGAGGTGTAAAAGGGCATGGCCTGGACCACCTCTCTGCAACGCAGCACAGTGGCGCTTACTGGAAGCACCTGGTGGGCTAGTTGGCCCCAGGGGCCCTCAGGATTGAAAGGGAATGAATTCCCCAACTTTAAATGCGCCACAGGGTGTGTTTGCACACATGTCACTTCAGGCCCCGCCCCCTTCCTTCACGACTGTGCAAACGCGCCCGTGGCACGTTTTAAGTTGAGGGATTAAGTCCCCTTGAATCCTGAGGGTCCCTGGGGGTCCAACTAGCCCACCAGGTACCTCCAGTTAGCGCCACAGGGCTGCGTTGCATAGAGGTGGTCTGAGGCCACGCCCCTTTTTACACCTCTCTGCAACGCAGCCCTGTGGCGCTTACTGGCAGTACCTGGTGGGCTAGTTCGCCCCCAGGGACCCTCAGGATTGAAGGGGAATTAATTCCCCACCTTAAAACGCGCCACAGGGCCTGTTTGCACTCATGTCACATCAGGCCCCGCCCCCTCCCTTCACCACTGTGCAAACACGCCCTGTGGCGCGTTTTAAGTTGGGGGATTAAGTCCCCTTGAATCCTGAGGGTCCCTGGGGGCCAACTAGCCCACCAGGTCCCTGCAGTAAGCGCCACAGAGCTGCGTTGCAGAGAGGTGTAAAAAGGGGCGTGGCCTGGACCACCTCTCTGCAACGCAGCCCTGTGGCGCTTACTGGAGGTACCTGGTGGGCTAGTTGGCCCCCAGGGACCCCCAGTATTGACGGGGAATTAATTTCCCAACTTAAAACGAGCCACAGGGCGCGTTTGCAGAATGTTGCTTGGAGGGGGCGGGGCCTATGCACGATCGCGTTTATTTTTATTTTTTTATTTTTTTGTAAGGGGGGATGTGTGGCCCCCCTTCTTTTTACTTTTTTGGGGCCCTGGGGACCCCATCCCCCAGGGCCTGACCCCCAATTTAAAAAAAAAAGAAAATGTATTAACGGGAAGGGGGCCGCGTGGGCCCCCCTCCCGCGGCCAATTCCGGGCCCCGGGGACCCCATCCCCCGGGGCATTGTCATATATATTTTTTATTACTATGGAGGGGGGCTGCATGGCCCCCCTCCTCAGGCCATTTATGGCCCCGGGGACCCCATCCCCCGGGGCCGGCCTTTGCGTTATTTTTATATTTTTTAATGATTATTGGGGAGGGGGGCCGCGTGGCCCCCCGGGCCACTAATGGCCCCGGGGACCCCATCCCCCGGGGCCTGGCCTCTCGTTGGGGACCGTGGGGGTTCCCAATCCCCCACGGTCCCGCCAGCGCCCTGCGTCCTGCGGGAGCCGGCATTGCTTTTCCATATGGGGAGCTGCTGACATGCAGCTCCCGTGTGGAAAAGCAATCTGCTTTGCTTCATTGAAGCGAGAGCAGGTTTCCCTGTTCTCGCTTCAATGAAGCAAAGCAGTTTGCAATGACAGGGCGGGAGCCGCGAGGGCTCCCGCCCTGTCATTGCAAACAGCAGTGTCCCGGGGTGGGCACCCCGGGACACTGCAGGAGCTGGCCCTGGGGGTGGCGGTCCCCAGGGCCATCACGGGTTCCAGGAGGGGGCCGCGCAGCCCCCTCCCACCTGTTGCACAGCCCCGGGGAGGTGGTGGTCCCCGGGGCTCGGGGTCTGTTACGGACCCCCAAATTTAAATATTTAGTGCCCTAGGAAAGGTGGTGGTCCCCGGGGCGTGTGGGGGGGCTCGAGCCCCCCACACAGGTATTTTTTTTTTAAATGAAGCCCCGGGGGGTGGCGGTCCTTGGGGCTGCGGGGGGCAGTATGCCCCCCCCTGCTATTATAACTAATGAAAGCCCCGGGGGGTGGTGGTCCCCGGGGCTTGGGGGGGCTGCGTGCCCCCCGCAACTAATTAATCAAGCCCCGGGGAGGTGGCAGTCCCCGGGGCAGTGTGGGGGGGATTGGGTCCTCCCACACTTTTTTTTCACTGCCCCCGGGACCTGGCCCACCCGGGGCCTAATTATTAACAAAGCGCGGGAGCCTGCGCTTCGTTTTTTTTTAGTTTTGCGGCCGGATCCGCGGATCCGGCGCGCATTTTGCCGTTTAAAAAAAAAAAAAAAGAAGCTTTTTTGTGCCCTGGGGGTCCTTGTGGGACCCCCTAAGCAGGCCTAGGGGTCAGGGTGTTTCTACCCTGCCCCATTTCCTTTTTTTCGTGTTTGTTTTACTCTTTTCTTGTGACTCGGTTCTACCGAGTCACAAGATGGCTGCCAACACTTCCTGGTTTGGAGTGTTGACAGCCAATTAGCATGCAGCTTGTGGTCGGGAGGGTGCTCGGATCCACCGCGGCCATAGATATCGAAACTTTTATTTTTTGATTTTCTCAGCAACTACTGAAAGGATTTACACCATTTAAAAAAAAAGGTCTCTTTCTGAACCAAGGGCTACCTTTTTGCCAAATTTGGTGTAATTCCATTCAGCAGTTTCGGCTGTAACCGTGTCTAAAGTTTCCTATGGGAAATTGATTTTTGACCTCTATTTTTTGAATTTCTCTGGAATTACTGAACGGATTTACACCATTTAAAAAAAGGTCGCTTTGTGAACAAAGCACTACCTTTTTGCCAAATTTGGTGTAATTCCGTTCAGCAGTTCGAGCTGTAGCCGTGTCTAAAGTTTCCTATGGGAATTAACATGGAGAAAACACGTTTTGGGACCCCCCTTTTTTCTCAGCCCCCGCTTGCCGAATCACCCTGAAACTTTCAAGATAGGAGCGGACCGGAGCGGGCCATTAGTTTTGAAAATTTCGCGAAGATTCGTCAACCGGCGCCAAAGTTATTGGGAAAAGAATGTTACGAATTTCCTATGGATAATATGTCCTAACTATAACTATCTACTGGCGACCGCCAGTAGATAATATATCTATATATATATGTGTCTGTGTGTGTGTTATGCAGTGGCCGTCGCCACTGTGTAGTTACAGTTAGGCAAATTTAGAATAGTTAGGCTTTTGACAAATCTTCACAAAACCTTCCAAAAAAAATTCATCCACCTCAGCTCCCTCCTGGAAAGTTTTGTGATGATCTGTCAAGTATTGGGTGAGACAAAAGGGGGAGTCCCAAAAAGCAATCCCGACAAGCAATTTTCCATAGGTAAATTGAACAGCGAAAATGGCTGAACTCAATTGCACCAAAATTGGCAGAAAGCTAGATCTTGGTCCAGAAAGCATGCTTTTTGTAATTTGGTGTAAATCCATTTAGTAGTTTTTGAGACATTAAGGTTAAAAAACTTGTTATATCTGGATGGTAGGGTTTGAGGGAGGCTCACCAAAGTCCATTGATCATACAACTTCAATTAATTGAGTGTTCTGATTGGCCCCTGGGCCTTTTTTTCCCATCTGCCACCTTGAGACTGTGGTAGCAAAAGGCTCCTGTAAAATCCAGCGGGAGGTCACACTCTGATTGGCTGGCCACAACATGAAGAGAAATGTTGCAGCTGCCATTTCAGGAAATGGGGACTTGGTCCTGTGAATTAAAAAAAGAATAATAATATAGAGTATAAGGGGGCAGGTTAGGGGTACCCTAACCTTGATGGAGCAAGGTAAACACATTTTTTTTGAACCCCCTAATTTTAACATTAATAATTAATAAAATTGTTCGTTTCAGTGACTAACCAACAACGTATGTTTTCTTCATAAATGTTTTGGTAACATGCCACTTCATGTGCAAACTAATCCACTTACAATTGTTAATGTAAATAACGCTAACATAATGATTTGCGTACTAATTAGAATAATATTGCAAGATTTTGTGCTTTGTAGTAAATTGTATGGTGGCAAAATAAAGCGATTGGTAAGTAAGGAATAGCTTTATATGTTGCTTCTGCTAGGTAACACCTAATTGGGATACGTAGAATGATGGGAGGGAAACGAAAAGGCTTATTTTCCTTATTCTTAACTATTTTCTGTTTATTTCTATGATAGTTCACTTAGGCCTGCTAGGCCGTGCTGTAAAAATGGCTGCTGAGGCAAAAAAGCTAAAGTGCGCGTGCGCAAGATGGCTTCCAAGCGAAAGAAAGAAGCTGTAAATGAAAGCATCACGTGGTTATTTCCAAAGCCTGGGATGGAAGCGGGATCAAGGCTGTGATGACCTTATCACCCGAGCGTGTGCCAAGGGGGACTTAGCGAAAGAGCATGAGAAGTCGCAGTGTATATGTGAATGGACAATGAACTGTTCAAAATAAAGTATCAGAAAGAAGATACAAATAGAGACCGTCGATTGGATTGGTAATGTCCTGAACGTGAGAAAGGATCAAGTTATGTACATTCTTAAGAACTGGTTAGAACAAGGAGAAAAATAATGAGATGTGTGCCACCCCCCAAATGGACCAATTAGAGTGAATCTCGCCCCCAAAAATGTAACTTTTCTGTTTAGTAAGCTAGTATTAGGGTATAAGAGGACCTACTCTTAAGTAGGAGGAGCGCTGATTTTACATATTTTTATTGAGCATTGGACGCTGACGCTGGAGAAGCCGCTGCTATTTTTCTATAGGCCTTTATATTTTAATACGATTAATCTTTTCTCATAATTCTGATTGAGAAGGAACGAGAGAGATTGGCGGAAAACCTATATAGGTGGTCCGTCGAGGAGGCCTGTTTTGTAGGACAGACAGTCAGTTTTTGGGAATTCTATGCTGAGATCTGAATTTAATTGCTGTGACGGACTTTATTTTCCATCTAAAGGGTATGCATTGCAATTTCAATTTATTCTTATAATGATAATAAATGTATTGATCCGATTAATAAAACTTAATTTATAAATGCTTATAAAATTAGATAAACTATATTATAATTAAATTTACGAGTCTGTGGTTCTTTAGCTCCATAATAATTGTAAAATGTTTAATAAAAGTTTATAGTGATTGAGCTGGTCTTAATCACCATCAACTGATTCCTACTAGTTGGTCCATCGACCAATGAGCGGAATACCTGAGAAATTTGAGAATTATTATGTTGATTTAAAAAGGTATCCCGTCTCCTTCCAGCAAATCATTAACTTTTTCTCCTAAGGTAAAGGTGGATGTGTTCCAGGGAACATATGTGAGAGTGATTGTTTATTACGGTGTTATGGGCCCCACCATCATATTGGTATAGTTGTGAAGAGGAATGTTTTTCAACCTGGACATCAATATCTAAAGGAGAAGAAATTTTATTGATAGCGCTGGATCAGATTTCTTGGTAGCAGAGGATGGTTACTATAGATTAGTTTGGTGATTATTGATTATTGGTTATTTTATGTATAACACTCTATGTTGAATTGTATTACGTTATATGTAAGTCAAAGGTTTTGAAGCTTCCGGGAAGGAGGAAGTGGACACATGTGGCAAGAGATGTCACATGGAATAGTGCATTGTCTGAGTTCATATTGGTGATAACACAGGTTGTGTTATGATAGAGACAATTTCCGTATAAAAGGTGTGTGAGTGAAATAGCAACCGGTTTTCTTGTGAAACTCTGGCCTTAATTCTCAGGAGCAGTGTAGTCTCCACATGTGTTTTATCCCCAGAGAAACGGGTTTCTCCATGGTCCACATTTAAAAAAAGAAATTGAGGGGTTTCTGCAATCCAGAGCTGAAGCCTGGCGGCCCCCTCTCCTTGCGAGAGTCTCGTGTGATTAGAATTTTATTTCTACAAAAAGGGGCAGGGCCAGAGTGTCTGCGGTGGATTCCTGTGAACAGCTAACCGTGGGAGGATGGACACAGGGCCTGGCTGTGGGCAGCGGGAAGTTGACTTTATGTATGATAATACAATGCGTTAAAAGACTCAAGAAATTCACTGAAAAAACCAAAGGTTACTGTGACATTATAGTTAAGTATGGTAATTATCTTACTTTGCATAAAAAAACTCAGAAATTGATTGAAAATGCCAAAGGTTAAAGTGATGTTATAGAGGGGGCCTGGCCAAGATGGCAGCGAGAGCAGTTGCATAGAAGCTAGCTCCGTCCCGATGCCACAATAAAACTGTTTCTTTTTTTAGGGGATTTGAGACCGCTCCCTCTGCTGCCAATAGCAGATGGTGCAATCCTTGAATCAAAGCTTCTATTTGTTGACCAGTGCAAGCCCTCTGACTTTGCAGTGGAGGCGGTGCGGAGCTGTGTCAGCCGCGCTGCAGATCATGACAAGCAAGGTACATGGCCCTGCTCCTTGTGGACCAGCTGGAGGTCCTTAGCTGCAACCTATGGAGGGCAGAATTAGCATGAAAACTTGTGTGAGCCGAGGTGTGGGGGCAAGCCTGAACCATGTTGCTACCGGGAGGAGGCCGTGGAAAAGAGCAGCGTATTGGCCCCTCACTGCGACTGCTGAAAGCCTGGCAGCTTGGGTATTGCCTGACTCGCTGCCCTAACTGCTGGCAGTGTCCCGCGGACGAGGCCGGACGATGGTGGGTCTCCCTTCTGGGCAGGAAAGATCCTCATCAGCCGGACAAAGATCCACACCTCAAGCCTAGCAGGGAGGCCCGCAGGATGACACAGTGAGTCGGCCCCTCCCTCCTTGCTATTATCATTGAAGGCCCAGCGGCCTACACTTTTCCTGGCTCTTATCTGCGCTCAGCGAATACTGGTGCCCGGACCTCTGACCCCTGCTCTCACTGGTGACCGAGACCTGCAATTGCGGGCCTCCCTACAGGTGCTGCTGGCCCAGCGAGAAGACGTGCTGTACCACTCTCAGGAGCAGACTGGAGTACCTCTCATGAGGTTCATGGGAGAGGAACCACGCCATCGGGGCAGGCGCCCACAACACTTTGCCACTGAGAGGCAGATATGACCTGCAGCAGTGAGTTGGGCTCCCCCTCCCGTGGACACCACAATGGTTAATGTTGAGTTTGATTATCCAACTCTAAGGGCAGCATCAGTAGGGGCTATGCCTGAAGGTGGCGACTGGAGTCCCCCCAGTTTGACTGCCACCTGTGGAGCTCAACTGAGATTGGGGGGCCGCTCACTAGAGATGTGCTTGACCAGCCCCAGGGGGACATCCCTTAAGAAGTTAGAGGTACTTAGCCTCTAAATGTACTCTACTGTCGCCTTGGAGCTCGCTGACATGGAGAATGGCGGCCAGACTCTGGCACGGATACACCCACGTGTTGGCATGTGTGGCGTTTCAGGTGTCATTAACTGGCTTAACAGGGGCCTGGCCTCTTCTGTGAGGAGACATGTTAATTGTTCTCCTTTCATCCTCCTTCCCCCCCTTCTCCGAACTTGCTGGATCTTGGGGATCCTTACCCATGGAACTTGCACAGCTGCAGCGTGGGGAGGTCTCCTCGTGAGTAACCTGATTGGAACGACGCCCAACTCAGACCAGTGAGCTCGATCCCCCGCCACGAGGTGAGGGGAGAAGGCTGCGGACTGCCTCCTGAGGGGCTTTGGGGACTTCTTTTGCTATACCGTAGTGGCCTCTGACAGCGTGCAACAGAAAGGCCCCAACCCAGGAGACCAACCTTCAGAATCCCTCCCAAACTGATGAGGAGACTGCCCTAGAGGGGGTGCTCCTCAACACTGACCTTGTGCTGCAAGACACTAGCACTAAGTTTACAGAGCTCCTAACTGCCGTGCACAGCTTGAAGATGACTTTGGAACCAAAACTGGACACTCTGATAATCAACATGGGTTGCATGCATGAGGAGCATAACAAATTGAAAGTGAAAGTAGTCACCCATGAGACAATCATAGCAGAGATGCAGCCGCTGTATCGGACACGCAGACTCAGATGGTGGTCCTACAACTAGAAGTAGACTTCTTGAAATGCAAAGTTGATCACACCAGAGCAACATTAGAGTGGTGGGACTGCCCAAGAAGATTGAGAGCCCGGGTATGGGTCTATACTTGGAGCAATGGCTGGCGCAGACAGTCCTCGGGGGCAAAACTTCCACCTTCTTCTCAGTGGAACAGACACATCGAGTACCAGCTCGCCCACCACCACCTGGTGCACCCCCAAGCCCAGTGGTGGCATACCTGTTCAATTACTGGGACAGGGACAATATCCTACAGATCGCCCACACCAAAGGCCCTTGCCAGGTAAAGAACCAGGCGGTTATGTTCTTCCCAGACTACTCTGCAGATGTGCAGAAATGAAGGGCATCCTACTACACGGTGAAGCAAAAGCTCCGGCAGATGGGGCTCAAATATGCACTGATTTTCCCAGCTAAACTGAAAGATATGGAAGGCGATAGGGTGCTAAACGGCCCAAGAGACATGGGACTGGCTGAAATCTAAGGGGGAACATCTCTCATCAGACTGCCTGGACATCGGAAAGGGTTGAACACTAGCAAGAAATCAGCGTTGATTGACTCGCAAGACCCGCTCCCACCCTTCCCAGAAACAGGCAGCGCAGGAGAGAGCTCAAGCGGTGGCTGCACTGATGCGAGTGGGATCTCCAGACTTTGGCACCGACACTGGTACCTTGGATGCCTCAGATATGCATTAATTGAGTGGCTCCCTGCTAGACAAGATCCCAGAGACATTGAGGGGGAGCCCCAAGGTTACCCCGATGACGGTTGATCTCCTCTGGAGATTTTGTGGTTAACATATAATTTTTTTCTTGGTTGTGGGGGAAGATACTGTTGGTGCTGTGATTATCTCGGATTGCACCATAATGCCTTTGATATACTGTAGCAGCGAGGTGGAGCGGGTCTCACACTGGCTAGGGTGCTAGTGGACACTATGTTTGGTCTTGTTGACACACACTATGGTTGCCACGTACTACCCTACATCATCCACAGGACTTTTTCTCTGTATGCTTTATACCAGAGGTCTTCAAACCTTTTGGCTCCGAGCCCCACTAAGCAAAATGTTTTGAAGTCAGACCCCCACTCCAAAACTTTATGGCAAGGATTGGGTGAGCGAGGTGGAAAAGGACTGAGTGCAGGGGGCATGGCTTATGAGCTTATTTCAGGAGTACTATAGCTCGTAAACCACATTCAATATGAGACTTCTAAAACAGCAAATGAATCTAACAAAAACAGGTATTGACGCAAAAATACTGCTCCCCATAATTGAAGTGTTCTGAGCACTTCACACTCCTGAACCCCAATGCAACTACACTTGCTGCACTAATGATAACTGCAGTACCGACTAGCAGGCTATCTCCTCTGCCTCTTATATCCCTTTGCAACCATGTCAGACCATTACTCTAATCTTGAAACAGGCCCTCTGTCCCTTTCAGAAAAGACAGAGCTCCCACATGTCTCCTTTCTCTGCAAGGTCCTAATGCTAGAACGGAAAATAAGCTCTCATGCACCTTTTTTTAAAGTGAGATAGTCATAATTGTGATAATTGGGAAATAAGCTCCCATGCCCCTTTTTTAAAGTGAGATAGTCATACTTGTGATGCAGTGGGTCCCTCCAACCCCTGGCCCCACTGCTGCTGAACCTGCTTAACTAATGTTAGCTGCTGCCTTGCAAAGAGTGCAGTCTCCTCTGCCCTTTGTTAAAAACATGGACTCCCATTTACCCACACCCTTTTCTCTGCAATCTCTCTGAGGCCAAAGGTGTCTCCACTGCTTTAATTTTTCCCTCCCATAGGCCAATCCTCTGATGACCAAATCAACACCGGTAAGTGTGCAGTGGGTCCTAATGCAAGCAAGGAAGGATAGTAAACAGCCATAATTATGGTTTAGTTGGCTCCTCATACCTCTAGGCCCTGATGCCGCTGTACCTGCAGTACCAATGATTCTTTCTGTCTCTTTGTGTTAAAAAGGGTGACCTTGGCTCTAATGCTAACAAGGAAAAAGGCCCTACTCCACTTCATGGTAAGACTGCCATAATTGAGCAGCAGTGGCCACTTACACACCTGGCAGCAGTAACTGCTACACTAATGGATGCCCCCTTGGGATATCTCTCTGAGGAAGCTGTCTCTGGCCATTTGTAAAAATAGAAATGAGCCCCCACACAGTGTCTGCTCTGCTGGGCCATCTCTTTTTACAATATCTATGAATCTCATTATTTTCCTCTTTCTCCTGGACCATTAGTCTGATACCCCATGGGTCAAGAGTATCAGGGCTCTGCATCTGAATGCAACCCTGCTGGCCTCCTCCTCGCCACCCCCTGGACTCTACTTTTACAAAAGCAACTGCCCCTGAATGGTTAATGCTGACTTTGAGGTGCCTCTGCCTGAAAGTGAGGGTGGGGTGGTAGTGCAGAGAGTTAAAGAAGAAACACGTCTTCTTACCAGCCAATCATTGATTGAGTCACTTTAAGCCTGGGCCACTGGAATTATGAGTTTCTGAGGAGGCGGCGCATTCCGCATAGTTATGGGTTTTCCGCATTTGCTACATAATCCATCTGCTGCATAATCTATAGATTTAACAAACAAATGTTATACTAGCTCAACCGACCAAACGTCACTTAAAACGTGGCGACGTGTTCCGGAGCAGTAGAAGGCCCTTCATTAAGGTTGACTTGTTATCTTGCAGTAGCTTATTGCTGTATTTGGGTGTTAAACTGGTAGTAATGGGGCATAATATTTCCCCTGACAGTGTTACCATGAGGAATAATGACAAAATAATGAAGTAATGCTAACCTCATTCCGCCGCATAATTTACCTTTTCTTGTTGCATCATGGAATCACCCCACTGCATAATTTGGTCCTCTCCTGGCACATAATTCTAGTGGCCCTGTTTAAAGCTTCATGGTGACAAAGATGTATTCTTTTTTTGTCAAAATCTGTTTATTGAATTTTATTCACAGGTTACAAACATTTTGTAATACCCCATAATGCGTTTAATCTTTTTTACAGGAGCAAAATCCATGCAGTGGATAGCTATAGTAAAGGTACAGTTTCGTAACAAGGATCGGATTTCCCCCGTGAATAACTCTGAGAAGCTGAGTTCTACAATATTCGAACATTTTCATTTGTAGCGCAGCAATCCACCAGTGAATAAGTAAGATGAAAGAAATAAGAAAAGAAAAAACCCAACCAAACCCAAGGAAACACACAAGCTTATAGTCTGACATGTGGAGAGGGGGGCCGAGAAGTAAGTCTCCCGTGTCCCGCGCAGGAGGGTTCACAAGTGAGGGGGGACACCCGAGGCATTAACCTTGATGGGGGGGAATCCCTTATTAAATCAGGATGAGGTGTAGTGCCCGTAGCCGGGGACTGCATGCAAACAGAGGGAGTCCCTCCGATAAGTAGCTGACTAGTCGGGACCAGACGTAGTCAAAGCCCTTGAAAGAATCGTCAATGATGTCGGACAATCGTTCCAGGGCCAGTGCGCGCCATAAGTGGGCATGCCATTGTGTGAGTGAGCGAGCCTCCGGCTTCTTCCATGCTGCCGCTAGAGCCATCTTTGCCGCACCTAGACATAACCACATGATGGATCGGTCCACTTGGGTCTGATATTTGAGCATTGGATTGCACACCCCCAGGAGAATGTGCTCCATGGAATTACCAATCGGGTACCCTAGTATTAGCTTGATCTGGGAAAGTATTTCCTTCCATAAGGGCTGTATAGACGGGCAATCCCACCATATGTGCTTAAAGTCCCCCAGAAGACCGCAACCTCGCCAGCAGCGATCTGTTGTATTGGGGAAAATTGAGTGTAGTTTCTGTGGGTAGAGATACCAGTCGTATAATGTTTTATAGTGGGCTTCCCTCAGGAACATGGAACAATTGTATTTCGCTATGTCTTTATATAGGCATTCCCATTGCTTATCGGACGGCGCGGTTGGAAGGATACCCTCCCAAAATGCTCTATGACGTAGTGATCTCTGAGAACCCAATGTGAGCATGAGTGTATAGAGAAAGGAGATGCACCCCCTCCCCGTGTTGCCAGATTGGACACATTTTTCCAGTGGGAGTAGTTCTCTAGTGGCTGCCCGTCGCATTTGGGGCTGTTGGACCCAGTGAACTAATTGTGCATAATGGAAGCCTTCTGTTTGTGGGAGCTGAAAATGACTCACACAGTCGGTGAAGGAGCGAATCTTTCCTCCAGAGAAGAGGTTGGAGATCATGAGACAGCCTCCCTCAAAGGACCCTTCATGTAGCGCGGGGGAAAGGCGGTGCTAAAGTGAATGGGAGTATAAGGCGATGGAAACGTGGTCACTGGTAGGGTTTTGGTCACTGCGTCCCATACCTGGAGGGTCGTTGCTGTGGGAATGCTCAAATAAGCGTTAGCTGATCTGTCTGCTCTCTGCCTCCAAGGCAAGTCCCACATAGTTCTACCCGTCACCTGTCTATCTATATGAAGCCACAATTTCTGCGACTCCCTCAATGACCATTCTCCCAGGACCCGCAGCTGGGCTGCTCTGTAATATGTTAAGAAGTCAGGAAGAGAAAGGCCCCCCTTGAGGCGAGGTCTCGTCAGAAGACTGTGAGACAGACGCGCTCTTTGCCTCTGCCATATGAAATTAATAATCATAGATTTCAGTTCAGGAAATTGCCCCTTTTCAGGTAGGATAGGAAGCCCCTGAAAAAGATAGAGAAGGCGCGGGAGCACGTTCATCTTCACCGTGTTGATTCGACCTATCCAGGACATATAGGCTGCACTCCATTTTTTAAAATCATTTTTAATCTGCCTAAGCAGTGGGGGAAGTTAGCCCTGTAAAGATCGCACAGTTTGGAGGTGATTTGTACCCCAAGATATGTAATTGCCTTACATGCCTAACGAAAGGAAGACATCCCTTCAACCAATCTTTCCACATCTGGAGGCAACGTTAAGTTGAGAACAAAGGATTTAGAGAGGTTAACCTTGAAGCCAGAGACCTTTTTCGAACTGTAATAGTTCCTGATGTATCTCGGTCAAGGAGGTTGCCGGATTAGTTATTGGCAGGAGTAGATCATCGGCAAACAGCGAGATTTTATGTCCATCTGTACCAAACTGAATGCCACTTATCTGCGGATTTTCTCTCTCCCTAGCTGCAAAAGGTTCGATGCTGAGGGCGAAGAGCATCGGGGAGAGAAGGCAGCCTTGTCTGGTGCCTCTGGCTAAGTTAAAAAAAAATCAGAGGCCACTCCGTTTACCACAACCCTAGATCTCGGGGCACTAAAGTTTGCTCTTACCATCCCCAGGAAGGACTCACAGAATCCAAATCGACGCAGAGAGAGCTGTAAAAAAGTCCTGTCAACCCGGTCAAAGGCTTTCTCTGCGTCGAGCGATAAAAGGCCGCTGGTATCCTCTTTTTCTGGGCCTTATCTATAAGATGGAAAACCCTGCGAAGGTTGTCGTGGGTCTGGCGCCCTTTAATAAACCCTGACTGGTCGGGATGAATAAGAGCGGGTAAAATTTTCTCCAATCTAGTGGCCAGGATTTTGGAGTAAAGTTTTGCATCTAAGTTTAATAAAGCTGTAGGCCTGTAGGAGGAACATTGTTGGGGGTCTTTACCTGCCTTCAGAATTATCGATATCAGGGCTTCCCCCATAGAGGGTGAGACCGCTTGGGTTGCCGCAATATCATTGAATAGGATAGTGAGCTGAGGGGCTAAGTCAGCGGCAAAGGTGCGGTAGAACTGCGCCGTAAACCCATCTGGGCCTGGGGCTTTATGTCGCTTGAGGGAGTCAATGGCTGCCTGTACTTCCTCCTGGAAGATGGCGCAGCCCAGCTCCTCGTTGGTCGACTCCGGGACCTGAGGAAGATCCACGGTATCTAAATACTGCATCTGGTCCGACAGTCGGGGAGATTCCGCCTGGTATAGTGTACTATAGAAATCGTGGAACGCTCTGGCTTTCCCCTCCTCACCGGTGTGAGTGACTCCACTCCCATCAATGATTTGTTTTACATAATCCTTCTCCTGTTTGGCCCTTAGCTGTCTCGCCAGTAAGGAGCCTACCTTATCCCTCCCCTCGTACCCCCGAGCCTGGAGTCTCAATAACATTTTTTCTGCTCTGTTAGTGTAAATGGCGTTCAACTTTCCTCTAAGAGCTGTGACCTTCCGAAGGGCCGGAGCTGAGGGTGCGGTCTTATGGAGGTTCTCCGCCTTGAGCAACTCTTTTTCCAACTCCAATCGTTCTTTCGTTTGGAGTTTCCTGAGGGAGGTGGCTAGGGAAATGCAATGGCCCCGTATATGTGCCTTAAAGGCATCCCAATTGTTTGCGGTTGATGTATCCACAGGATCATGAATAGTAAAAAAATCTCTAATAGCTTTGCGGATGTAATCTCTGTGTAACCTATCTCTGCACAGCACCTCTGGGAAATACCATCTGGTCAATTTAGAACGTGGGGCTGGCCAATTTAGTACACAGGTCACGGGAGCATGGTCCGAGATAGCTATGGGGAGAAAGAGGGAGGCCGTACAAGCATGCGCAAGTGATTGACTAATGAAAATGTGGTCTATCCTTGAATATGACCTGTGGGCGTGCGAAAAAAAGGAATAGTCACGCACGGTGGGGTTAAGGGTCCGCCAGATGTCTAAAAGGCCCAGCTGCTGCATGGATAGTTTCAGAGCTCTGCTAAACACCCCCTCTCCGACTCTCTGTGCATGTGTGGTGTCCATCTGTGAGTCCCATATGAGATTAAAATCACCCATGAGAACAATTTCCCCCGAGGCAAAACCCGCCAAGGATAGGAGAAAGGTGGAGAGAAATTCTACCTATCCCACGTTAGGCGCGTACACTGCGGCTATCATACATGATCTGCCCAGTAGAGAACCCTTAACCATAATAAATCTCCCCTCCTTGTCACATTTCGACTCGTCTAGATGAATATGTGTTCTTTTTTCGCATGCGTTTACCACGCATGCCATAACAACGCGGTCGTTACAACGACCGCGTTGTTATTTCGCATACCGTTACAACGCAAGTCGTAACAACGACTTGCGTTAGGGGGCACTGGATGTTGGAATAGTATAAATTACTATTCCAACTCCAGTCTGTGCGGACACTAGGGAAGGTGTTGGATTTTAAATGCAACACCTTCTGCCCCCCTACGCAAGTCGTTGTTCGCACTTGCATTGTAACGGTATGCGAAATAACAATGCGGTCGTTGTAACGACCGCGTTGTTATTGCATGCGTTGTTACGCATGCGTGGTAAACGCTGTTTACCCGTCTAGATGAATGGGAGCTGAGGAATGGAAAAGCAGGGCCACTCCATTTTGTTTTTTGGTGTTGGCTGACCGAAATATCAGGGGATAGTGTCTGTGCTTCAATCTCATTTCCTCAACCCTTTTAAGATGAGTCTCTTGCACAGCCACCACCTGTGTGCCCTGATCCCCCAGAAACTTCCAGAAGCGATGCCTTTTGTTAGGGGAGTTGAGGCCCCTAACATTCCATGACATTAATTTAAGCCCCAACTGCCCCTGTACCTCGACCTCGGCAGTTGCAAAGAACCCCCATCTCCCCTTCGCCCCGCACCTCCCCAGCATGTTTAGGCTGTGATCCCTGGGTAAAACAAATGACAAAACAACTGCATGAACGAAAAACATGAACATTTCAGGAAAGTGTAAAGTTCCTCGGAATTACATCCTCGGTAAGCTACTGGGGCAAGACCATTTCCGCACCCAGAGCCCCGTGTGAGATCTTTGGTAGATCTTGACCCTGGTATAGTCTTTTCTCAGCTCCGGCCATCGGAGCGGCGCTTACAGGCTAACGTAAGACGGCTGGCGGCAATAGCAGGCGTGAGAATCAAATGTGGAGGGAAACCTTTCCTCAGTTCTGTCCCCGATTCAGGGAGGATTCCTACCTCCCAGGGAGGGATCTACTGCGCCCTCCATTTGCTCGGATAGGCAGATGCTTCTGTGTTGGAACAGAGAGTGAGATAGGCAAGCGATCTCATTACGATGAGGTCTTGTTCAATTTCCTAGGGGTCTGCCAGGCCCTCGTAGCTCACCGGCCTGCAGGCCTGTCGGCGGAGGCTTCTTTCGGCGTGGTTTCCGTTGGTGGCGAGGGTTTCCCCAACCCAAGCAAGTCTGCCACTCCCTTAACCTCCGTGAAGCGCTGGTGCTTGTTGTTGAAGGTGAAAGCCAGTCCGAAGGGGTAGGTCCACCTATATCTAATGTGGCGTTACCTCAGGGTAATCAGTCGGAATTGTTGGCGTCTCATCAGTGTGGCCTGGGCGACATCCTGAAACAGAGCACAAGTCGCACCTTGGTATTCCACCAGGTCTCGATCTCGGGTTTTTCGGAGCACTAGTTCCTTAACCTTGAAGGAGGTGAATTTGGCTAGAATGTCTCTCTGGCGTTGGTTTCTCCCCTGCCCGTCAGACTCGCAGCCCTCCGCTCTCAGCCCACAGGGTCAGAGGTGAAAGACGACTCCGCAGAGAGGGAGCAGTGGTGATGTTCGGATCCGGGCGCCCCTCTTCGCCTCCAGGTGAGCCGCGTGTTCCTGTGCTGCCCTCGAAAGTAAGGCGTCTCCCCTTTCACTTTGGGCCTCGCATGCTCTATTTTGGCTGACAGCCAGCGCCATGTTAAGGTCAGGCAAAGGACCAGGCAGTTCTGTCAGGGGATCACTCCTTCCCTGCGGCGCTCCGCGGCCTCCCGGGACCGGACTGGGTAAACCACCCTCTCCTCTGCCTACCGTAAGTCCCTTGCAGCCCTCGCATTTATGCGCGTTTCTGAGGGGAACCCCTCTCACCTTCCTGCCTCGTCATGGGACCTGATTGCAGTTACCGGATCTCCCCACTGCAGTTGCATATGCCCCGGAGCGGGAGCTCACTTCTCGCTCCCTGTCTGGTAGCCGATGCGGTCCGCGCCATTGGGGAAACTTTGCGGCCACCATTTCCGGAGATCGCACGTGGGAGCAGGTCTCTTGCGCTGTACGGGGTCCCCGGACCACACTTCGGATCTCCAGCACTTCGGGTGAGCTGCCCAGCCGCCGATGCCCCCTCCTGCCAGCGGGAAGCCTGACGAGTTAGTTGTAACGGGACCCGTCCGCCATCTTGGCTAGGCGCTCGCGGTCCCGATACGCTGTCAGAGGAGAGCCAACATCTGCAACGGCTATCCAGGGTCGATCACTATCGCCTAAGAGTCCAATCCCCGCTCTCGTTAGGACTTCTGCCCGGGACTGGACCCCGCTTACGGCTCTTTCACAGGGCTCTGTCATGGAGGCGCTCGAAGTCACGTCTTCGTGGCCATGATGGCTGGCCACGTCCCCCGATGTATTCTTTTTGAGAGGTAATGTTGTTGTGTAGTTCCTTTAAATCTATATAGGACCTGCTCGTTTAGACAACATAAACTAAGGAATTGGTGTCCAGACTGATTCCAGACACCCCCAAATGGTATGTTAGTCTGTAGACCAGCTAGCTCACAGTGCCACTATAAACCTCTCAACCTTACCAAGGAGGGAATAGTTTCTGGCAACTATCGAACATGACAACCCTGACCCCTCAGGGATCGTGGAAACAGTACAGTACTTTTCGCTCAGTCACTCGTGCTCACTTTGTCTCAGAGAGATATACAGACTAAACGGTGGGGACGTTTTCAATAAGCATTTATTGAACCAGCGTCATTCTACTATGAAATACGTGTACCGTAACATCCATTAGACAGAATCAGATATATACGGTTATAAGCACCAGCAGAGTAAATAAAAGGTAGAATTCTACCATGGTGCTAAAATATATATATGCAGGTATATAGATATATGGCAATAATCACGAGTACTCCTACGATGCAAATCCCTAACTAGATGTACCTAAATGTACCTAGCATGTATGTAGGTGTATAGCCAAGAATCCTCCTAGATAAGAGCCAACCCCATTACCTGATGTGAGAGAACGAAGGACCCCGTCTTGGTCTCGAGCTGGACACCACGCAAGGGATGTCAGACCACGGCGTGCTGGAGTGTCTGTGTGCAGGGACGTCAGCGTCTCGTGTCAGCATGGAAGTTTTTCTCCTCTGGTTTGCCCAGCGAAGATGTGATACTTATATACCCGAAAGGTACCTCAGGGGTTCTACCTAGATGTGTCATGATACTGTGGGTCTGTAGGCCAAGGATGATGATAGTGGTGACTCTTGTACAGAGTTATTATGCAGAAGATGGTAATTCTGCTGTGATACTAAGAATCCTTATGCATAAACAATTAGGGTAGTTTTTGAAGAAAACCACTCAACATTTATTCGGCACCTAACTAGGTAAAAGGTCAGCACCAGAGACGTTATGTAGAGCAAGATAGGACAAATGTAGGTATATTGGGGTACATTGGGGCTCATAACACCCACTCCTCATCCGACTGGATGACAAAGTAACAAATGCTAAAATATGCCTGTTTAAAAAGCATAAAAAACATTGCTAAAATATGAGTATAAAAACATCTAAAAACATGGTATGAGTTAAAAAATGATGTAAAAGTTAAAAAAGCTCTATAAGTCCTTTAAATAGTCAATATACTGTTAGACCAACTGAGCAGGCCGAAAGCCATAGTGCTCAGTGAGAGCAAAAGAGAAAATAAAACTGAAATGGTGTTGAATTCCAATTTGGGTTTATTTGGAAAAAGGTCGAAATGTTCCCATCACACGGAGAGCCAAATGTTTATGTGTCCTGTGTGGGAGACGCAACATCACTGCTGCTTGCCTTCACAGATGACGGTCCCTGTAACTCCTCTTGGATCAGGTCAATGGAGCAAAGGTGATCTTCTCTGATTTCCACAGCAGCCTCTGGGGAAGCACTCAACACCTATGAGCCTGTTGTAGAGCCGGTGTCCATTCCGACAGGAGCTGAAGCATCTCGTGGTGGCTCTAAGAATGGCAAAATCAACGTTGGAATACGCTGAAGACACCGCAATACATGGACCTTTAAGGGGTCCAGTAGTACATCTACGTCCGGAGGCGAAACCAATGGAAGTGTCAGACATATATCCAACACGCATTCGTATCCGCAGAATAGGCAGCGGAGCACAGGCAAGACGCAGTCAACCCAGACTGATCTGAATGATAGGAACCAAAGCTTGCTTAGCTCCCGAAGCCGAGGTGTGCCCAGATGGAGTACCATGCGTTCACGGCATCGTCGCACTAGGGGTGCTTTTTCCATCTCTTTGGAAACTGAGCCGTCCATTGCGTAGCAGGAAAGTTAAAACCAGGATACCCACTACAAGTAGTAGAACCAGCAGAAGTCCTCCAAAACGTTTCCCAATACGGAGTGTATAAATGATGGAATAACTCCGAAGATTGTCTGAAAGGTGCTTAATAGCCCAGAACGTATGCTCTTAAATAGGTGTGCTATCCCACTCGTATCAGACCTGTTAATGATACGATGTACCATTTCCTCAAAATGGACCTGCGAGTTAGTTCAGACTAGTGAAGTCGAAGACCTTGCGACCTGGAGATCAAAAGTCTATCGGGCTGAGGTTAAGGCCACATCCTTCTGTAAAAGTATGGCTTTCAGTCTGCTCAGAGAATCAAACCGTATAAGGGAAACATTCAACGAAGGCCACAGCAGATCCTTCTTGACTGTGTGGGTCGGTGGAAACAATACTTGCATACAACAGGTAACCCTGGAACTTACTGTGACCAGATATGCGATGCCTGGCAGCATCCCACAACAACCTTGATCATTCAACATCAAATAACTCCCATTCGAGAGCAGTTTGAACATCGGATGAATGACGGCAGCTGGGGATCCTTTTAAGTGACACAATAGGTTTGAAACTGAAGCATTACAAGCTCCGTGAAGCAAAATATCTTGACAAATCAGAGACCGACTTAACAAATTCTCACAGTCTGAACAGCTGAGAAAGACTTCAGTGTCCCCATTCCTGCATCTAAATCTGTAAGGCAATTCCCAAGATTCATGTATACTATTTATTCCTTACCCAACGCTTCATACCTGCCTACTTGGTGATACTGTCGACAATATTGAAATTGGAATGTCGTGACTGGCAGTGTAATATGGCCATGTATTAACCATTCTGCGGAGGGTGACTCAGCCACTGTGAAAGGTAATTGGTCCAATTTTTCACTGTGCAGCATTGTATATTTTGCATCTCTTCGTGCCATTGTTGTCTGCCTTTCTGTTAGATTACATGCAGAAAACAGAGATGTACTGTTGATATATCACCAGGGCACGTGACCAGAGCGCAATGATTGTAGTGTCCAGCTTAATAATAGAATGGATCGCAACGGTGATTGCCCATGTTGAAGAACAGACAGATCCTGTTCTATTATATCTATTGCAGAAGACACAATGTTGCCTAGTGAATAAATCCTGGATGTTAGTGTGGTCATGCCATTGTCTACCACTGCCAAAGCCTTTTCTAGGTTAACCCTGCCAATTTCACGCAATCCCTCCGCAGCTTCCTGTTGGGAGATTTTCCATACTTCGTTGTAAATAGCGTATAAGAAGCGCTTACAACGTGGTTTCTGGGGACCTAACAAAAAATCCCTTAGATCCATGTCATCTGAAAGTAAGGACAAGTGTTGTTTCACCTGGGACAGTGTTGAGGTTCTCAGCCACTCTAGGCATAGCTTCCCAACACTGTAGGATGTCACCACCTTTGGGTGTTCTCGTTGTACGCAGCGTTGGTCAGGCCTATGGATACTAAACCCTTCGGTGGTACCCCTGAATCTTGAATGACACCTATTTGTGTCTATAGGCCAAACCAACCATCCTTTCCAATTGGGGTCTGATGAATTGTATGAACCATCAAATAGAATGTCATTAAATGTATCCTCACTATGTTGTGTATAATTCTGCCATCCCTCAAAGTGTTTAGGTGAGGGAATCCGGTATGTTCAAATCCTTGATATTGGCTAACCCAAGACAGGAAGTCTGTTGCACTGAGTTGTTCAAGAAAATAATTTGCTGTAGTATGAGGCATGCTCTAAATAAAGCATCAGTTCCTTGAACTTGCCATTCTTTAGTCCCCAGACTGATTTTATGTCTATAGTGTCTTTCCATAAGTGGAAACCCTGTTCAGACAGTTGGGAAATAATGGATGCAGAGTATATCTGTTTCGTGTTAGTAAGCATATTTTTCTTTGCAGGTATAGGTGCAAGCTTATAATAATATGAGCGCGGGTCTGATATGTTAAACCCAGAAAAATAAGCAAACTTCTGTGCAAACGTTTGTGAACTGCCTTTTGGCGTGTCGGGCAATGTTCCCCTTGGTGGTAAGTGAAAACATTACGTGGGATACTTGCTTTGTGCAAAAAAATGATGACCATAATGTTGGTAACAATACATGGTATCAAAATCCGATGTATCATCATACAATTCATTATTAGAGAATGCAACAGATTGTTCTAAATCAGACAGCATACTATTTACGGTTTCAAAGTCCCAATCATCAGAGAAAGTACTGGAGGTGATATAATTTAAGGAAATTTTAAATAAATGTAGTATTTTCAAAAGTTCAGTGGGATCAAATACATCATATGAAACCCTATCTCAAATTATTCCTTCAGGAACGGGAAATGCTGTAATGTTCACAAAGGACAGGTCTCTTTGTTCACGATGAGATGACGTATGTGGTTTCAGGACCAAGTTCACATGTGGTACTGCGGAGCGTTCTGGGAGTTAGTGTCCGTTCAGGGTCAGGAAAAAGACAGTCACTACACCTATCCAAAGGACTAGGAACAGTAGACCAAGTGCAATCCAGAGCTGTAGCCAGGGAGAAACAAAGTAAGTCTTTTTCAGCCAAAGATAGAGATCATGTATTTTTTCTTTACGCGAAACAGAGACTGGTGATGTCTCAGGTTCACTGGGATCCAGAGAAAAGGTATCAAAATCGATGAAGTAGCCAGACGCTATTCGATCTATCTTTGGTAGCTCACCAGGTTTTGTTGAACTGGCAGATGACTCGTTATGAGACATATTCACATAGATGTTGGTATTTGGCCGAATTGAGATCTGTGTTTCATTTGTGTTTTGTAGCAGTTCAATTTCAACAGGTACAAGTTCCATTCCATTGTTGGTAACTCCATTACTTTGTATAGTAGATTCTTCAAACATTATTAGTCTTTCTGTCTGAACTTTCTGTATGGTAGCAAGAGGAGTTCGGATGCTACCCAGAAGCCCACGCGGCCTGCTATTCAGTATCGGCCACATAGTGTGGTTTGACTAGATCAATGGAGATGAATCTCTTTTCTTTCTTGCCGGCAAGAGGCGGAAGAAATACTGTTCTTGTTCCTTCGACAGCCAAGACAGGTACAGGTGCTCTGTTAGATGGCCCAAATTCTTTTTTGTCTACAATCCTTTCTTTGACCAGGTCCCCGATCTTTGGGACCCAGGCAGGTTGCCGGAGCAGCTTTCACTTCCCTAGTTGCGGTGCGTTTTACTTCGACATTGCTTTGTAATGCCCCGAATTTATTGAGTTCCTGTAAAACAGCCAAACGATCATTGATGTCAAATGCTTTTTCATCTGCCACTGTGCTGCCACAATCGAGGTCGGGTGCCCACATTCTCGTCCCAAACAGGACCTCGTGTGGAGTACGGCCTCCTAGGGAACTTCTTGGCATGTTATTAAGTTCCCTCTGGACCCCATATAGGTGATTGACCCAACTGCCACCCGAGCCTAATACCCTTGCTGTTAAGGATTGCTTTAAGTCCCAGTTTGTCCTCTCCACAATCGAATTTACCTCGGGATGATATGGAGAGGAGTACCGGAAGACCACACCCAAGCTAACCATAGCTTCTTTGTAAGCCAGAGAGCTAAACGCAGGGCAATGGTCAGAATGTAATGTGCCAATTGTGTATGTCCCTATGAAGACTCGCAAAACCTTTATAACAGTTTGGGCATCAGCCGAGCACTGAGGCCAGACCCACAGGAATCCAGAGCATGAATCCACTGCCACCAAGATGTACTTGTAAGCCCTATCAGATTGTAAGGGGCCACAATGGTCCAAATAGACACATGTGAGAGGTCTGCCTGATATAATTAGTGGTTGTTTGTGGCAGACGTGCTACGGTGGAACCCTGCATCTGTTGACAGATGTCTCACTTAAGGACAAAGCCCTTGGTCTGCTTGGTAAGACTTGGCCACCAATAACATTGTTTCAGTAGTGAAACTGTTGCAGTAATATCTGCGTGTGCTGAACGCAGACCCTTGTGTGCAGCTAGAAGTAAACCTAATCTGCGATCCATGTTTAGTATTACTCTATCCCTCACTCCTGGAATTTGAGCATACAGAATATTTTGCGCATCTAACTTGTAGGTGTACTTGAGTGGAAACCCTTTTGGCAAAGCTGAGCTGATTTTACGCGTAGCGATGACAGCTGCCATTATCTGTCCGTCTATCCTTGTGCTAGAATGAGTGATTGCAGCAACGGCTGCAGTTCTCACTGTCGCCTTGGCGGCTTCATCAGCTAATGAATTCCCTTCAACGTGCACGCCAACACGCTGATGACTCAGTGTATGAATCAGTTGAGCCCGTGGCAAACCTTTCTTCAGTTCTGCCACTTGTTCCCAAAGCAACTTGTGCTTTATTGTGCAACCCTTGGAATCTCTAAACCCATTCTGGCCCCAATAATGAAGATATTAATTGTAGGTCTGGACACAGTAAAATGAATCGCACACAATTAGTGTGGGAATTCCTGATCTGTATTTTTTAGTGCCAGTATCAGGGCTTTTAGTTCTGCCAGCTGTGCCGTGCAATCTCCTAGAGACTGCGTCTGCGTATTGCTAGGACGGAACTTGCCATCCCGCATACATCCCTTTACAATCGCACATGCGGCACTGTATTGCTGTTTTCTTCCTACGGCAGGTTGAGCAGAACCGTCAGTGTAAATAATATATTCATACTGATCTATAGGCATTATTTCATTCGGGAGAAGATATTCCTATTTGTACTGCAAGAATGCTTGTGTTTTTAATATAGAATCAAATTTGTAGTCGACATCTGTTGCAGTGAGAGAATTAGCCTATTGTATCCATCGTGGATGTAGTGCTTTTGCGTTTAGAACTTTTGCTCTAGTAACGGCCTCTAAGGTTGGTACTGGAGTCACGACAATTATACGCTTCCCCTGAGCTAGTGCTCTTTCTCTCACTACAGCAGTCTGTACTGCTGTGAGTATTTTCTCAGTTGATGCAAAACGCATTTCAGCGTTTGTGTACAAATGTGATTTGTATGCAATGGGTACAGTTTCACCTTCATTGAAGGTGAGGTAAGTGTATCCAAATTGACCCGCGACTACACGGATCACCAGATTTGTAGTATTTTCACATGTATGTAAAGGTTTGGAAGCTATTATGTCAGCTTGTAGGGAACGGAGAATTTCTGTGTGTTCCTGTGCCCATTGTCGATCTGAGAAATCAGGTCTTATTAAGTCGTAGAAAGGTTTTACTTTTTCTGCCTAATACATATTGGATTAGGCAGAAAAAATAAAACCTTTCTACGACTTAATAAGATCTGATTTTGTAATGTAGAAATGTAGAAATCCTAAAATGGATTGTAGATTTTTCATTGTCTTTAGAGGTTGGAGCAGGACACATTTTTCTAAACAATTAGCTGCTAGGTTTTTCCCTTCACTTGAGAGCTCATATCCTAAAAATAGGACATTGAGGTGGACAATTTTTGATTTTTTAAAGTTAAATTTGTAGCCCTCAGAGGCGAACCCCAGAATTATGTTGTTCACCCTTGTTAAATGATCCAATAGTTCATCATCCATCAGATAAATATCATCTACATAGGACAATGCCTCCTCAGCAAAATTTTGAAGTAACTCTGATACTCTTGCTGCAAACAACCGGGGCTATTCTTTTACCCTTGAAGCTGTCTACAGAATTGACGCCGAGAACCTAGGGCCAAAAATGCTGTTAAATATCTGCTTTCAGGGGCTATCTTTTGGCAAAAGAATCAATTTGAGATATCTAGTGTTGTTTTGTATTTCTTCCGCACAATGTTATTCATTAATGCAGCACTATGTGCATTTTGTACTGCGAATGTTTTCATGCATGTATTCAAAAGCCTGTAGTCTAAAACTAGACGGTATGAATTGTCTGGTTTCATTACGGGAAACAAAGGATTATTCATGGAGGAGGTGCAATTCTCAATCACACCTTGATATTCAAGTTGATCTAAGATCTCCCTGACTTGTTTTTTCTCATCATGTTTTATCGGGTACTGCCTCTGTGGAGTTGGAGTCGTTTTGATTGGGATTTCATGGTGAGGTGATTCTGCATTCCACCCTACATGATTGTGGGTATATTGTAGGAGCTAGTGCTACCGCCCACTCCTGTGCGTATGAATGTTTTAATGATTCTGAAACGAGGTTGGAGAAAGCCGGTAAAATTACGGTCTCTCCTTTCAGGCAGTCCATAACAAACTTAGGTGGCCAATCTTTTTCAGCCAAAAGGATATCGTATCAAAAAGTCAGGTTCTCCCAAAAGAGACCTTTCACTTTCCTTGGTATTTACCCCTCCATATGAAGTGTTATTTCATGTAACGGATGCGGGACGCTTACCCTTGTATCAGGTGTTTCCACCATGATATGTTCATTCAATGCTGCTGTCACCAGAAATTCCATCAGGTTCTGGCGAGCTATTGTTACTTCTGCTGTACTGTCTAGCAGTGTCAGAGCCCATTCCCCATTCAGAAGTTGAGTCCTCAGTAGCCTGGGCATTTCTTATTTTAAGGCCAGCTACCTTCTTCTTTTTAAATTGAGGTTTTGATTTTGGTTTATCTTCTTGTTTGATAATATAGTCGGACGTGCGATGTGTGTCTCTTGGCTTGGCTCGCACTTCTGATCTGCGTTCTGACCATCCTTCCCTCTCTGATTTTTTGGATGAACCCTGAAAGGAACGAGAGGAACGTGTATCAGTGAACCTGTCAGGTTTCTTAATATTGTCACGGTTTCTAAGGTTATATTTCCTGTCAGAGGGCTCCTGTTGAGGAGACCCATCCCGTGATTGTGATGTATTCTGCTTGTTTTTTTATTGTTTATTATCCCATTTCTTTTTAGAAGAATTGGGTGCTTGATTTGAGTTTTCCTTTTCAGTATTACCCATTAATTGTGGTTTCACAGGTCTAGCTCCTAAATTATCTCTACCCAGCGAAGCATAGGTCTCTTGGATATTTACTTAATTCCTGCTCCTGTTGTGCAGGAGTGCATTCCCTCAGGGGTTGGCGTATAGGTTCTGCCCCATACTCGTTCTGTATTTGTTTTAATACTTCTGGTAAGATTGCTAGTGAGGGGGTACCATGAGTCCTGGTATAGACAGCAGCAAAAACTGTACCCCAAGTGGTACAATCCTCTATCGGGGGAGCTATCCCCATTGGCAAGCAGATTGTCAGTATTCTGTGTTTTTCTTGTGGGCCAGTGTGTTGAAAAACTGCCTCCAGCTGTGCTATTTTCTGAGCTATCCAGAATGGCATTTGCTCGGGTTTAGTGGGCATTCTTCCCATAATCGCGTTCAGCGTTTGTGGGGTGATTTTAGTTGCGGTCCTTTGTAGTTGACCTGTTTGACTAACCCTTGAAGGTTGAAGTGTGAGTGTTCGCATTACGAACTGTGTAATATTTCTGTATAATTTTAATATTTCTTGGTGAAGTGGACATAAGTCTGCTGCTGGCAATGTGTCAATTTCTGGGTGCAGTGTATAAGCAGCTAGAATCGGCCAAGTCGCTTAGTCTCTGCTGAGCGGACCGAGTCTCACTTTGTCTTTGGTATGTGGGTGGGCACCTTTAAACCAGATTATATGTTCCTGGTACGTTAACAGGACTTCTATGTCCACGTATGTATTGTATTCATCTGGTATTTCATCTGGGATGTATGAATGAAATGTATTTGTGCGTGCATCTGCAGGTGGGAATTTGACCCACGAATAGAACACCTCTGTTCTGTATGCCTCGTGTGCCTCAATCACGAAAGTAACGGTCCCAGCTAATGCTGAGAGAACCACATTTTCTAACTTTATAGCAAGTGCATTTCTGCAATTTTCTGAAATGTTTATTGCACCTTCTTGCTCAGCTTCCTCCCTACTAATGCCACTAGCACCACTAGTACCGCTATCCCCTGTGTCTGCCCTTTGAGACATTATGGGTGGAAGCTCTATGGTAAAAAGAAATAAAGTTTTGCTCAATGTGGGGAACTATAATCCTTCAAGCTTGAATAAACCTACAGCCCATACATAGGGTATACCTACTCAGTTGTGGCAGATTTTTCCCTCCCTACTCCAGACGTCTCTGGGTAAATGTGAGTAAGGGCCTCTGAGAAAGCATGACTGAACTAGATTTGACCGTTAAATAAGAACCAGCCCCACGTTGGGCGTCAAGTCGTGTAGTTCCTACAAATCTATATAGGATCTGTGCATTTAGACAACATAAACTAAGGGATTGGTGTCCAGACTGATTCCAGACATCCCCAAAAGATTTGTTAGTCTGTAGACCATCTAGCTCACAGTGCCACTATAAACCCCCCAACCTTACCAAGGAGTGAATAGTTTCTGGTAACTATCGAACATGACAACCCTGACCCCTCAGGGATCGTGGAAACAGTACAGTACTTTTCGCTCACTCACTCGTGCTCACTTTGTCTCAGAGAGATATACAGAATAAACGATGAGGACGTTTTCAATAAGCATTTATTGAACCAGCGTCATTCTAGTGTAAAATATGTGTGCCACAACAACCATTAGACAGAAACAGATATATACGGTTATAAGCACCAGCAGAGTAAATAAAAGGTAGAATTCTACTATGGTGCTAAAACAATGAATACATGCAGGCATTAGATATATGGCAATAATCATGAGTACTCCTACGATGCAAAACCCTAACTAGAGTTACCTAAATGTGCCTAGCATGTATGTAGATGTATAGCCAACAATCCCCCTAGATAAGAGCCAACCCCATTACCTGATGTGAGAGAACGAAGGACCCAGTCTTGGTCTCGAGCTGGACACCCCGCAAAGGATGTCAGACCACGACGTGCTGGAGTGTTTGCATGCAGGGACTTCAGCGTCTAATGTCAGCATGGAAGTTTTTCTCCTCTGGTTTGCCCAGCGAAAATGTGGTACTTATATACCCGAAAGGTACCCTCAGGGGTTCTACCTAGATGTGTCATGGTACTGTGGGCCTGTCGGCCAAGGATGACGATAGTGGTGACTCTTGTACAGAGTTATTACGCAGAAGATGGCAATCCTGCTGTGATACTAAGAATCCTCATGCATAATAGATTAGGCTAGTTTTCGAAGAAAACCACACATTTATTCGGCACCTAACTAGGTAAAAGGTCAGCACCAGAACCGTTATGTAGAGCAAGGTAGGACAAATGTAGGTAAAAGGTTGTGCCACTACCGAGGCCTATATTGGGGTACATTGGGGCTCATAACAATGTAGGGGTGTTATCAGCTGAGTTCTGGAATAATGGAGATACTTGCATTAGGTACAGTCTGATCACTTATTACTAAAAACTATATTTTGTAGGAACTTGTTTTGTCTCAAAAACTGCATCATTTTGCAACATCCAACCTTAGACTGTGTGTAATGCAAGTTTAAAATAATAACTTACATATTCGCGGTGCTTTCTGTCACAGGCTTGGACCACGCAGCACTATAAGTACAAAGGTCACTATTCCCCAATGTGCCAACTAGGGTTCAATTATGTATTGCTCAGGTTTCTCACACACAGACATCTGCAGTGATAGTATTTGCCAACTGAGGTTTCACAACCTAAAAGAGTACATTTACCATGGGTTAGTTTAACTTGCTTTTATTTTTCAATTAAGCAGGTTTGTGCATTGTTTTATATTCAGTTAGCTGACAGCGGAAAAACAAAATACTCAGACTATTTAGTTATTTTTTTTTTAGCCACCTTCTTGACACTCGGTGACCTCCCCTCAATCACTCTGAATCAAGTTCCTATTCTCTTTAATACACTTTTCAAGGGCTACATGTAAATGAAGACAGCCTGGAAATGTGGCAAATGAACAAGGCCACAGTTTCAAGCCATCTTCATTTACATGTAATTGCAGAGGCCTTCATGCCTCCCATGGAAACAATTCACGGACCCCCAGGGGAGCGCACCCCACAGTTTGAAGACCTCTGCTTTATACACTCTGTAGGGTTTGTGGCCGGACGTTGCACTGTTGCACGATGGCCTGAGGAAGGGTGTTTGGGGTATTGTTTGTGTTTTGGTACCGTGAGTGTGGCTGCATGAGTTGGCACAACCTCTTTGGTCTCTACACTTGATATCGCCCCGAGGATAAAGGTTTATTCACTCATGGTATTGCAGGAATATAGGCTACTAACGTGGAACGTGAGAGGGATGGGATCCCATGTCAAGCGACAACAGATTTGTGCTTACTTAAGAGAGGTGCCAAGTACACTCTACGTGTCTCTAGGAGATGCACCTCACTACACTGGAACTCATCAGATTGGGTAGGTGATGGAGGGGCATGGTATATGGCATAACATATTAGAGCTATGCAATAGGAGTGCTGGCATGGGTGGCACTGGGAGTGTAATTTACAGTGAGTCACACTAAAATAGACCCAGAGGGCTGCTTCACAGTAGTGGGAGGAGTATTGATGGTTTGCCATTGACTCAGACGGCCGTCTTTACAACTCTGACACCCACCTTGTTGGCAGACCCAGTGGATTCCACACTTTAGTGTAGGGATTATAATGGGGTCCTAGATCTGACGGCAGACATATCCACCCTTCATACTGGGGCACAATCCTGCACCATCTCGCAACACCTGAACACCTGTGCATGCAGGTGGGGGAGCTCTGGCAACTTTTACATACATTTGATTTTTTGTTGTTGACTTTTTTAACATATTTTTTATTGATTTTCACAACTTTATAAGTCTCATAACCAGCGGTTCCTGGCTCGTACATTGCCTTGTATTTAAAAAAAACAAACAGTAAATTCTCCCACCCACCCCTCCCCGGACTCAGTCTTGCATTTTTATACATGCCTAACGGCCGGCAGTGCAATATAAAACATTTATACACAATGACACATTTACATTCCACAGCCTGGGCACTATATGTAGGGCTTACACCATCCCAATTTGAACCCATCCTAGTGCTATGAGCGAGCCTATGACATATGTATGTGTCCCACTACTACACCTGCACATCTATAGCCATAAAGTCTTCCAACATTGCGTTCCATTCCTGCGAAATGGGTGTCTTCTGTAACCCCCTCTGTTCCTCCCGCTTGAACTCGGCTCCCTCTGCTCTGCTCCATCTGATCACTTCATTATACCAGTCTAAAACTGAAGGCGATCTGGCGGTCTTCCATCTCATAGTTATATTTCTTTTAGCTAATATCAATGCCAGATTAGCAAATTTGCGGGCAGGGCTTCCCTTTTTCCCTTTTGGTCCTAATCCCAATAGGCAATACTCCAATGTCACATTGTTCCGCACTGGGGCTACACTGTTCACTATTTCTTGTACTGATGACCAGTAATGGTTCAGTCTCGGGCAATCTCATAACATATGCAGCAAGGCGGCATTTGAGGATTGGCATCGGGGGCAAGTATCCGTTACATCTGGAAACATTAAGCTTAGTTTGTGTGGAGTCAAATACGCGCGGTGAACAATCATAAGCTGTATAAATTTAAATTTTGAATTTCTGGATACCTTTCGCGGATGTTCCAGCAGTGTCTCCCATTCCCTATCCATGAGCGCACAGCCAATATCCGTGTCCCACTTGTCACGGGTTGTCTGGAGTGACACTAAAGTGTTTGTACGAATACCCCGGTATAACCATTTTGTCAGGTGACTACCGTTGCCCATCAAATATTGCATGTGTGTCAGTGCGTGTGTTGGCGGTTCTGCTCCCTCTGGGGCCCATACCATTCAGACATAGCGAGAGATGCTGGCATGGAGCAGGAATAACCTGTTCGGCACTCCCATTTCTCTCACGAATGTATCGTGATTCATTAGAGTACCATTCGTAAAGAACGTGCCCAGTGTGTTCACCCCCGTCTCTGCCCACGCCTCTATATGTCTAATAGTCACCGTCCCCGATGGTAGAGGGAGTCCCAGTAAGGTATATTGGGAGCGTAAGGCGTCAGTGTCTTTGTGTATCGTGTTGCCTTTTTCCAATACAACAAGGCAGTCCGCAATAGTGGCGACGCCGTTGGAGGAATTCTGCTGCTTGGTAGCAGCAGTGCGTGTAATTCTCCTCGTTCCCATGCCTGGCGAGTCATAGCAATTTCTTGTAGATTGCGGCCTGCAATCCAGTATGCTAACCATTGCAGTTGGCCGGCATAGCAGTAAGCCCTCAGGTCCGGAACCCCTAATCCCCCTGGTCTCGTATCCAGTTGTAATTTAGGAAGTCCTATGCGTCTACGTCCCGACCCCCATATTAATTCAATAAGAAGAGAGTCCAGTAGCTTAAACACCTGTAGTGGGATAATGATAGGCAGATTGATGAAATAATATAACAATCTAGGGAGCATCACCATTTTGGCAATGGCTGCGCGCCCCGGCACCGATATGGGTAAAGAAGTCCAGAACCTTATTTGCGCTCGAAGCGCTGCAATAGCTCGGTTCAGATTCCCGTCTAATATACTTTCCATGTCTCTGTAGATCTGGATGCCCAAATACCGAAAAGTAACGGTCGCCGTTTGAAATGTCCAGTGTCCAAAGCGAATTGGTTCAGCCCTGGTCGTGTCATTAAAAAAATATACATATGATTTGTTTTCATTAATGGAGAGACCTGAAAGCCTTTGAAATGCGTTAAAAAGTGTGGGGATTGGGTCATAGTCCTCATCCAGATTATTGAAATATAATATGAGGTCGTCCGCATAGGCCGAGACGACGTGTACCTCCCTATCTATCCGTATCCCTCTATGTCCTGCCATGGTACGAAGCTTAAGTAAGAGAGGCTCCAACGCTAAAATAATAATGGTGAGAGTGGGCAGCCCTACCTAGTACCCCGTGCTATCTGATATTGTTGCGAGATGTGGACACCCGTACGTGCACGCGCTGTGGTGTTCATATACAGCAGACGCACCCAGTGCATGAACTCCTCTGGAATTCCAAACTTTGGGAGTGTACACAGCATGTATCGCCATTTCAGGAAGTCGAATGCCTGACGTAGGTCCAGGGAAATGCTGCCCTGTGGATGGGCAGCTGCGGGTATGTGAGACATCACCTTGTGAAGTCTCCTAATATTAAGAGCCGTACACCTACCTGGTACAAATCCACACTGATCAGTGTGTATCAGTCGAGGGATGAACTGCAGAATTCTGTTTGCCAGTAACTTACTCAGAATCTTATAATCTGTGTTAAGAAGTGAGAGGGGTCGGTAACTTGCCATGTCTTTACTGTCCCTGCCCGGTTTCGGGAGTGAGATCACTGTCGCTTGTAATGTGGTGAGCGGAAGTGATCCGTCAGCAAATGCTGCCCGATACAATCCCTGTAGGCGGGGAACTAATAGCTCAGAATAAGTGGCATAGAATTCTATAGGCAATCCATCATTGCCCGGTGTTTTATTACGGGGAAGCTCCTTGATCGCTGCTTTTATTTCCATACTAGTTATAGGCTTTTGCATGTCTGACTTTTGATCCCTTAGTAGCTGTGGGAGTTGTAGTCCCTCAAAGAAGGACTCGTATTCAACATCCTCACCCTCTTCCAAGGGTGCATACAGCTGCTCATAATATTGTCGAAAGGCAGTGTTGATTTCAAATTGGGTGCGTACAACAGCGCCTTCTGGGGTATTTATTTCAAGAATGGGAGACACTGACGGTGCATCTTTAATAATTCTAGCAAGCAGTGGGCCCGCTCTATCTGTGTACGCATGTTGTTTCTGTGTGTATAAGCGGTAATCCAAAATACGAAGTTCTTCTAGAAGTTCAGCGTTTGTTATGTGCATCTCTTGCAGCGCATCCTTGCACGTGTCATTTGATACTGCTTCCTGCTCTAGTATACCCAGCCTATTTTCCACTTCCTTGAGTTTGTCAAGTAAAACAATGCGCGCCCCCACTTTTGTGCTAATTGCCACCCCCCTGTATCACAGTTTTAAAAGCGTCCCATTCAATTTGGCGTGTGCTAGTGGTATCTGTATTTTCAGTGAAATAATTAACCATAGCCGTAGAAAGGGCACTGTGAAACACCGGATCGTCCAATAGTGGGGGGTGCAATCTCCAGGTTGGTATTGGTGTCGGAACTTTCCCCAATAACATTGTGACTTCTAGCGGGTTGTGATCCGAATAGGTTTTGCCTAAGTATGTGGTATCAGCAACATTTACCAGTATATTCAGTGAACAAAATATCCTATCTAGTCGGGTATGCAGCCCATGCGGCGCCAAGAAGAAAGAATATTCTTTATCAGTGGGATGCATCCTGCGCCATATATCTCCCATACCCATACCCCTGCCCCCCGCCCAGGTCTGAAGTGCATCTGCCTGTTTCCTGCATCCCGTGCCCTGGAGGGGGGGGGTGATCTGTCCAGATCAATGTCCATCACCGCATTAAAATCACCTCCCACAACCCACGGGTACCCCTCCCAGCCCACCAATGCATTACTGAGGGTCTCAAGAAACTTGTCCTGTTCGGCATTCGGGGCATAAAGTCTCCCTAATACTATGTGTTCCCCATCTAGCAGACCATGCAGAAGCATATACCTCCCATTGGAGTCTGTCCGTTGTTCTAAGAGTGTAAAGGGGGTGCCATTTCTGAGCCAGATCGCAGCCCCACGGGCGAATGCAGAGTAGGACGTGTAAAATAACTGACCTCTCCATTTCTTTTGGAGCTTAGCGGCTTCCGCATGTATTAAATGGGTTTCTTGGAGAAATACTATATGTGTCTTCCTACGATTTAACTGCGCCAGAATTCTGTGCCTCTTATGGATGGAGCCCAGGCCCCTTACATTCCAGGATGTGTACTTATACTTATTGGGCTGTGTCATTAGAGTCTCTATAAAACAATCTGTCAGGGGCAGAGGTCCCTGTGTACCGACCATAAAATTTACTGAATATAGCTGAGTCTGTATACCCCATTAAAATTTTGTTTGTCTCCTTTTATCCGTCCTGTCACGTCGAACACGTTGTGTCTGGGGCTGCTGCCGTCTACTGGACTGGGTAGAGTGCTGCAATGCAGGTGGCGATAAAGTAATTTCTACCCAATCCGCTGCCTCTTCCGGACTGTCAAAGAACAAGGTTTTCTGATCGTAAATAACTTTGAGCCGAGCTGGGAACAACAGCGCATATTTCAAGTTGTGGATCCGGAGTTTCTTTTTAATGTCCTGGAACGTAGCTCTCGCCTTCTGGACCGCCAGGGTGAAATCCGGGTAAAGAGAAATTGTTTTGTTTTCAAATGTTATTGGAGCATTCTCCCTGGCAGCATGCAGTATCGTATCCCGGTCTTTATAGTTCAATATCCGCGCTATAAGCGGCCTGGGCGGCACCCCCGGGGGAGGGGACCTGGGTGGAACTCTGTGAGCCCGTTCTATGCTGCAGTGTTCTGTGAGGCCCACCGTTGCCACTCGTTCCCGCAGCCATTGTTCGACAAATTGGGTGGGATTGGATCCTTCGCTCCTTTCCGGTATTCCCAATATGCGGACATTATTGCGTCTAGACCTCCCTTCAGCTTCATCCACCCTGTCCTGTAATCCCTTCAGTTGGCGCTGTAGTTGTTCTATCTGGGAGGTGTTCGTTGTTTGCTGCGGTATTAGGTCATCCAGGGCTATTTCATTAGATTTGATCTTGTCCACCAGTTTCGTGTGGTCTGCCTTCAGCAAAGTGAAACTGGTAGTAAATGTACCGATTTGGGCTTCTATGGTGGTACGGGAGTCTCGTATTTCCTTCAAGATCAAATCCAGCTTTTCGTCTTTTCGAGTTGGCTCCATAGGTGGAACCACATCCAGGTCAGGGCTATGCATCGGGGTGTCCTGTATAGTGCCATGCGGGCCGTCAGGAGGTGGGGGATCCGGCTGTTTGGCCTTGAGACGTCCCATGGTGAGAGTGACCAGAGGTAGGTGGCGCCCTCGTAGGTACACTGTATCAAAACCCACTGGATACAGGCGGGCGTCCCTGCAGTGCTCCTAAACTGGGTCTTTGTGTGTGCCAATTCCTTCGATCCTAGGTAGAGCCTTGCATCTGCTCCGCTGTGTCGCTCGACTCACCACTGCAATACAACCCTGGATCACGGGTACCAACGAAGTTCCACTTTGCAACACTCTTGTCAGTCCACCACTACTTCAGCTCTGTAGTGGCACTTAGCGTAAACGACACAAGAACTGTGACATTGTCCGGGTAGGCCTGCTAGTAGTTCCCCAGTTCGCTCCCCTCCTGAGAGTCGCGTCAGACTTGATGGGAGCGGCGCCCTCTAAAGTTTATAATACTTGTTGTTCCACAGCTGTGTCGGGCATTCACAAGTCGCTCTGTATGTCTAGCAGTTACTTCCACAGGGGCCTCTCCATCGTGGCCGCCCCTTTTCACCCCCGTTGCTGTTCTAACAAGTTTGGCAAGGTGCACCACTGCGCAGATTATGCAGTACAATAGTAACATCAGGTCTTCTCATGCCCATCGACAGTCCGCGCCCAGCGGCACGGTCACATGCACAGACGCACCTGCAACAGTTCTGTGTGCTGGTATATTGCCCCCGTATGGGCCGTTATAATCCTCCTAACTTTGCTGAGGGAATCTCACCGGAGAAAGCACCGCGCCACCTCCGTTTGTCCCCCGCAGTGCAGCAGTCTTACAGTATCTGTGCTTGGCTTGTCCCTGCTCGTGCGTACCGATCAGCTCTCCTCAGAGTGCCTCCGTAATTCTTGCCGGCTTGTCTGGGGCGCCGCTAATGGCCGGGCGTGACGCAGTAAGCAGCACACTTAGAGGCTTTCGGTCGTCCTCCACATGCATTCCAGGCACTCAGGGCGTCTCCCGATCCCACGTCAATCCCAGTGACTACAAGTATTATCAGGGAGGGGGACGCTTTATTCCCGTACACACATCCCTCGTCGACCGCCTCTGCTCCCGCGTCCTCTAATCAGCTCCGCCCGCTATCCTGTTCTTCGCTGGGCTGTCCGTACCTTGGAGGTCACGGCTGCTGCGCACCGCTCGTCTCCTGGCCTTACGATTGTCAAATTCGAGAGCGGGTTGATTCGCTGGTCACTGCAGGTTGGGGCTCCATATCCCCGGCCTCCCGCAGCTCATAGTCCACGCCGGCGCCATCGTGTTCCTCCGTCCCCACTCGCTGCTCGGCTTCAGGCGGCGTCAAGCCGTTCAGGGCAGACTCGGGTTCAGAACTGCACTTTTTCGGGGTCGCTGAACACCCCGAACCTTCCGATTTCCAGGGCGACGCTTATTAAGTGCGGATGGTCAACAGTTGTCAGGATAATTGCTGTAGTGTCAGGGCTCGGCATGGAGCTCCTCTAGCTCGCGTTCGCCATGCTTGGCGGTTGGCAACGCCCCCTTTTACATACATTTGATAGGGAGTACTCCCACTACTCAGCGGTGCATGATCTGCAATGAGTCAGTCTATGAGTGGGTACATAAGTGTCTGAGCGGGTCTGTGAGTGGGTGCATGATTGTCTGACTGGGTCTGTGATTGGGAGCATGAGTCTCTGAGTGGGTCTGTCAGTGAGTGCATGAGTCTCCAAGTAGGTCTGTGACTGGGTGCATGAGTGTCTGAGTGACTCTCTGAGTGAGTTAATGAGCCTGAGTGGGTCTGTGAGTGAGTGCATGAGTCGCTGAGTGGATCTTTCAGTGGGTGCATGAGTGTCTGAGTGGGTCTGTGAGTGGGTGCATGGGTCTTCAAGTGGGTCTGTTAATGGGTGCAAGAGTCTCTGACTGGTTCTGTGAGTGGTGCATGAGTGTTTGACTGGGTCTCCGTGGGTGCATGATTATCTGAGTGGGTCATTGAGTGCATGTGTGAGTGTCTGAGTGGGCCTGTGAGTGGGTACAAGAGTCTCTGAGTAAGTCTATGAGTAGGTGCATGAGTCTCTGAGTGGGTCTCTGAGTGGGTGCATGAGTGTCTCAGTGGCTCTGTGAGTGGGTGTGTGAGTGTCTAAGTGAGTGGGCACATGAGTGTCTGAGTGGGTCTGTGAGTGGGTGCATGAGTGTCCGAATGGGTCAGTGAGTGGGTGCATAAATGTCTGAGTAGGTCTGTGAGTGGGTGCATGAGTGAGTGGGTCTGTGAGTCAGTACATGAGCTTCAGAGTGGATGAGTGAGTGGATACATAAGTGTCTGTGTGGGTCTGTGAGTGGATGCATGAACATCTGAGTGAGTGGGTGAATGACTGGGTGCATGAGTGTCTGAATGGGTCTGTGAGTGTTTGCCTGAGTCTCTGAATGGGTGAGTGAGTGGGTGCATGAGTATCTGAGTGGGTCTGTGAGTGGGTGTGTGAGTGGGTCTTTGAGTGGGTTCATGAGCTTCTGAGTGGCTGAGTGAGTGGGTGTATAAGTGCCTGAGTGGGTCTGTGAGTGTTATATTATTGTATAAGGGAGTGTGTGAATGTATATGTTTAAAAAAAAATTCAGCATGGTTTGCTTCTCCGCCTCAACATTACACGCATTGAGCAACGTGATGGAGTCGCAACTCCCCACATGTGGAAAAAAACCCTGTTTGCAGCATTTCAATACTCATAAACGGTCACTTGCACACCCCTATAATGCATCCATGGGGTCAGAGTACCCCTACCCAGACCCCTTCTATACTATTTGGCATCAAGCATCATCCCCCAGGAAACGATCCCACTCTACAAAATGGTGGCCACAACTTTCTATTCAGGTTGGGACCAGCCAATAACAGCATTGCTCCTGGTGCATGGATACGCGATGCTCCGTATAGGGGGTCACAAAGGATCCGTGTCCTATATATACAAATTAGGATTTCTTTTAATAATTTATAAACTACTGAATGGATTTACACCAAATAATTAAAAAGGGTTCTTTCTAGACCAAGAGCTACCTTTCTGCCAAATTTGGTGTAATTCTGTCCAGCGGTTCGAGCCCTAGTCGTATCTAAAATCGCTATGGAAATTAACATGGAAAAACACTTTTTTGGACCCCCCTTTTTCTCTGCCCCTACTTGATGGCCCAAAACACTCCATGTACAACAACACTCCCCAGAGCAATCTTTTTGGAAAATTTCATAAAGATTTGTCAAACAGTACCAAAGAAATAGGCAAGTCAATAAACACTTTTCCTAGGAACATGGTCCTAACTATAACTATCTACTGCCGGTAGGTAATATATATATATATATATATATATATATATATTTGTATGTATGTATATATCTATAGATATACATATTCCAATGTAATTCGGCAAGTCAAAGAAAAACAGGCACTCCAGTACTTGTGTGGATGACTTTTAAAGGAAAATGGCATTTTCATTCAGATGCATTTATTTGCCTTAAGCGTTTCAAAGCACTCAGCTTCTTGATCACAGGCATGATGATACTGCACAGAAATGGTGAAAAAGCACTCCCCTCTTCATGTCCATTTAATTAGCCCTCAGTGGGCCTCACAGGTGAAATCAACTAAGTGTTGCATGCTGGGATCAGTAGTGCACTTTCAGTGGGCCTCCGAGATGAAAATGTTCAGTTTATTATAAGAAGCTGAGTGCTTTGAAACGCGTAAGGCAAATAAATGCATCTGAATGAAAATGCCAGTTTCCTTTAAATTCATCTGCTCTTCGAGTGCATCTTCAAACTGGGGAAGCTTTGTTTGATGATTTATAGCCGGCAGTCCAGCCGGGAAGACTGCACCATCCCTGAAGGTCAAGGTGAGGGGGCCACAAGGACATGGAACTACTCGAGTCTTCCTGAGTGGAACAGCAGAAAAAAAGAAAAATAAACGGAACATTTTCATCTCAGAGGCCCACTGGAGGGCTCTTTAATTAAATAAACACTTTGACACAGCATAGAAGCCTACTAAAGGTAAAGGAATTTTGAAAGTGCACTACTGATCCCAGCATGCAACACTTAGTTTATTTCACCTGTGAGGCCAACTGAGGGCTAATTAAATGGACATGCAGAGGGGGAGTGCTTTTTCACCATTTCTGTGCAGTATCATCATGCCTGTGATCAAGAAGCTGAGTGCTTTGAAACGCGTAAGGCAAATAAATGCATCTGAATGAAAATGCCAGTTTCCTTTAAATTCTTCTGCTCTTCGAGTGCGTCTTCAAACTGGGGAAGCTTTGTTTGATGATATATATGTATATATATATATTTATGTATATATATATATATATATATATATATATATATATATATATATATATATATATATATATATATTATATATATATATATATATATTCAACGAAGAAAGTTGTCAGAGCCCAGTTCTGGAAACCAACAACATTTTATTCACCAATAATATGGCTGTTTGCAGGTTGTATTAAACCCTGACGGGTTTCGGCGTTGCCGCCTTGATCACAGGTAAGTAAACTTCACAAGCCACAGGTGCTTTTTATTTTTTTTGTTTAAATCTTTTTATTAACATTTTTGCACATTTTAAACAGAAAATCCGAGCAGTGCTCGTATATCATGGGAAAGCGTCTGTTAGCAGTACAGAGTCTAGCACACCCGCAACAGAAGAGGAGCAGATACATTATGCAATAATGACTACTAGGGGTCCAATGACCGCGTCTATTGAGAGTGGGCGCCAGGGCCCAAATGCTGTCCCACTAAGCAGTGCATAGAAAGTTCAGGCATGGTGCAAATTAAATCAACTGTGAACATAGGTTACAACAAAGGAGGACAACTTAAATCAAGGAAGGGTGAGAGAGTCGCTTGAGACCTGCCGCCATGTGTAATATAGCCGGGGAGGAAGAGTGGGGGGGGGCCCCTGGGCTCACCGGGCCCAATGACGATGGGAGTCTGTAAGAGAAGGATCATATGATCCTGGGGGCCTGCGCTACTCAACACCCATATGGGGGGGGGGGGACCCGTGAGTATCAGACCCAGACAGCCTGCCCGAGTCCCTTGTGTTGGTGACAAGTTCCTGGAGCTTCAAAGTCATCGTGTCCCACTGAGGCGCCAGGGGGAATCTACGGAGACCAAGGAGGTCTTCTCTATGGAGCGCCACCCCTTCCGCTTTAGCCCAGTTAAGCAGGGATCGGCGCCATGCGATCGTGTGAGGTGACAATGGGGACTTCCATCGTTTGGTAATCAAGCGTTTGGCCGCTATGAGCCCCAGGTCCAGAAATCGAGTAGTGGCCATGTGCTTCTTATTTCTGCCAAACAGATGCAATATGTGAACCTCCCAGCTGGGTGGGATAACATGGGAGGTGCAGGCTGTCAGGGTGGTCGTCACTTCTCCCCAGTACGTGTTTAAGACCGGGCAATGCCAAAGCATATGGAGAATGTCAGCATCTAACTGCCGGCAGCGAGGGCAGATCGCATCTGTGCGATTGAAGTACCCGTTGATGAGGGCGGGGGTTAGGTAAGCCCTATGAAGCACAAAGAATTGAATCTGCTTGAACCGTTGGTTACGCGGGATATATGTGGAACTGCCCCGGACAGTGGTCCATTCCCTATCTGTGAATGCCCTTCCCAAGTCCTCCTCCCAGTGATGTCTGAGCCGAGTGAGATCGGCTTCCGTGTGTTGCCGAATGGAGGATGCAAACCAGCGTGTCAGGTGTCTCCATGTGCCCATCACGTGAAGGTATTGCAAGGTGTAGTGCATGGGTGGCTCTTGGGCAAGTGTACCCCACTTAGACGTTAATGAGGCTATAAGTGCTCTATGCAGCAAAAACTGCCCAGGGCGTAAGTTTACTTCCGCTATGAGTTCCTGATATGGGAGGAGGGAGCCATCCTGGAAGAGATCTCCTATGTCTTGGATGCCCTCCGAACCCCAATGTTGTAATTCCGCCACCGTGGTGTATGCACCCCCACGCGGGGTTCCCAGCAACGGGATAGCAGGAGCGTAAGGGATGGTGGCTTTAGTGAGAAAGAGACTCCTCCGAAAACACCGATAGGCAACGGCAAGTAGGAGTGTGTCCGGAAGTCTGCGCTTGGAGCAAGGATGAAAGATCTGCAAGAGGGCACCCTGCGTCAGCGGAGGTAATAGTGAAGCAGTGTCTGGTAAGTGACGAGACGACAACCACCTAGCAACCCATTGCAGCTGAGAGGCTAAGTAATAATGTTCGAAATTGGGTACCGCTAGGCCACCCAGCTCGGCCGACAGGTATAATTTCCTCATGGACACTCTATGGCGCGAAGCTCCCCATATAAAGTCCCTCACTGTCCCCTCCCATTGCTTAAAGAAGGGGGGGGGAGATAACAAGGGGCAAGGCAACAAAATAGTAGAGGAGGCGGGGTAGGACCACCATTTTGATAAGGGCAATCCTCCCGGAGATTGACAGGGGGAGGGTCTTCCAGAAATCCATCTGGGTTCGAATCGCCGCAGTGGCCCGGAGAATATTTCGGTCAAAAAGGTCAGCCTTAGTGCGGTATACTCTAACCCCCAGATAGCAGAACGGGTCCACCTGCCAAGCTACCGGGGTACCCCCCAGGACGTAACCTGGGTCGTGCGTCTCTTTTAAGAACGGCGAGAGAATTGATTTTGCTGCATTAACCCGCAGCCCCGAGGTGCGTGCAAAGTGGGTGAGGGCCTGGTCAAGCTCGGGCGGGATGTTATGGAGGTCTCGGACGTACAGCAACAGATCGTCCGCATAGAGCGAAATGGTGTGTATGCCATCTCCCAATGCAATGCCCATGTCAACGTGGGTGCGGATATGAACCGCCAGCGGCTCCACAGCCAACGCAAACAAGAGCGGGGAGGGCGGGCATCCCTGACGGGTCCCCCGCCTTACCCGAATGGGGTCAGAGACATAGGGCCCCATCCGAACATGGACCGATGGATTATGGTAAAGCAGCCGCACCATACTGAGAAAATATGGTCCCACTCCAAAGCGAGTCAGAACGGCGAACAGGAAATTCCAGGCTAGAGAATCAAAGGCCTTCTCGAGGTCCGACACTATGCAGCCTGAACGGGGCCAGTTGCTAGGAGCATATTCCGCTACCCGAAAGTAGCGACGTATGTTCAAAGCAGTAATGCGTTGGGGGACGAAGCCATTCTGGTCGGAGTGTACTAAATCAGGAACAAGCGGGGCTAGCCGGTTAGACAAAATTTTTGCCAGGATTTTATAATCCGTGTTCAAGATTGCTATTGGGCGATAGGAGCCAGGGGATGTTGGGTCCTTACCGGGCTTCAACAGTGACACCACGTTGGCTGTACACATGGTCGGGGGTAGGACTCCTTCCGAGATCGCCGTTTTTGAATAGGTAGAGTAGGTGCAGTACTAAGTGTTCTGCGTAAGTTTTAAAAAATTCCACCGGGAGTCCATCGGGACCCGGTGTCTTGCCGGAGGACAGGGAGCACAACGCATCTCTCACTTCGTCTTCCGATAACGGGGAGTCCAAGGCAAGAAGCTGATCAATGGTAAGAGTGGGTAGCTCCACCGTATCCAGGAAGGACGCCACATCCTGTGCATTTCCCACTAGTTGGGTCTCATAGAGCTTTGCATAGTGTTCAGTCATCAATGCATGGATGTCCTTCTGGGTGCCTCGCTCACAACCCGGGTCATCGATCAGTAGTTGTATTGGGCGCTGGGGTGCTCCTGCTGAATTAAATAAGCCAGAAGTCTCCCAGCTTTCTCCGCCGTAGAGTGGGTGCGGGCCGAGTGCGCCAAATAGTTATGGCACCTCAGTCTCTCCAGCAGTGTCAACCGTTCGGTATGGGCAGCATCTAATTGCCCCTGCAGGTCCGAGCAAGCGGCGACCCTCGTTTCGAGGCGAAGCAATTGTCCCTCAAAGGTGGAGAGCGAAGTGTTTAGTTGCCTACGGACACTCCAAGTTAGCCCCAGACAGTGGCCCCGAATCACCACCTTAAAGGCTTCCCACTCAGTCAGAGCCGACTCCGTGGAAGCTGTGTTGAGTGCAAAGTAGGAGGCCACAGCCGCTTCCAACGAACCTCGAAAGGCTGGGTCCTCCAGGGCAGCTGTCTGTAACCGCCAGGCCGGGGTCGGGGGAGGTCGCGCCTCCCAGGCCAGGTGCATTGACAGGGGGTTGCGGTCCGAATGCGTCCGACCTAAGTAGTCTACGGACTGTATCAGGGGGAGTAGAGCCACGGAGGTGAGTATGCGGTCAAGGCGTACATGCAAATTATGAACCGGCGAATAAAAAGAATAGACGCGGGAGTGCGGGTGGCGTTCACGCCAAGTGTCCGAGAGCGCCCAGTTGTCCATCCAAGATTTCAGAAGGAGTGCATTGGAGGAGGTCACAGTGGTAGTAAGGGGGGGAAAGGAACGGTTCAGGGAGACGTCCAACACTGCGTTAAAATCGCCACCAGGGAGCCACAGGGTCTCTTTCCATCGGAGTAGTGCCACTGAGAGATCGTTAAGGAAGGTGCCCTGTGCAGTATTGGGTGCATATATGGATCCCAGTACGACGGGTTGGCCATTTAGCCGGTCCTTCACTAAGACATAGTGCCCCAGTGGGTCGGTCAGGACCTCGCCCTCCTCCCATGGAACCCCAGCCTTGACCCATATTACCGCCCCTCTGGCCATGGATGAATAGTTGGTACTGTATATCTGACCCCTCCAGCGTCGGCGAAGACGGGTGGCCTCCACTGTCGTTAGATGAGTCTCTTGCAGTAGCGCCACACTTGTCTCACGGCGCTGCAAGCAGGCATATATGGCATACCGCCTTGAGGGTGTATGAATGCCCCTGACATTCCAAGTTACTATATTGAGATTAGTCATGGTGACGAATGAAACCAGTGGACCCCACCCGTGTACAGTGTCCCTCCGAGTGTGGTGAAACGCCCCAGGGGGGAGTGTGTGTGTGGGGGCGGCAGGTCTGTGGACGTAGCGACTCATGCAGAGGGGGAAAGGTAATAATAATAAGATATAACTGCTGAAGATCAAAAAAACAATATCAGAGCGTATAACCAATGTGGCGAACTGCCCAAACAAGCACGCCATGTCATGACAATTTTACTAACGTCGTTGTACAACTTCGGAGGGATATACCAGTGAGAGAGAAGAGCAGATGCAAAGGCTATCCCCTATAGTTACCCCAAGAAAATAGGAGATAGAGCATCAGAGAGTAACTAAAAGAGTCATGGCCTAGAGTGACAATGTGTCCCAATAACGGCTAGGTTCAAATAATGCCATCTGCAGTCTACGGGGTGATGTCCGGGAGCGGGGGGAAGTCCGTATCCATGGACCATTCAGGTGTGGATCCGGTGTCTCCGGATTTTGGCAGGGAGCTAGCAGAGCCGGCCGGGGACGGAGATCTGGTAGACTGGAGAGCCGCCACCATCTGCAGGGCCCCCTGGCGCTCCAGCCTGATTTGGTCAGGGCTTGGGGCGACCACCCTTGGATTCGTGTCCTTGTTCCTTTTCCCGCGTCGGCCTCGGCGGGGGCGCTCGCTGGGTTGGGACCCATCTGACGATTTGGGCGCCGCCGCCAGCCCCTGTTCCTCGAGCCAGTCCCAGGCCTCTGCGGGGGAGTCAAAGTATCGGGTGTTACCGTCTCTGATGACTCGCAGGCGGGCAGGGAATAGCAGGGAATATCGGAGATCCAGATCCCGGAGCTGCTTCTTCACTACGTTGAAGGTGGCTCTTCTCCTCTGAACCTGGGCCGTGTAGTCTGGGAAGAGGGAAACGGTGACGTTATGCACTTTAGGACCGGGGTGTTTACCAAGTTCCCGCAGGATAGCATCCCTGTCCCTGAAATTCATAATTCGAAACAGGAAGGGGTGGGGATGAGCTCCTGGTGGCGGCCTGTGGGCAGGTATTCTGTGGGCCCGCTCCACCACGAATTGTGGGGAGAGTGATCTGGGGGGCATCAGGTCCCTCATCCAGGTCTCTGTGAAGGTCTCCGGGTCTCGCCCCTCCGCCCCCTCTCTGGCAGACCAACAGACGGACATTATTACGACGCAAACGTCCTTCTGCGTCATCCACCTTCTCCTCCAGGGTGCATACTCGGTCCAGCAGATCTTGGAGCACGGAGGAACAGCTCCGAGACCGGGGTTGAAGGTCTGCAAGTGCGGCCTCCGCATCACGAACCCTATCGGAGAGCTTGTGTTGGTCGGCCCGAAGGAGAGTAAGGTCAGAGGTGATGGCGTCCATCCGGCCCTCCAGGGAGGTGCGGGTCTGGTCCAAGGCGTTGCCGATCCGCTCAACCTCCGCTAGGACAGTGTCAAGCTTAGTTGCAATATCAGGCTGCCTCATCGCAGTTGTGGGTCCCTGTGCCACGAGCGGCGCCCCAGTCTGGCCTCCGGGGGGCACATCGCGGTGGGTATTGGTGCGTAGGCGGCCCAGTACAATTTGCTGAGCGCTCCGCATAGGGAGCGAGGCCAGGATGTCAGACCTCTGCAGCCTCCCCAAACGGTGGCCGCGCGCGCGTTCAGGACCGTTGCCTCCGCAGGGTGGTGCTGCTCCAATCCGTGAGGTATCCCCCTGTGGTCACGGCAACCACAGGACCCCTCTGGATGTCGGGGACCACCCTCCGCGCCCCCGCAGAAAGTGTGTCCGATGGGGTGAGAAGGGAGGCACCCCGCAGATATACGGCACGACGGCCAATTCCGGTCCTAGAAAGGATCACTGAGGGACGTCTGCAGCGACCTCAGCTTGGAGACTCTCTGGGCCGCCCCACACAAGGCGCACACGCCCACCGGGCGATGCCCCCCGGCCGATATCCCACGAGCGCGTACAGATGGGAGCCCTAGGCCCGACCGACTCCCGTGGCCCCCACCAACAGGTTTGATCCCGCAGCCAGCACCTCGCGGCATCCCCGCCACAGCAGTCACTCCGCTAGGAGCGGGAACAGGAAAGCGCAGGGGTTCTTTTACAAAATGGCACGCACTCGAGTCCTGCCCCCGCACGGGCCGCCAGCCGCGTGTCACTCGCTCCGGTCGCGTCACAGCCCGCAGCCGGTGCCGCGTCAAGGGCCAAGGCCGCAAAGAGGGACCGCACAGCAAGTAGTCCGCTCACCAGGGGGGCAGAGTATGCGGCACTAGCGTTCCTCCGGCAGCCTCCACGTCCACCACAGGAGAGGGGCCCTAGGCCCGACCTACCCCCGTGGTCCCCTCTCTCCTGCACAGACACTGCGGCCCTCGCACGCCTGTGTGTCTTCCCAGCTGTCCCGCACTCAGCCAATATAGTCCAGGGGGGGCCCTAGGCCCGACCGACCCCCGAGGCCCTCCGCAGGGGAGATGGCACAGTCCACGGACGAGTCCGCCGCTGCGCAGGACCTGCTTGGAGGATTTCTGGTGCTAGGGCACTACAACACCCAAAATCCCTGTTGGTTGCCGAGGAGGTGAGACCATCACAGCCCACAGGCCGCCGCCCCACGCACTGCACCCCGGCGGGGGCCCTAGGCCCGATCGACCCCCGTGGCCACCCACCGCAGAAAGACAGTCGACTCGGCCCCCGCGCGGGAGCCCGCCCCAGCAGCCGCACAGCAACCTCCACGCCGTGCCCAGACGGGGGCCCTATGCCCGATCGCCCCCCACCACAGGAGAGATGGCACGGCCCCCGGGCACATCCAGAGCACCGCCTCACGCGATGCACACACCGGTGGGGACCCTAGGCCCGACCGACCCCCGTGGCCACCCACCGCGGAGAACAGTCGCTCAGCAACGTCCCCGCCGTGCCCAGGCAGGGGCCCTAGGCCCGACCGACCCCCGTGGCCCCCCGCCGCAGAGCAGGCGCTGCAGCCGCAGCCCGCGGGCCTACCGTCACAGACAAGGCTTCTCCTGGCATCTTTAGGTAGCCGGCGGCAACGGCCTCCGCAGCAGCGGCTCAGGTCCTCATGGCAGGCACCCCTCGCGGTCCGGTCACGGGTGACCCCCGCCGCCTCTCAGGCCACCCACAACGACGTGCTGCACTCTCCGCAGCTCCGCCGAGTCAGGAAGCAGCAGCGGGAGGCAGTCCCGGGAGCACCACGGGAACCGCCGCAGCAGCTCGGGCCATAAAGTCTTCCCCCACAGGCCGTTCACTTGACTAGTGCCAGGCTCCCCCAGCGCCGCAGGCCGCACTGCCCAGGGCAGCCGTGAAGCGTCTATTATTGGAAAACGAACGGGGCCCCTGAAGATAGGATATACAACCCTGACAGGGAAAATGCTTATTTCGAAAACAAAAACACTGGGCACAGTGTGTTTTACTTTAGAATGGCATATTAACTCTAGACAAACAGAGAAATTATGTAATCAGAAATGCAATAGCTACTGAATAATACATTTTAAATATATATATATTTTTTAAATAAACATTGATGTTGTTTTATCTTTTTGCACAGAAAATATATATTTTTTATATAAATAAAGTGTACAAAAATAAATATACAATTTCAATAATATAGTATGAACCACATGTATGTTCTTCCTTAGACAATAGATACAATTTAAATTGATATCATGATTTCATGTTTCTCATAACACAATTGCCTCAATTTCAATTCATTTGCCATTCTAAAGTAAAACACACTGTGCCAGCCGTGAAGCGTCGCCAGGGTCCGGGCGACCCTCACCAGGTGCTGCAACCCCTTGCCGTCATGGTAGGTGTGCACTCAGGCGAGAAGAACTGCCATTTGAAGGGGATGCCCAGGATAATTAGGGGATTAGGCGCGGAGAGTTAGCAAGACGCGTCCGCCATCTTCGGCGCCTGGCCCAGGTTCATAGTCACATGTCCCATAATTCATTTGGAACTGCAATTAAATGTATATCTTGCTGCATAGCGTCCAATTTGTTACATGTGCATAAAATATTCAGTTCAAGGGCTCAGTGAAGCAAATAAACTCACTGCTGCTGCTGTGAAGATTAATTTATGGCATGCAAGGAATCCAGAGCTTACCAAGTGAGGAGAACCTCACTCGTTTCCCTTTCTCTTCTCCAAAGTGAAAGTATCAGGTAAATCCTTTTTTTCCTCCGGAGGCAAGCAGGCCAAGCCCCCCTTTTGCAATTTGATTCCCTCGATGTTTCTCCATTACGAGGGGCCCATGGCAGGGCCGCCTTGATTTAAACTGGGGGCGGAGATTCCCAAGTTCCCAAAGACAAATTCAATGAAGAAAGTTGTCAAAGCCCAGTTCTGGAAACCAACAACATTTTATTCACCAATAATATGGCTTGTACTTGAGAATCTCCGTCTCCAGTTTCCTTTTCATCCATCACAGGCACACTATGATCATGAACCAATAAAATTTGATAATCTTCCCATTCACGCTCACCATGTTCTTGAATCTCCAGAGGCATTCTTGATAAGAAATCAGCCAGAAGGTTAACAACGATAGAAAAAACAACACTTAAAACTGTATTCTTACCTTCCTTTATTTCTTTCCACCATATTTTTCACATCACAATATTCTTGACATGATATTTATGTTTCACAATATTTTGAAGGGTGTTAGAGAGAGTATGCATCATTGCAGATGCCGAATACTAGTGAAATGGGCATGGAATTTGATTCTTGATTTGATGACTTTCAAGACGTGGGTCCCTTGCTCACTGTGCCACTGGATTCAAGCTAGCCTGGCTGATGAAGGGTGACATACCGTGAAACTGGTCCCAGGATGTTTGTTTCCGGTCCAGTGAGGACCTGGCTTGGCAGTTCGGTCTGGACTGTTCCCATGAGGCACAGGGTCAAGACTGATTTTCATATGGCTGTGTCCAAACTGGGGTGGCAGTGGGCAAAAGAACGATGGATTTAAGCTAGATCTCTTGACTGGGGGAGAATGTTTGTATCATTCAGCATTCCGTCCATAATTTGCTGCAGTTACACTTTTCACCCTTAGTGGGATGGGTATGCCCAGATATGGGTCCCTTGCTCACTGTGCCACTGGATTCAAGCTAGCCTGGCTGATGAAGGGTGACATACCCTGAAACCGGTCCCAGGATGCTTGTTTCCGGTCCAGAGAGGACCTGGCTTGGCAGTTCGGTCTGGACTGTTCCCATGAGGCACAGGGTCAAGACTGATTTGCATATGGTTGGGTCCAAACTGGGGTGGCGTAGTGGGCAAAAGAATGATGGATTTTACCCAGATCTCTTAACTGGGGGAGAATGTTGGAATCATTCAGCATTCCGTCCATCATTTGTTTCAGTTACACTTTTCAAACTAATCAGCGGAAATTTACAAATGAATGATGTATTATGAGTTAAGTATACAAACAAAAAGAACATGAAGTTTTTGATGTAACATTGGTTGATTAAGGGTATTGGGCTAAAAGAAATTACTTATTTGAACAAATGTATAAATGTATGTCTGTGTTATTTTATAGTGTGAACCTAGCCAAAGGGCGGGAGAGTGATTCATAGGGTAAAAGAAAAGGTTTTCCTATGTTGTGTTATATTATGTTATGTTGTTATGTTATGTTACATCATGTTATGTTATGTCAATTTTTAGTGCACACTACTCGCCCGTGAGAGTATCCAGGCACTTTGTCAGGTGTGTAGGTGTATGGGTCCCTTGGATTATTCAAAGAGCCAGGTCTTCAACTTCTTGCAGAATTCAAGAAGTGAGGAAGAGGCACCGATGTGTTCAGGGAGGTCGTTCCATGTTTTGGGTGTGATGTAGGAGAAAGAGTGACATCCTGCTCTGCTTTTGCAGATGTGGGGAGTGTGTGTGAGTGAGAGTGAGGTAGAGTGTAGGTGTCTGGTGGGTTGATGAAAGTGTATGTGGTTGTTTAGGAGTTCTGGTCGAATATGTGACATTACAACGCGATCAAAATGATCGCGGTACGTTACATCGCAGTTTTTACAACGACTTGCGCTGGAGGGCGCTGGACTTAGGAATATTATCATTTACTATTCCAACACCAGTCTACATACAGTAGGGAAGGTGTTGGAATAGTAAATCATACTATTCCTTAGGTTAGAGCGCCATCCAGCGCAAGTCGTTGTAACGACTTGCGTTGTAATACCCGCGATGTAAAGGCATTGCGATGCAATGCCCGCGTGGTAATGGATGTCTCCCGTTCTGGTCCTGTGTTGTGCAGGGCTTTGTATGTGTGTGAGGAGTTTGAATTGGCCACGCCTGTGAATAGGTTTTCAGTGAAGCTTCTTGAGTTGCGGTGTGATGTGGGTGCAGCATGGGAGGTTGAGTATGAGTTTTGCTGGGCCGTTCTTGACAGTCTGAAATCTGTGTAGGAGTTGTTTGGAGATTCCTGTGTAGAGAGTGTTGCAGTAGTCTAGCCTGCTGGTGATGAATGCTTGTGTAATGGTCCATTTGGTGTTCCGTGGCAGCCATTTGAAGATCTTTCGCAACATGCGTAGGATGTGAAAGCAGGAGATGCTCACTGCATTGATTTGTGCCATCATGTTGAGCTTTTTGGCTAGGATAATTCCTATGTTTCTTGCATGGTCTGTGGGTGTGGGAGTTGATCCTAGTTCCCCTGGCCACCAGGTAAAGTCCCATGGAGAGGACTTGTTGCCAAAGCCCAGAATTTCCGTTTTGTCAGAGTTAAGCTTTAGGCAGTTGCTTCACATTCAGCCTGCTACCATAGTCATGCAGTTGTTGAATTTGGTTCTGATGTTGGTGGTTGTTCGTCGGGAGAGGCTAAGATGGGTGTCATCGGAGTAGGAGATGACTGTGATGTCCTTTGAGAGGTTGTTGGCGAGTGGTGTCATGAATATGTTAACTAAGGTGGGGCTGAGGGAGGAGCCCTGTGGAAGTCCGCATGTCAGTTTCTTGGTCTCTGAGGTGAAAGGTGGCAGCCTGACCCTTTGGGTTCTGTTAAGATTGCCCAGGCCGCCCAAAACCACTGTCTGCAATCGCACCTCACCAAGCATAATGGCATGCATTCACAGCACACAAAACCCCCCAGAGCAACTCACGCCCTTGGGCAGTACAGAAGTATGAACCCAGTTAGAAGACAGTAATAAATCACCATAAGTATAACAGCGCTTAGTTCTTGAAGGGAACGCACCTGTGTGTATGCTCGCTCATTGCCTAAAACCTTGTTCCCTCTCTCACGAGAATGGAACCGCCCACGATATTGGGAACTGCCAAGGTGTGACCAGCTATAAAAATGTTATGGTTACAAGGCTCATGGTCCCTCCGATATTGGGCAATGAACAGTATGAATGGTGTATGTGTCTCAACAGCTGCCTTGCTGTCTTTCACAATTCCCTTACCGTATCATTTCTTTGTACATTGTAATTCTCACCTTTGATATTTTCCGCAGGGGCGAGATGGAGGTCAGTAGCTAGATCCCAACTTCCCCCAGTCACCACAAAAGCCCAACAAAGTCAAAGCATATAATGGTGAGACAGGGAAGAGGGGAAAACAAGGGAACAAGAGACACACGTCTGAGATATTCGGGGTGGAATAGGAATCTTCAGAATCACTGAGAAGGCCTGCATAAAAGACAACGAGGAATGTGTAACTACATAAACTGATATTAACAATTCCAGTTATACTTCTACAAGACAGTGCTTTAATTTCTATACATATCTACCTGTGAATTTCGCCTCTTCTGTTAAGGTCTTTAGGTATGTAGAGGCAGAGTACGCACTTTCTTTCTATGTATAAAAGAATATGAGAATTAAGTTTAGTGGTAAGGACAAAGGACATAGACCAATAATGGAGGATAAGGTAACCAATGAACCAACCTTTAGAAGGAGTCAGCACACTTAGAATAGCCCTTAAAAAATATTAGTCCCAATGGGAAAACCCAAAAAACATATTTCCCAATAGGATGGAGTGAATCAGTGTAGTAAGGAGAACAAAAATGAATACCAAAAAATAGGCAGGGCTTATATAATACAAATAAGCATTCCATAACTTCAGGATAGCTTGTAGTAATGTTCTTTACTTTCTCTTTGCAGCTAACAGCAGTGTACAAGGAAACAGAATCTCCAACAGCCGAGGAGATACCTCAGATAAGTATAGTATAAATTTAGAATATAGTTCCGCAATACCACCAGAGATTAAATGTGAGGCTTCTTTAACGGTTTTGTCATTCTTCTTTCTTTTGCAGGATAACAAGTTCCAGAAGAGATAGCGAGGCCAGTGGTGTGGAAGAACCAGGAATTCGCAGAGGAGAAGCCCGACGCCGACAAACGACTGCCGACGGGACCCGGAAGTAATCAGGTGAGTCAAATAGCACGGAGGAGCGCACGCGTAGACTAGAACGTGAAGCACTCTTCCCTTTTTGCCTGCCCTATTTATTGTGGGCCTTTACGGAGCAGACCCGACATACACAACCTGTTCTGTGGCCGCATGCACAAAGTACTCGCACCCATTAACTGCTATGAGGTTAGCTGTGCATTCGCGACAGGATTACTTGAACTTTTGAGTTATGACACGCTGATCGCATATTTAACCCGCGTCTATGTGACCCGAAGCTGCTCGTCTACAGACGCTGTCTCGTGAAGCTCTTTATTCATTTCCAGGAAAACAGATGAGTTTTCCCTCATCTTTGTTCCTCCCTGTAGCGCTTGCCTTCCTGGGGAGGACTTATTGGTGGCTATTCTGAGCCGCATCCCTTTGCCTCCTGACCTGAATTTGGAGAATGTGCTAGGAGCGCGTGCCTTCTACAGCCTTCTCCTGCACTGTGAGTACACCGTGCATGGAGCGCAGATGAACTGACATTTGTTTGCATATCACACACGCTTGGAGCGCAATCGTAGCAACTGAGCTATGTTTGGGTAATAAAGCGCAAGGAGCGCACTTGGGGTTCTTTTGTTGTTATGACACACGCGCATGGAGCGCATAGTTGATTTTCTACATGCTGTATATGATACATGCATGAAGCACAACAGTGCCTCATTTGTACAGTGGCAAAAACACCTCAGCCTGCATCCAACCTCCAATCGACACACACACACATGCTCATTCTTCATATATTACAGGTAGCTATTACGAACTAGGGGCGGGTTGGAATAAAGGGTAGTAATATATTTCCATGGTTACTGATCTCACTCTTCTCTATTTAGGGTGCAGCCTCGTACACCTAGAAGGAACACCACATATGACATATCTAGGACCCAGTAGCGGCCCGTGGTGGGAGTGCTGCCGGGCGCTGACGTGGGGCGGGGAGGGCAGGGTGGGGTAGTAAACTACGGATTACGGTCGATTAGAGGTAAGTAAACATATAAATAAATAAAACGAATTTCGTTGCGCGCGCTGCATCGCATTTGGCGTTGCAGCGCGCGCAACGAAATTCGTTTTATTTATTTATATGTTTACTTACCTCTAATCGGGCATAATCCGTAGTTTACTAACCCCCACCCTGCCCCTCCCCCACCCCACGTCAGCGCCCGGCAGCACTCCCACCACGGGCCGCTACTGCTAGGACCTCCTCCCGTGCCCCAGCCTTCTTCCTTGTCCAGTTGATACAAATAAGCAATTTAGAGGAAAGAGACAGTGGAGTTGATTCACAGCATCTTCGCAAGGTCATACTGCAGGCTCAAGGTAAGGTTTGCAGTGTTTTGACATAAAGCCCCCCCCGCCAGTAACCAGTGCCTTTTATTGAGCTTACCTGCCGTTGTGACTGTCAGCGTTTTCGCTGGTTTCTGCGATGCTGCTCCTCTCCAGATTCTGATCCTTCCGACGCTCACCATTGAGACCTGAATGATAAAGAAGAGAAACCAACAGTCAACTGTTCCTCCATTATGGTAACGAACGTCCTGCGCAGTCCAAACCTAAACTTACCATCCTTGGGGAGGACTCTCTCATCGCAGATTCTGTGATGCACATTCCATGCATGATCCTCATTAAGCCCTAAAAAAGAACAAGAGACAGTTACTCGAGCATTGTGCCTACTGTGCTGTGATTTCATCAGCGTACCACGAGCAAGTAAACATACTGTGAACCAACAGTATATTCAAGAATTCGCAAATAAACTATGTGAAAGCTTTTTGCACTGTCGTTTAACAGCGCCTATGTCAGAACATTACTAATGATTTGGGAAACCTGAGCACAAAGCATAGAATACACACAGCGATTTCTCCGCCTAAGTATGAAAGTCTAGTGGTCTGTTCCCAACACATTTTCCAGCTTTTGCAGTACAAGGAGACATATGGGGGGAGGAACCACTAGATGAGTCAGGGTTCCCAGAGTATCAAGGTATAACTCTCACTTCCTTTTACGCTTAGAAACTTGTTTTTGTTCCGCGTTAGACACTAAATACCTTGTGGGAAAGTTGGAATGGAGTAGTGAGCAGTCTACCCAACTAGCAATTTGGGGGATGGGTTAGCAAAGAGATTTGGGTCATGAACATACGTCTAAAGTGCATTTGATTCCCTGCAGTTGACGAGATTGGCAGACCATTTGACCACACATCAGCAATGAGGAGAACACTCAACCTTGAGCAGCTCATGGAACTTTGAGGCAACCGAGAGGAAGACTTCTTTTCTCTCTGATCCCACTCCCCTTTCCCCTGGGAGACCGACTGTTTCCCAGGTGCTTACAGGTATTTGGGAGTAGTTAACCTTTAGTGGAGTTGGGTAAAAGCTTCCGTGGAATCATCACGTCTCCACCAGATCGCACAATGACAGGTTAGTGCTCAGAACCTGACAGGTTCTTCCTGTGAGGAAGGAGCAGACCTATTTGAGTGCAGATACTTGTATGCCAATCTTGTGGATCCTTCTGATGAGGGTGTTGTGGGAGACAGTGTTGAAGACTGCCGAGAGGTTGAGCCTGATGAGGGCAGCGGTATCTCCTTGGTCAAGTATGGTTCGGCTATTTCAGTTCCTTCTAATTAGTGCTTTTTCAGCGCTCTGGTTCTTTCTGAATCCTGACTGGGAGTTGTCTAGCAGCTGGCGAAGCTTGAATTGGGATGTTAGTTGCTTGTTGATGGCCTTCTTGATCACTTTGGCTGAGTAGGGCAGTAAGAAGATGGGTCAAAAGTTGCTTAGTTGGTTTGGGTCGGCTGTCGGCTTCTTGAGTAAGGCGCTGATTTCTGCAAGTTTACATCCCTCCAGGAAGGTGGCAGTCATGATGGATGTGTTGATGATGTGGGTCAGGGTGGAACTGATTTGTGATACTCCCAGATTGTTGATGTTGTGGTGGTAAGGGTCGGTTGGGGCCCCGGAGTGGATGGTCTTCATGATAGCCGCTGTATTGTTGCTGGTGAGGATTGTCCATTTGGTCAGGTGGTCATCTTGGTTGGTGGTGGGTATGTTGGCAATGAGTTCTCTGAGATCGGGTTGGTATGCAACGTTACTTTAGATGTTTGTGATTTTGCTGTGGAAGATGTCGGATAGGTAGTCACAGAGTTGTTGGGAGGTAGTGATGCTGTTGACAGCAGCAGTGGGCGAGGTGAAGTCTTTGATGATCGAGAAAATTCCCTTGGAGCTTCCTTCATTATAGGCCTGGGTGGAGTCCGCGGAGTTCTGCTATGTGGAACTCTGCGAAGTGACCAAAAAACTCTGTCGCGCTACGCGTAGTTCCGCAAGCGGCGGAGTGTGTTAAGTCGCGCCGTTCATGTTCATTTTTAGCGCCAGGTGTTTGTCCTGCGCAGGAAAAGCATGAATGGCACCATGCGCAGGGCAACAGGGCAATGTTTCTTTCTGCCGCTCTACTCGAGCGCCAGTTTCCTCAACACCAACGGAAGGTTTCTCAATGTGAGCTGTAGCGGCAATCCGTGACCGGCCATGTTGAGAAATCTCGCTGAGAGGTGGTCTGGAGTAAGATTTGCCTCGCTCACCAACTTGACATTGGCAAGCGCGAGCGAGGAAAATACTCCGCTCCACGGAGAGGAGCTTTTCAGAACTCCGCGCACTACACAGAATGTGGAGTGGGAAAAACTCTGCAAGTAGAGTGGAATTTCATGCCCAGGCCTACTTCAATACGGTCCACTAGTACTTTTTTCTTGGTGTCTCTAATTTGCTGGTAATAGCATCTAAGTGCAGCTTTGTAGGTGGTTCTGTCAGAGGAGTTGTAGCTGGCTCTCCATTTCCTTTAAAATAGTTTTCAGTGCCTTTTGGAGTCGCTGAGGTCTGCAATGTATCAGCTGGCTTGCTTCTTTGATCTGCTTTGCTTATTGGTTTTGATGAGTGCGAGGGAGTCTGCACAGTTCTAGGTTCAGTTATGGAAGTTGTTGATGTCTTTGTCGAAGTTGACTGCGGGTCTGGGCTGATCCGTGCTGAGGGCACTGAACAAGTCTGCTTCTGTGATTTTGCCCCTGATGCGACTTGGGATGCTGATACTGGTTATGGTTTTGACTTGAGGTGTGTAGATTTGGAAGTGAATGATGGAGTGGTCGCTCCATGTGAGCTGAATTTGATGCTGGTGAATATGGGGTCCCGTGTGTGTCCTGTGGTGTGTTTTGGTTCCGAGACAAACTGGGTAAGACCAATGTTACTCAGGCTTTCGCGGGGTGCTGTGGAGCAGGGGTCGTTTCTGTCTTTCATGTGGAAGTTGAGGTCACTGAGGAGACTGTAGGCTAGGAGTCAATGGTGAGTGGGGCGACAAATTCAGTGATGAGGTTGGTGAAGGTGGCTCGCGGCCCGGGTGCTCAGTAGGCGAGAGTTCTTTTCAGGGTGAAATTTTCTGAGATTTGCAGGTTGAAATGAAGGTGTTCCATGAAAAGGGTGTCATTCTGTGTGGAGGTGGTGCATCTAATGGATTCTTTGAAGGCATAGCCAGGGTGATGTCAGGAGCCGATGTGGATTTGAGCCAGATGTCGGTGATAAAGGGATGTCTGGTACGTCGCTGTTCAACAGGTCCCATATTTCGGTTGCATGTTTGCTGAGTGATCGTGTATTGAGAAGCATGCATGCAAGTGGATGTTGATGTGTGGGTTTCATATGGCGCATGGTCAGGGGTGGGGGTGGCAGAGGCATTGTTGGTGTTTGCATGTGGTGTATGAATGGGTGTCTGCAGGAGAACCGGCAGTGGGTACAGTTAAAGGCTCCTACCATGGTGTGAGGTGTGGCACGGCAGCAGAATCTAGATGCGGCTGGAGCAGGTAAGGAGTGGAAGCAGGGGGAGACGGTAAATGCACCTTAGGGGGGCCCTGGGGAGTGCAACTGAGGCCTGAATGGGGGAAAGGGCACACAAGTAGAAAGAGAGCATTGGCTCAGAGGGTGAAAAAAGGTTAAAAAGAGGCTCAGCAGCAAGGCACAGAGGATGGTGAAAGTGGCAAAAAAAGTCTCAAAGGACTTGAAAGCAAGGCAATAAGAATTGATGAAAATAGGCTTAAATGCAAGGCACAGAAGGTGGTGAAAGTGGTGAAAAAGGCCTAAAAGGCTCGAAAGCAAGACATAAAAAGTGAAGAAAAGAGGCTCAAAAGCACAAAGAGAGGTGAAAAGAGCAGAGGCTGAGAAAGAATGGACGCGGGCAGTAGTAGAATAAAGACCCAAAAGCAAGAGTGAAAGAGGCTTGAGAGGTGAGGAGGGAAGTGAGAGATGAAAGGAGTAGAAGAGAGAGAAGAGGAGCAGAAGAAAGGGGTGAGGCAGGAACCTCAAATGGAAAAAGCTGCGTCCGAAAGGGGTTAGACTGGTCGGAGGACCAGCCTCAGGTAAGTGTGTGGGGGTGCTTGGCTTAGTCACTAGGAAACAAGTGATTGGAGACATAGCTGATGTGTGGACTTATTGCATCATGATGTAGTGTTCTTTAAAGAGGTGTGTTTTCAACTCTTTCTGGCATTGTTGCACAGTTGGGGCATGTTAGAAATGGGGGTCTCTAGTTGGCAGAGGTAGGTACCTTTGTCCAAATAGGGGCCCTTGCTTCTAGTCAGGGTAAGGGGGATACACTCCTAAAATAACCCCTGCTCACCCCCTTGGTAGCTTGGCACGAGCAGACAGGCTTATCTCAGAGGCAGTGTGTAAAGCATTTGTGAACACATACAGTAACACAGTGAAAACACAACAAATGGACAACACACCAGTTTAGAAAAATAAGTAATCTTTATCTAAACTCAAAACAAGACCAAACGACAAAAATCCACAATACAGTATTAAAAATATGACTTTCAGATGGTAGAAATAGTTCAGTTCAATGCAAGTTGTAAATGCGACACTTTTCTCAAAAGTACCTTAGATGCGTCACGCAAAGCAAACAAAATGGCCGCAGGGAAGGTGATGTGTCTGTTCCTTATACTCAGGGGAGGTGATGCGTCTGTTCCTTACTGCGGCGCAGGGTAGGTGATGCGTCAGTTCCTTACTGCGTGGGGAGTTGATGCGTCTGTTTCTAACTGCGGACCCCAAATGATGTGACAGTCTTGGCGCCTCGATGCGATGCGTTGATCCGGTACGATGCGTGTCTTCGTGCAGCCGCACAACAGGCTTGCGTCGCGATTGGTGCGGTGGCGGCGATTTCTTGAGTCGCGGCAGGCGCTGCGACGGTTTCTTCGGCGATGCGTCGGAAATCCAGTGCAGATGCGACACGCTTCTTCGGTGTTGCGTCGATTTCCCAGCTCCCAGCGACAAACAGTCTCCAGAGGTCCTCAACAGCAGGTTTGAAATTCCCAGCAAGGGAATTCAGGGGAGCTGGTGGTGAAGTCTTTGTGTCCCTGAGACTTCAGAACAGGAGGCAAGCTCAGTTTCAAGCCCTTGGAGATATTTTCTTTAAGCAGGTGACAAAGCAAACAGCAAAGTCCTTTTTCTCCTTTCCTTGGCAGCAAGCAGCCACTGCAGGCCAACCCCAGACAGCAAACAGCACAGGGGCAATATTCTTCCTCAGCTTATCCGGCTCTTCTCCTTGGCAAAGGTTTCCTCTTGATTTCCCAGAAGTGATCTAAAGGTCTGGAGTCTGGGCCCCTCTTTTTATACACCAAAATCCTTTGTTCTCTGAAGGCAGAGAGTGTCTGTACCCAGCCAAAACCAGTTCTGTGGGGCACTTTGCAAGTGCACAACAACCTCCTTTGTCAGTGTGAGCCCTGGCTTCAGACACACCACAGGGGGGGCGGAGCCGTCATTGTGGAAGGCAGGCACAGCCCTATTCATGTGAAGATGCTACTCCTCCCACCACTCCAAATGCAGACTAAGCCTATTCTGCCCAGCCCTGACTCATCAGACTTCTGGAGCCACTGCCCTGCTCCAGCCCCTGCAAAAACAACAGTTGATGGACAGAATGCAGAACAATGTCATACATTCACCCCAGTACAGAGATCTGGGCCTAAATCCATCATTTTTTTGCTCACCATGCCATTCCAGTTTGAACCCAGCCATATGCAAATCAGTCTTGACCCTGTGCCTCATGGGAACAGTCCAGCACGAACTGCCAAGCCAGGTCCTCCCTGGACTGGAAACAAGCATCCTAGGACCGGTTTCGGGGTTTCACCTCTCTTCAGCCAGGATAGCTTGATTTCAGTGGCATGGAGAGCAAAGGGCCCACGTCTGGGCATACCCGTCCCACTCGGGGTGACAAATGCAAAAACAACAGTTGATGGACAGAATGCAGAACAATGTCATACATTCACCCCAGTACAGAGATCTGGGCCTAAATCCATCGTTTTTTTGCTCACCATGCCATTCCAGTTTGAACCCAGCCATATGCAAATCAGTCTTGACCCTGTGCCTCATGGGAACAGTCCAGCCCGAACTGCCAAGCCAGGTCCTCCCTGGACTGGAAACAAGCATCCTTGGACCGGTTTCGGGGTTTCACCCCTCTTCAGCCAGGATAGCTTGATTCCAGTGGCATGGAGAACACGGGACCCACGTCTGGGCATACCCGTCCCACTCGGGGTGACAAATGCAAAAACAACAGTTGATGGACAGAATGCAGAACAATGTCATACATTCACCCCAGTACAGAGATCTGGGCCTAAATCCATCGTTTTTTTGCTGACCATGCCATTCCAGGTTGAACCCAGCCATATGCAAATCAGTCTTGACCCTGTGCCTCAGGGGAACAGTCCAGCCCGAACTGCCAAGCCAGGTCCTCCCTGGACTGGAAACAAGCATCCTAGGACCGGTTTCGGGGTTTCACCCCTCTTCAGCCAGGATAGCTTGATTCCAGTGGCATGGAGAGCACTGGACCCACGTCTGGGCATACCCGTCCCACTCGGGGTGACAAATGCAAAAAGCCCCTGTCATCCAAAAGCCAGACATGCAATCCACAACCTAGCAGAGGCACACTGGATGGTTAGGCAAGAAAATACCTACTTTCTAAAAGTGGTATTTTCAAACACAGAGTGTAAAAATCACCATCACTAAAAGATGCACTTTAACATTCTGAGTTCAGGCATACTAAACTTTATTTTCCTATCTTGTTCCCAGGGTCAGTTATGTTTATAAGATGTTATAAACAAACTCCCCATTCTGGCCTAAGGGAACAGACAGCCTTTCAATAGTGAAAAACGAAATTGGCAGTATTTCACTATCAGGACATGCCACACACATCAGGGCATGTCCTACCTTTCACATACAATGCACCCTGCCCACAGGGGTACCTTGGGCCTACCTTAGGGGTGACTAACATGTAGAAAAGGGAAGGTTTAGGGACTGGCAAGTGTGTGCACTTGCCAATTTGACATGGCAGTCCCAGACTTCACACAGGCTCTGCAATTGGAGGCCAGAGTTACATTTTACAGGCTGCTTCTGTGGGTGGCACAATCAGTGCTGCAAGCCCACTAGCAGCATTTGATTTACAGGCCCTGGGCACACACAGTGCACTGTTCTAGGGTCTGACTAGTAAATCAAATAGCCAATCATGGAAACACCAATCCATAACAACAATTTACAGGGAGAGCATATGCACTTTAGCACTGATCAGCAGTGGTTAAGTGCGCAGAGTCATAAAACCACCAACAACAGGTCAGAAAAAATACAGGAGGAAGGCAAAAAGTCCTGGGATGACCCTGCAAAAAGGGCCAAGTCCAACAGGGCAGTCCTAATTGATACAGGGATGTTGTTCTAGATCCTGGGCTCATAGATAAACAAGCATTGGCATAGCCAATAGGTCTCGCTTTTGGGACCTTAAAAGTATTTAGTTATGCAACTGTTGCATGGCTAAACACTTATAAGGTCCCAAAAGCGAGACCTATTGGCTATGCCAATGCTTGTTTTTCTTCTGGCCACAGGGAGCATACAATTCGCAGAACAGGTGGTAAATGTGTGTGTTAAACCCCTCAGAATTCGAAATTTATTGTGGTTTAATGAACAATAATTCCAGTCCCACACAGTTATTCCCCATATCATGGAGGTTTGCCTCGAATTTGCATGGTATTGACACAGTGTTACTGCATGATAACACGAATTCCACATGCAGTGTTTGCACGCTGCCAATACTGTGCAACTCGTAATCAGGCCCTTGGAATCTAATATGTGTGAGGGAATTTGCATTTCAGCAGCATGTACAGTGGTTGTGTGTGTGTGGTTAGCTCATACTGCTACTGTCAGTTTGTTTGTGTGTAAGATATTGAACCGCTGCTGTCCCAGCAGTATAAGTGAAGCTTGCACTGTTGTTGTACTTGCTGTACCCGTTCTAAGTAAGGGATGCTTGAACTGTTGCTGCATATGCCATACTTGTACTGCGTGATGGAAGCCTTACCTTTGCTGCACGTGCTGAACTTGCACTGCGTGAATGAAGCTTTTGCCGTTGCTGCACGTGTTGTATTTGTTCTGTAGGAATCGTGAACTGTTGTTGTCCGTGTTCCGCACCTGTTTTTGTGAGGAAAGCTTGCACCTTGGTGTGCTGTGTGAGGGAAGGTTGCACTCCTGCTGCCCCATGCTGCAGCTGCTAATTGGAGTCGTTTATGAAATTAGCTTTGTTGAGGTATCCAACATTGCATAACATACAACGCAGTAGGCTGCCGACCTTCAAACCTCACGAGTCATTTCTCTCATCAATTAATAAAACAGCTGGTAATCATCGCCTCCCTCAGAGCCAGTCAGCTGATGTCTACGTGACGCAGTGGGCCATGGGACACCCAGATGCAGTGGCCGCGAGGAGTGGCGCGCAGCTGGCAGGCCCAAACAGCGTCTCCATTCCGTCTCGTGATTAAGTCGCCCTATTTTCCAGTCGCCGGCCGCGTCTCTCCCGATGCTATCTCATATTTTTCTCTCGGCTCCTCATCCGCAGTGCCTCTGTCCCGGTGATGTATGAGGTGTGCGCAGCGCAAGCAAACACTGCTTATGCATTATATACAAGTCTTGTCTGGTCCGGTTGATAATGCCATTTTTTAATACGGCAAGCGAAATCGTTCTTTCTCAGCGTATTCCTCCCTCGACTGCGGCGCGTGCCAGCCCTTTAGTGCTCCGATTGCATCGGATGGGTGTCTGAGTCAGCGTCGTGCCACGCGCGCGATGTTTAGTGGCGCAGGGGGTGGGGTGTTGAAATTAAAGGACAGGAGACAAGGATGGATGACAAAGGCTTGGAAAGGCATTTCCGCCTTAGCAAAGTCTTTTCAAGTTCTGATTCAATCAGCGGCATGAAGAAGTTTTGCTGGTTGTGAAAGCCATTATGACCGCTTTCGGACTCACAGTAGAAAGTGGACTGAAAGGAGACACCCCAAGTGGTAAGTACCCCTCGGCCCCAACTCCAGTCAGACAGATCATCATTTTTGTCAAAAAGATGGTCCAATGGAAAAACAACTGCCTTACTAGGCAAAGTGACATTTTGCTGCCCACTTTATAGGCACTGCCATGCTAAGAGTTTTTGGGGCTTTGGGCAAGAAATATTTTGGGGGCCCCTGTTAACAATAACGTTGAACGTTTTACCTATTTTCATCTGATTCAAGTCCTGCTGATGCCAAACGTAAAAAATATGCTAAATGTTCAGAAACAGGGGTATGCAGAAATGACGTAAAGCTCCAGCTGTCCAGCGCCTGCCACTTAACAAGGACAACAATGGAGGAGCGGTGGCGAGCGAGCGCGGCAGCCTGCTCAGCTGACCAGACGCTCGTGCGTCATGGCCTTTTCCCGGCATGTGTTTCCAATTATCGCGCCCGCGTCTGGGCACGATAATGGGAAACAGATGTCGGCCGCGCGGGTAACCGCCCGAAAAAGGCCATGACGCACGAGCGTCTGGTCAGCTTTGAAAACCCCCTACATAATGCTTCGCCAGAAGCAGCGCTTGCGCGCTACTCTAGGCTCAACCTAAAAAGCCTGCTGCCCTGTAGTTTCTTTTTTAACACTTGTTTTTCTCCATTCTGATGGTGTTCTAAGAATCATTAAAGAAGGTGATCTTGTCAGTCAGATAGACTGGGATGAAGGTCGTAATGGCTTTGTAAATGATGCAGCTAGTTTTGATGATGGTGCTTGCCAGCAAGGGAAGCTGTGTAGTTCCAACAGGATGGGTGTCATGTGATCCTAATTCTACAGGCCATTGACAAGATGTGCTGCAGTGTGTTGGATTCCATTATGGCCCCCGCCAGTATGGAATTGAGCAGGCCATAAAACAGGGCATTTCAAGTCTCAGATGCAAGAGTATGAGGGCTGGAACAGAAGTTCCAAAGTCGCTTTCTAGGAGGCATGGTTTCACGGTTTCACATTCTTCAGTAGAGAGAGCTGATACAAGGTTAACTTTATTTTCTTGGCACTGGGTTCCTTGAGGTTGAGGTTGGTGTCCAGGGTGCATCCAAGTGACTTGGCATGAGGTGAAAGTTGGGGTTTAAAGCCATTACGCTTCATGTTATTGATCCAGGTGTGCACTGTTTCTTGCCTGTTGGTTTTAGGAAATAGGTATTCTGTTCCTTTGGGGTTGAGATTTAGGTAGTTGCGGGTCATCCAGGTGTGGATGAGGTGGAGGCAGTGTTTTAAGGTATTGAACATCTGGAGTTGAGCAGACATTCAAGCAGATTTGTGTGTTATCGGTATATTTGTGAAGTTTGATGGTATTAGTGAGTAAAGCTGCAATGGGCTCCATGTAGAGGCTGAAGGCAACATATGATTCCTAATGTATTTATTTTTACAAGACGTCAATTAAGAACTGAAGATTGTAGCAGGTTAATAAGCAGCAATTGGTTACGGGCACAAAGAACCGGCTATTGAAATGGCAAAAATGAAATGCATTTTAATAACTATCAGTAGCTAGAAATGTTATGTGATTGCAGGGTCAGACTAACACATAGTGCAGTCCAGCAGTGCCAGAAGGGGTGGTCTGACAGGTTGTGTGTGGGCCATTTTTTGACTGTTTGTGGGTCTGTTTTATGACCTGGTAGGCTGGATTGTTACTGTTGATTTCCCTGATATTAATACAAGCATTTCCTAGGGCCAGATCAAATCCATGCAGTCTTCTATACCTTACAAAACACTTATACAAAGTGTCTTTACAAGTTCAAAACAGCCCTGATATGCAAATGTGGGGCCCTTTTTTTTTAGCTGTCTAATTCAATAATGCGGGCCATATTTATTTTGCAGGCCACGCCTTTTTTTCTTCTAGTCGACCCTGCATGATTGGTAATTGCAAAGCACTGTACAGGTTTTGTCAGAAGTAAATTATTGCCATACTGTTGCCCCCAAGTATTCTGAAATTCTTTCCTAACCAGAAGCTGCAAGCATCAACTCATCCTTCACTTCCAGATTGAGCTGAAGACTCACCTCTTCATGCAGCAACTCATGCAACCCGCATCTCTCATATGCCTACTCCACATAGGGCTCTGTTTCTCTATAGCTACATTTTATGCTTTATAAACACCCTTCCATGCAAACACCTGATTGCCTACAGAGTATTGTATTTTATTTTTATTTTTGCAGTTTTATATAGCGCAAACTCGGCCTAAGGGCATTGGAGTGCTTTACATGAGCATCCGTTGTACTGCACAAGCTTCATTTCTTTCTTTCAATCTTTAGGCAAGGAGATTAATTAGGTCATTTGCCCAGAATCAGAGGTTGTTAAACTGATGCCGGGACTCGAGACCAGCTTCCCCAGTTCCAAAGTCAGCAGCTGTGGTTGTCACCCCACATCCTCTCCCCCTTGTAGTATGGTAAATATACATTAATGCTATATTTTATTTCCATTGGCAGTGAACCATATTTAGGCTTTTCTGTTTTCAGTTTCTATTTTTGGTAAATTCTGGTGGGGGTTTTCAGTGTTTTCCAGTGATTGCAATACCTTACAAAAACAGTGCTTATCACTGGTTACACATTTTCATGCCAGCAAAAACAACAGAAACAGTTTGTGCGGTGTTTATGGAACGTTTTGCTTTTATTATTGCTTATTTTAGTATACCATAAAATACTTCTTCAGTGAGTCTTTTGTCATGCTCATTCGCTCTTTCCTTCTATTGCTAACTTTTATCTGTGAAAAGGCCCTCACAACATTGGCACTTGAGACGGGCAATGCCAAAACAGCCAGTTCACAATTTGCTAACTCTGGCCACTGACATAGCTTTCCATGCCAATACTGGTGCAGCTGAAGATTACGATTCTCTGGGACAGGATCTGCAACATATGCATTGAACTGGGCACATAAGCCCTCAGAGATATTAAAGCGGTCAAAAATGAAGCAGTACTCTTCAAAGTCCGGAGAAAATTCACCTTCACGGAAGGGATCTAGAACCTGTGCAGAGTACCACAGTGAGGCTTCATTGACTTCAAATGCCATGGTTGGTGAAGGATCATTTTTATGCATCATTGCAAGCCATTTCTCATGCATTGTAAAATAAAATTTCCTGAATTCCTCCTCAACATTTCTTTTCTTACCAAGTGCCAAGCATTCTAACATGGAACATGCTGCAGTGTCAAAGTCACTAGAAGTGTTGCCCAGCCTACTCTCAAGGAGATGTTCCACATCCACACCAATTACGCTGAACACTTGGTAGACAAGTGTGTTTTCAGGCTCTAGTTTTTTGATGATGTCCACTACAGCAAACATGTTTTCCTGTAATAATCTAAGAATGCAGTAGACTGTACTTTTTTTCACATCACTATCAATATGTGACCAAAGAGCCTCACATTTCTTGTCTTTGGCCCTCTAGGATTGAGAACCACCGGCTAAATGACACAGTTAGGATGACTCTTTCTTTGATGAAACACAAAGCACAAAATGAGAAATATTTGCGTTTTAGTTACTGCGCATAACGAAACAGTGCACCAGAATGGACTTTATGAACTCTGATGATTGTAAAGATGCTTTCAGCATACCCTCTAGCAAGTGTCAAGGATCGCTTACAGGGAAGCACTTCAGCTCAGGTATAGATTTTGACTGGCCATCACACAACTTTTTCATATGCGTAGCTGAATCACTGCAAATGATGGGCCTGATTCACAGAACTAACTTACGTCAAAAACGTAAAGTTAGTACTTTTTGGTATTCACAAAATACACTTACTCATTTTGGTATTCACAGAATGAACTTACTCATTTCGGTATTCACAGAAGTTAGTAGTCCTAACTTTAGGACTCCTAAATGCCTTCTGTGAATACTGAAAGTCTTAAAGTTAGGATTTTTCTCAGTTTAGGAGTAGTAAAGTTAGGACTCCTAACTTTAGGACTTCTAAGTGCCTTCTGTGAATACCGAAAGTCTTAAAGTTAGATTTTTCTCAGTTTAGGAGTAGTAAAGTCCTAACTTTACTACTCCTAAACTGAGAAAAATCCTAACTTTAAGACTTTCGGTATTCACAGAAGGCATTTAGGAGTCCTAAAGTTAGGACTACTAACTTCTTTGAATACCGAAATGAGTAAGTTCATTCTGTGAATACCAAAAAGAACGTAACTTTACGTTTTTGACGTAAGTTAGTCCTGTGAATCAGGCCCACAGACAATATCACTCCAACCTTTGTTGAACTTGGTAAGAACTTTTTGCCACAGCATTCCAAGTGACACTGCATTCTATGTTTTCCAACAGTCTGGTGTCATGTTTTCACCACTATCCCAGATGCTTGGTGTCAGCACTTTTTTCACATATACCTGTTACTATACCTTGCATTGAATGTTTAAAGCCTGGGGTGTTTGGCAATTCACCTACTATCAATACTGACTCACTAGAAAAGGGGGCTGATGTATCAAAGGTTTTCACCCATTCTCTGTCTGTGGGTAAATGTGACGGTACTTACTGGGAAAGATTCTTATGAAACCAGCCATTTTATCTATCAGTGAAAGAATCAAACATAGCCAAAATGATATGATTTTGATATTTTCTGATTCTCTACAGTTTATAAAATAATTAAATAAGACCAAAAACATGCTTCTAAGCCTTGCATCTTTAGACCAAAGACCACAAAACTGAAAAAAGCAAAAGGAAGAAGAAACAATATTTTAGTGACATCCTCAAACAACAAAACTCAAGCAGAATAATGTTAGCCCAGTCTTTCTTTCTGCTACCTTGTATAACAAATTTACATTTATTGGCCCCTTCAGGAAGAAGTAAAAATGACTCTTTCACTTTCCTTTTCCTTTGTTTGAATGGCATTTAGTTTGTGGTTGTGCAGGTGTTTATCACTGTTTATATGTTTACACTGGTGAGGGCTATTTCCCTTTCAGTGGGATTTTATCATTTATCATAGGTTTAAACCTAAAACAGGATAGCCTAGACATGTTTAAACAGGACCATAGCTTAGTCCATGAGGTACGAGTGGTGTGAACCTCAAATTTCCCAAGACCAAGGTTTGTGCTGGACTGTTTCCACAAGGAATGGGGTCAGTAATGATTAGCATTAGGTGGGCCTCTGTCTAGGGGGCACAGTGGGCAAAAAACAATGGGTTGGAATGCTACCCCTAGTGATTGGCACTGGTTAAACTATTTTTAAGGATCCTTCCTATCACCTTTTGGTTGTTTGATTGCCAGTAGTATTCCAGGAAACTTGGGACTGGAGCAATTTTCCAAGCCTACTCCTGCCAATGTTTGTGATTTCCAAAATGTAGTAAATTTACACCCATTCGAGAAGTACTTCAATGGGTGCAGATTTACAATTTCTTGGATATACTAGCCACTAAATATATATTTAAGTTTCCGCTCCCAAAAATTAACAAGTTAAAAGCTCTTAGTAACATGAAAATGACAAGTAAAACTGATACAGACATAGCAGACCTGAATCATGGCCCACAGACCAACCTATCAAGTGAAGAATGCATGGGGGGTTTCCAATCTAAACACCCCTGTGACGCTACGCTTCTGCCCTTCCCACCTAGCAGTGGCGGTTCCTCTGTATGGGCGTTGGGGTGTCGCCCCACTGATTATTTTGCCCCCTGGGTCCGTCCACCAGAAGCAGCAGCACTTAAATAAAATACATTTCAGCCCGCGGCACGGCAGCAGTCAGCTGTCTCTGACTCAGCCGCGGGCATGCCACATGACGTCACTGGGGGGGGGGAGGGTGTTAGGAGCAACTAAGTTGCGGCATTCCCCTGGGCCAGTGCAGCAAAATGCGCATGTCAGGTTGGCCGGGTGCCTTTCCCTGGCCAGCCCGACATGCGCAGTATTGAGGGTGTTGCCACTGTCGCCTGTGCAGATTGAGGAGAGGGGCGTGGGTAGAAGCCGCAGCCCCACGGCCTCCTAAGGAGCGGCGAGGTCTCCTGCTCCAGGCCAATCCAAGCGCTGTTTTAGCAGCGCCTGGATTGGCTGCTTTAGTCTCTAGGCAGTCCGAGGGGGCATGTCCAGGAGCATGGGGCATTGTGACCAATCACTGCATGGCTTTATTGTAAAGCTGTGCAGTGATTGGTCATGGTCATAATTTGCTGCCCTGCCCTCAAGCCCGCTCTCTCTGCTCTGGGGTGCTCCCCCTTCCCTCCATGCATGCGTGCTGCCACAGAAGAAGGGAGTGGCCAGTCAGGAGCACTCAAGCTCCGCCTGACCTCGTTGCCCTGGGACTCGGAGGCCTCTGCCGTAGTACTTTCAGCAGAGCAGCCCAGGCTAGTGCAAACCCTGCTGCATGTGAGCGGAGCTGCCAGTGCCATCGAATGAGCTCAGTGTCACTGCGTCTAACTCCGTAACTCGTGGAAAAAGGTTTCGACACGCAGTGAGTACTAGTACTACTACTGAGTGACTAATAGCTGCGCCGAGCCTGCGCAAGTGCGCAGCACTGCATATTTACTTTAGTTTAGTGCATTGACAACATTCACTAGTACTATGTATAGTATATTATATTGTTGACTGTGTTGTGTTTCATGTGACTGACCAGCAGCAGTCACTGAAACTTGTTGTGGCCCGCGCCCATGTCTTTGACGTGACCCGTGGCGTGACCGTACTAACTCACGTACTACTGTGTGGCCAGAGCAGAGCACAGTCAGCAGCTGCTGGCTGCTGACTTTAGTTTAGTTGGGAGACGCAAGACTGGCTGCTGCGTCACGTCACTGGTTGAGGCCCTGGCCTGGGCCTGCATAATTCGTCGACGGCGCGGCTGAGACCTTTCCGTTTTTATTGTGTTTTGCGCGTTTTCCTTTATGGATGCGGGTTCTGCTGCTGCTTGATGCTGGCACCAGCGGGATGCGCAATGCTTCGAAACGCCACGGCTTTGATCACCTGGACTTTCCATTAACTCACGCAGCATTTCTTTTCTGTCTGTCGAAGTGTGTAATTTTTCGTTTTGAGCATGGTAGAAGATATTAAACTGAGGGCACAGTTGCAATGGAAAATAGCGCTGACAAAGTCTACAGGCTTAAGGCTTTGCTGTTCTGTTACTGTTATAGTAAAATATATTGGGGTGCGTGTACTGTACAACAGAAAGAAGTGCTGTGTGTTTTGCATGTGTGAAATTATGGATGTTAAAATTAGGCACTGTACATACAAAGGACACCATTGTGTTTGTTTGCAAGGAGTTGTGGCAAAGAAAGTAAATTAAGAAACCTTTAGTAATTCAAATGATGGCATCGGGTAGACAAGATGTTCAAGTCGAGCCCAGGCCAGTGCAAAAACTGCTGCTTGTGGCCCGCGCGCGCCCGTGTCTTTGACCGTACTGGAGACGCGAGAGTCGAGACTGCTGCGTCACGTCACTGGTTGAGGGCCTGGCCTGGGCCTGCATGCATAATTCGTCGACGGCGCGGCTGAGACGACCTCACCTGAGTCGACTCGTCCAAACTAAGTGAAAGACTGAAAGTACTACCAAAGTCGGCACTCGTGACTCGGCAGTCTGAGTCTGTGTTCTGCTCTGTGACGCAGCACCACAGTGAGTCATGGCCGTAATAAATATAATGGCCAGAGGGCAGATTTAGAAAGTCGACAACAACCTGGTTGCCTGTGTGAGAGCCTCTGCCACACTGCCAGAGGCTTTTATTTATATCACCTATCCAACTTTCCTGCTTTCCACTGCGCTTCTTATTGTCGGTGTTGGTGATTTTTAATAATGATTTTATTGCATCCTAGTTAGTTAATTTGAGGGCCCTCCAGTGAGGAATAGTAGTTATCTAGCATCGGCGACGGCGAACGAAACACAGGCGAGCGCTGAGGATCGGAGCGCACTGGCACTGGCAGTAAGCGCTAAGCGCTATACATACTTTTAATGAAGTCTGTTATGAAGCTCTGTGGTTATACTGAATAAGCAGCTACCATGTTGTTGTTATATGACACATCCCTTTATTAATGTAATAACTGCACTTTCACAATTGCTTTATTAACCTTCTTGCTTCTCAAATTTGCTTGAAAATGCACCATTTACCCACTCTTTTTTCAAAATTTTCTCGGGGAGAGAACGCCCCCAAACCCTCCTTTAATTGTTTGGAGTCGCTCGCTTCGCTTGCTCGCCACGGTGCTCTCCCACAAAGGTTACGCCCCACCACTTTCAAATGTCACCAGCCACCACTGCCACCTAGGCCTGGTAAATCTTCTTAGGAACTCATGAATACAGTCTTATACAACACAGCGGCCTGGCGTCTCTGCCCTGGGATCACTTATTTTAAATGTACTTTCACTTCATGCTGTCTTCTTTGGCTCTTCTACTAGAAGTTTGATGGTGGAGTAGTCAAATTGGTGCATGTAGTCACGGGTCCATGTTTCCATTCTCTCCTTTTATAAATCATTTTACCAAGTGACCGATGTCATCATGTACTAAGCCCGAGTTGCAACTAGAGATGGGCGCACCAGCAAATTAATTGTGCGAGCTGAGACAGAACTGAGCCTAGGGGTCGGCTTGGCTTAAAGAGTCCATGCACGAGCAAAGCAATGAAAAACATTTGGCATGTATATTGTGAAATAAACATAGTGTAAAAATATGATACGGTCCCTGCAAAATTAATACAAATATTTTTATTTGACATGCTGAAGTGTTCCACCTTAGAACACCTTAACCTTAGTACATGAGATTATAACCCTGCATAAATAGAAATGTATTAAAAGTGCAAACTTTTTAAACATGAACTTAGAAAAATTAATTGCTTGCCTCCCAATACAATGCCATTAGTGAACTAAGAGACAAGTCAGTAGTCATGTAAATTGTAAATGTGGACTAGATTCCTATTGCATAAGGAGCAACATCGCAGTATTTGGCGCACATCCTTAAATCAGATAATGTGGTAATGAAGAAAAAAAGGTTCTGTTAAACAAAATGCCTAGGATCACACAATTTAGACAAGCAGGGAAGTTGGTATTGATTCCAGGTTATCTGGTTTCATATTTTGAAATTCAGCCACCAGATGTATTTCTCTGTCTCTTGCTCTCTCCTGTTTTACATCAAGGGTCACTCACTGTTTTGTCTTTTATTCTAGGCAGAAAAACCGATCCAGACATATCATACCAGACTTACGGCCCCCAGACCCAACTAAAAAGTCAATAATGCATTTATTTGAAGGGTGTCACATCCCAAACACCTCCCCTGAAGCTAGGTTCCTGTATTTAAATCATGCTAAATTAGAATAATGGATTCAGAAATAATGTCAAGGAGACGTCTACCAACCACTACAGATAGAAAAGGGTTTTACAATGTTTGTTTTGCCACTAGGTGGCAGACAATCCACGTGTTTCTCAGTTTATCAGGCGTGGCACAAACATTTGTAAATCTGGATGTACTGAGTGGCTGGAAAAATACAAGCACGCTTTCTCTTCTGGTAAGAGCACTGTGGTTAGAATTATTAAGGCTTAAGGCGGACTCGAACGGGCGCAAAGCAGCGCATGATAATATTCAACGCAAAAGGTGTTTACGCTGGAAAGGTGCACTTTTCAGTGCTCGAAAAATTAGCAAATGTGCTCCTGTAATGACTGCTTTCTAGCTAGAGCGTTTGACCTGCCACCTATCGTAACTTAGATGCACACGAACGGGACACACTATATGCATTTTATTTAGCGCTGAACCAAAAAAAGGGTCCGCACACTCCGCTGTACCGTTTTCGCTGTTTGCTCAGTTATCAAATGGAAACGGACATTGCACAAATAAATCAAAGTGGTTCTTCCTCCAACTTAGATTTGTCTTTTACATTATAAAAGTGGAAAATCTCAACTTATACACATCTACTTTTTAAGTAAACAAAAAAAAATAGAGCAAATTCGGATTGCTATGGTTGTATTACCTATTAGTGCAAACATTGTTATGAAGTTACTTGCCCTTTTCCTGTTAGGTAAACCACTATAAAGGTGCAAAAGAGCTTGCTCCATTTTTGCTGTAGTGCACCTCTCACGTAATGTGAGCTCGGAACCCCGCTGCACCATCACTCACATAACTGCACAAATCACGTGAAACTAAAAATGACTATCGCTACAAAGGCCTACTGTAAATTGTTTTAGAGCTCGAGGCTATGCAGGTGGCATAGGTCCGAAAAGGCACCAAACACCTGCTGCTGCCTCACGATGAAGAGTATCAGTTCTGTCTGGCGCAGGTCTGGCTCCAAGTGTACAGAAAACAACAACCCGTGGACTGGAATAATTTAAAGTCATCTGATTACACTTGCCCCACTACACTCTCGGTAAAGACAAGGAGCATTTGTAATTCAAGTGAAATTATTTGTTTTATAAAGGCCGCTACTGCCTGTTACTGTGTTTAAATCAAAGCCAAACATACCGAAGAAAGCTTCTTAACAAAACAATTAAAACCAGATACTGCAGATAAGCTTACCAAAGTCAAAGCAAAAAACAAGAAAAACAATCTGAGCAATGTTAAATGTTTGTCCTATTCCACTCACTTGAACAGGCACATTCTTCTTGTTCCCAGGAAAGATGTTTCCGAAGGGGGGCGGAGTCTGGCAGAACTTCCTGAAATAAGATTTCTCTTGTGCTGCACTCAGTTGAGAATTTCGTGTCTATCATAAGGGTGTTGTTTCCTGTTGGCCCACTTCCCTTGCTCTCTTTTTGAAACAAATAGCAAAACCTGGGATTTTTTTCTAAGCAGGGGTGCATACTTAAAAACAAAAGATCACCTCTGTGCATGGACGTGGATTCACCAAAATGCCTGGGTTAGTGGAAGTGACATCATATACCCTTTGATCTTAATGATGTCACAGGAAGTGACATCATATGACCTTTGACTCTGCATCGTCCCAAAAAGTGATGCCACATAACCTTAATCCTGATGACATCACAATAATTAACATTGCTGAAGTTACATAATTGCATAATTAATATTATATATTCTACTAGGGGCGAACAAAGGGTGGGGGTTTCTCTTCCCAGAGAACATTTTGGAAAAAATGGGCTTTACTAGTGCATTTTAATACAAAATTTCAAATAAATTTGCTAAAAAGTCATAGGTCCTAAAAACGCTCACTAAATATTTAAGTCCATTCATGGTGTGCCAAGCTACTGAAATCTGACAGTCCCCACGAGTTCACCCAATTATGTTTTTAAAATGTCCTATGGGTGCCCCCTTATGTCAAAAATGACCTCCATTGCTAGGACCAGCATTTTGCCATGGTGGCCCCTTTTGCCCAAACATTACATACAATGATGCAGTGCCCGAATTTACCTAATACTGCTTCTCTTGCACTATGGAGGCCCCTTATGTCAAAGGTTATATCAAATATGTCAAGGACCACATTTTGCCCTGGATAGCCCCATGACCGTGCCACAGTTGTCTTCCCATATGCCAAGAATTTCCTCCAATGTGCCATCACAAGCAATTTGCCACACGTTCCAACTACGCCAATAATTTCCTCCAGGAGGCCAACGCTGGCATTTTTTCATGGGTGTTCCATGCCAAAATTTACCTACAGAGTCCCAGCAGTAGCATTTGGACGAGGGTATCCCATATGCAAGTATTGCCTCCAATATTCCAGTGCCAACATTCTGTCAGGGGCACTTCTAAAGGCCAAGAAACATGCATGGTCCAACAGTGGATCTGTAAGCAGAGCAACACATGTTCACTTACATTCACTTATTCACACTCATTCTATCATTAGCACTGACTTGCACTCTTTTCATTTTCACCTACTCTCGTGCACTCACTCTCACCGTGAATTACTCAATCGCACTCTCTTACTCACTCTTACTCTGACTCACCTTTACTTACTCATTGTGACACACACATCCACAAGCCTATATACAAACATACATGCTTACACATATACATGCTCTCTCACCCAAACTCACTCTCACCCACATGCACGCACACAACATATATTAAACCCATTTTCTTTTTCTTATCTAAGATGCCAGTGAAGGTCTAGATCTTGCTGCTCCACTTCTTATTACACTAATAGTAAATAATAAATTATTATTCACTATTAATGTAGTAGAAATGAGCAGAAATGAGGATAGAGCCTGACTCTGATAATGTGAGTCACCCCTGTGTTCTTGGCACTGATTCTGCCACTCTGAGGCCAGGGGTCGCAAAGGCAGTGCCAGGGGTAGCAAGGGGCAAGCAAGGGGTCACAACTGCAGCATCTGGCGACCCCTTAATGACGTCCATGCCTCTGTGTAGTTTTGGAATTTTATTTGAATTTATTATGCGTTGGCATACCCAACATTTTCAGCTTCCCTTCCTCTAGCCAAATGATGGTACCCAAACCTACCTGGGGTTACCAGTTCTTACAGTAAGCTTTATTGTGTCGATGGTAATTCGTAGATGGTAATTCGTAGGTATTCAGAAAATAATGCTACTTTTTCTGTTTGTATCCATATTCCTAGGCTATCTATAAATCTCCACTGCTTTTTTGTTGTTGTTCCAGTGTGGATAAGGGTGTGTTCTTGTTAAAAGCATACTCTGAGGATGTGTTGGCTCTCATGGCCATTCCAAATATTTAAAGAAGTAGATACTATTAGAAACTGAAGTATCTGTTGACCAGAATTCAGTTCAATATTATTAATATGATGTATGTTGGTGCTTTTATATGAGTATGTATGAAATAGGCTTCTAACATCACATGTGAACATGTGGCCGTCTCTTAATGGCGAGCCCTCAGAAACGTTGATTCAAACTGGTTGTACCTTTTATTAGTGTCGGGATGAAGTGGAAGAATTATTTTAAATAATTTCCTCACATTTTTGATAAAGTTTCAGTGAATAATTGGCTATAACCTTTGGTCTAAGAAGTTGTTCTGTTGAATTTTTGTCTGATTTTGGCACACAATAGAGTACTTGTATGTGCAGAGTGCCATCGATGAGATGACTTTTAATTGTTTCATTGATTTCTTGGTCATTGATGGACCTTTCATCTGCTGGCTGGGTGACTGCCAACCTACTTCTTCCTTCATGCCCTATTTAAGTTGGCTTAGAGTGTGAATGCACAGTGGACCAGCTGCTGGCACGCCAAAGGCAAGCCCGTAGACACCCATCCACACACCGGACAGGCAAAGGACCTTGCCCATTCTACGTCAGGTAAAGCTTACCTTCCAGCCTGTACTAAAGAATTTATTTCAGCAAACAGTAAACCTCCCCTCACTGAATAAACCAAGATACTGTAAAGCTTTTGACTCATCTAGGCATTCTTTATTATTCACTGGTTACCTTTTGAAATGCTTTGGCACATTTCTCCCCATTACAGGCTAGGCTTAATACAGGGCTAGATTTTCTAAACTTTCTGTTAATTGACACTCACTCCTTGGCCAAACGCAATACTGAGTTACACGATTATTTGGAGACAATGACGTTAATATTGCATTTGCCATGGAGGCCTGGTTAAAAAGTTACTCCAATTCAACATTGTATTTGCTCCCCCTTCCTCCTATAAAATACTCAGATGTGATCACATTGACCATAAAGGTGGCGGTTTAACAGTTATTTTAAAGAGGTCTCTATCAGTTCAGATTTTGAATACTCCCCCATTAACAGAGGTGAGCTTCTTGTTGAGTTCCATGTGCGGTGGATGCACTAATGAAAATTCTTTTGGATTTCTGCCCTCCTTCGCATAACTTATATTTTGTCCCTGCTTTTATAGATTATCTGGCCTCTATCAGCACTAAACACCTTATCACCTTATCAGACTTTAATTTGCATGCTGACAATCTCGCAGATAAGGAAGTGCTTTCTCTTTCAGAAGGTTGTACATCTCTTAAAACAGCATGTGACGGACTCCACCAACATAAAATGTCACGTCCTAGATTGCTCCTTCATACACTTACACTGATCTGAAAGTGTTTCTCCAGTTCACCTACATGGACTGATCCCTCAGCAGTCACCATCTTGCTATCTAATATTTTTACTAAAGTACCTAGAACAGCAGCTGCAACAGGTCGCTACAGCACAGAGCATGGGCATTGTCTACTTCTAGAGTTGCCAATGGCCTTCTGGATACGCTCCTGACAGCATTCAGAAGCTCCTCATCCAGCATTAACTCTTGTGTTGTTGCCTTTAATGAATGGATCTTCAACATTAACTCTTGGGTTGCTATCTTTACTGACTGGATCTTCAACATTAACTCTGGGGTTGCTATCTTTACTGACTTGATCTTCAACATTAACTCTTGGGTTGCTACCCATAATGCCTCTCAAGAGTCCTAGATAACACATTATCTCTAACACTTATTAAGCCACACAGGCCCTGCTGTTACACACTCTGGTTTTCCAGCAGTCTCAGGCTCAAGAAACAAAAATGTATGCATTTAGAGTGTAAATGGAGTGCCAGGTACCTTCCTGCTGTCAAAAACATCTGTTATAATGCTGCCCATGAATATAAAGAACTTGCATGTGCTACCAGAACTAATTACTACAGTAATCATGTATAATTAGCAGCCAACAAAACTAAAGAAATCTTTACCATCCTTAAAAATGTAAGTGTCCCTGACTGTTGCCCGTCCCTTTGGTCCCCTTCACAGTCTTTAGAATTTGACCTTTCAGACTTCTTCTTTAATAAAATCAGAGACTTTATCCAATCTTTCAATTGTAATCCTACTCTCCCACCATCCACTAATACAATGGCTGATATTAACTAATTTCCTCTTGCTGTATTCTCACCTATTGAATTAAGCTTTATTCACTCAAGAATCCTCTCTCTTACCCCTGGATCTCTGCTTTACCCCATCCCACAAACTATTTAAAACCTTGACCCTCTCTTATTGCACCTACGCTCACTGAGGCTTTTAACCATTCTTTACACTTTGGCCATGTTCGTGATCCCTGGAAACAAATATCTATCTATCTACTAAAGAAACCAATTGTAGATCTTAAATTACAATTGAAATTTAGACATCTTTCTGCTCCTACTAAAATCTTAGAATCCTATGTGAACTTAAAGCTATCCCCTCACCTAGAATCTTCTAAATACTATGATACCTGTCAGTCAGGCTTTTGCCCCGGGATTCAGTACTTAATCAGTCTTGGTGGGTGTTCTGAATGAGATTTGAGCTTGTCCTGATTTAGGCAATTTCACCATCCATAGGCTGCTTGACTTGTCGGCTGCTTTTGACAAGGTTTCCCACCCCATATTTCTCTATCCTTTCATGGATGCTGGGGTGAGAGGCCATGTCCTTGAGTGACTTTCTTCTTTCCTCTCTAACCACTCTCAGGCAGTTGGCCTCCCTCTTTCCAATTTAATTTTGAAAACTTTCTAGTGTAGTGTCCTACAAGGCTCGCCACACAGCCCTTGCTTGCTCATCCTTTACATCACTCCTTAGTTACTATTATTCATGCCTACTGCTTCATTTATTTTACATATGCTTCTGACAATAACCGCTTTTATTAAGACTAGCAAGAGATCTGTCCATCCTTTCAACCCAGATTTAAGCAGTGTATGTCTATTATACCTGAATGGATCTATGGGTGAAGTAAAACTCACTCAGACTCAACTCTGCCAAACCACTAGTTCTCGTGTTTGGTGATAGAACCATTTAAAACTCAAACTGGTGACCGGATGAGCTTGACTCTTTACCTCCCTCTCCTTCTTTTGCCCCTAAAAACCTGAATATCATCTTTGATACAAAACGTTTGTTTCAGGAGCATATACCCAAAACAGTTCTACATGTCTTTTCCTCCTCAAAGTTCTAAGAAAAGCTCTTTCTTTCATTCCCCGGGATTGTTGGAAAACTGCAGTCTAGGCAATAATCATTTTGAGTCTAGATGATTGTAGTCCATCTTCCTAGGTCTTCCTAAGAAACAACTTTGCAGGCTCCAAAACATACAGAACTCCCTTGCTTGACTCCTTGCAGAGCTTAGAAAACATGACTCCATCTCATGGCATCTTTGAGATCTCCATTGGCTTTCTATGGACAAAAGATTTATCTTCAAAGCCCTTTGCATCTACCATCAAACTTTTCATGATATGGGCCCCAATTATCTAAAACACATGTTCCATAAATCTCTAAAGTAGGCATCTGCTGACCTCATCTGCTTTACGTGTGTCAAGAAAAGAACCCGTTCTTTCTACTTCCTTACTGCAGCTCTCTAGAACAATTTTCCACCTTTTCTGCATTTCATGTCTTTTTACTTGATATTCAGGAAACATCTGAAAGCATTTGTCTCCTCCTCATAAATTGTCAATATCCTGCTGTAACTATTGCACATCATATACAGCACTAGGACCTAATCTTGGGTAGTAACATGCTCTACAAAATGCCTAATCAATCAATCAACCATGAAATATATTTCACACGTTCCTTTGAAATATGTTTTTTATTGTCATAACCATGACGCAGCACTGAATTACGATTGTCCATTGTTAAATCAGCATTCTATTTATGAAAGATAAAAAAAACCTGGACATTTTAATCTCAATCAATGCCCATTTGTTACCTGCACCTTTCAGAGAACAGCTTCAAAGTGTTTCATGTGTTCTCGAATTTGTTTTTTAATAGAGCAAATGCTTATTTTCTAATTGTTTACATTATTAACTACATAATAAATGTTGTTCTCATCTTTTTTTCTACAGACAACAAAAGAGTTTACCACAGCGTTTCATTTACTTTTCTGAATAAACATTTTCCTGTTTGAAATAAAACATCATTCTCAAGATAATGAATGTAAAATAAATATGTAATATTAAAATACATAACATTTATCATGTGCTAAATGGTCTTAGATTGGTCAGAGTTTCCATAAGAAGAGCATTTTTTGTTTCAATAATAACTTTGGTGCCGTTTGACAAATCTTCTCAAAACATTCCAAAAAAGTTCATCCACTTCAGCTTCCTTCTGGAAAGTTTTGTGTTGATCTATCAAGCCAGGACCAAGAAAAAGGATAGGTCCCAAAACGTTGATTTCCCATTCTAATTCCCAGAGGAAATTTTAGGAAATGATACAGATAAAGTTGAACCGCATTACACCAAATTTTACTTTACTCAGAAAGCGTGCATTTTTGTTATTTGGTGTTAATCTGTTCAACCATTTTTGAGAAATTTGTGTTTAAAGAGGTGTTTGAGGTGGTCATGAAGGGGTTAAAAAAATAGGTATATATGAACTGTTGGTGTTCAGATATGCTCTAACTGCCTACTTTAAAGGGAACTAGTCAATCCTGTTTGGTTGGCCATAAACTTAACTATAGTGGTGGCAGCCATTACAGGACCAGGGACATAGTCCCTGCATCCTGAAAAGGAATAAAAAATAAAATATATATATATAAGTGGGCAGGGTATCATACCCCGTCCCGAAGGGGCATGTGGAGGGTCTCAAAGGGACCCTCCTTTTGATTGGCTGGGCCCAACATCGCCAAAATAGTGTGGCAGCCATTATAAGACTCGGGCATGGTCCCTAATAAAAAGTATTGTAGTGAATGGCAGGTTTTGAAGATTATAAAAAAGAACACAGATTTTAGCCACAATATAAATCATTTGTTGGTAGTAGCATACTAATTTTAGGAAATGTGTTGTGTTCTAAGTTGATTTTACCTAGTGAAAAATACTGATCCTCTGGTGGGATTTGATGAACCATGCTTGAGTTTGGTGTATCGTTTTATAACTATATGCATAATAGTATTACCATGATAAAAGAAAATTAACATGTAGTCGAAGTAAAGACATTATGTTGAGGGAACTGTGCTTATGATAACATTAGCTAAAGTAGGCCAATGTAGGCCTTGATTTCAAAATGATTGGTGCTGTTTGCAGCCATTTTGCAGCATGTACATTATTTTGCTTTTGTCTCACCCTGCACAAGACTATTCATGCACAAGCAACTTAGTAAATGCTGCTTTAAGATGTAATGTCACTTTCCCAGGAACTGAATTATGTTTTTTTCTTTAGAGTTCTGCAGCACACTGTTTCATTGACAGTGAATGTTCCCAAGGCTTCACCTGTTGGGATCACACTGGTTTCTCATGGGAACCTGACGTTGTATAATAAGTAATTACATTTGTATGAACAAGTCAGGTGTCTGAAGGGTAGCACGGAAGAAAAATGAATTATGTGAATCTGTGGGATTGTGCTGACTAATGTGATGTCAGAAACTGTAATGTTCTTTCTTTAATGTGATTGGTTCTAACTGTGTGACTCTTGCACAAATGTTATTGTAATTTGAATTATGGGGCTGTTGGGCTTACTATCTCCCGAACTTTAGTAGGTGTCAATATGTTGGTGTGACCTCTGATTTATGAGTTCTTTTATTTGAGCTGAACTATACTTTGTTCTGCTATTTTTATTACTTACAATTTATTCTGAGGTGCAAGCTATCTCTTGATTTAAATTGACTGATTATAACTATTTATTTGCCTTCTGTGATAATTTAAAAATGTAATGAACCTTAATGGTTTTATTTTACTACTCATGTTGTTTTCAATGAAAAGCCTAATGTGCTTTACTATTTACTTTGTAATTGGCATTGTAATTTGTTGATCAGGTCCAGTTGAGGAGCAACAAATTCCTTAGCGGATTAACACAGCTCCCAGTTCATCAGAATAGCTTAAATTTAACATTAGCAATAAAAGCTCCCTACGGTCTGGTAGCAGAGGATGGTTAGAAACTGGACCTGGAAGATTTGAGACCTGATTTAGATCTTGGCGGACATGTTGCTCCGTCACAACGGTGATGGACATCCCGTCTGCCGAAATATAAATCCTATAATGGGATTTATATTTCGGCAGATGGGATGTCCATCACCATTGTTACTGGGTAACCCGTCCGCCAAGATATAAATCAGGCACTAAATCTGGATGGCTTGAACTGCATTTTGGAGCTATAGCTAGTTAGATCTAGAAGCTAACTTGCCCTAATTTAGACTGTACTCCTGAGTACCAATGGTCCTGTTTGGATTGATGGCCGTGTTCCAGTGTTGCTGAGTCTGATCTGTGAATTAACGAGAAGTGAGTATAAATAGGGTGATGCATTGTTGTAGAGGGTGCCATTGAGGGTGCCTTAGTGTGTTAAATAGTGCATTGTGGAATTTGTAGTTTGGGTTTTTGGTGTCATGAAAAATATATGCAGGTTGTGAGCGCTTTGGCTATGCAGATTTGATTCGTGGGATATTAGAAGCTTTGGTTGTTGTGAATTTGATGTTTTGTTTTACACTTTTGAGTTGTACCCACTAATTGGGTCCAACAGAGCTATCTGTGTGCAATGAAATGTTATGTATTCATTTATATTTACTGAAAAGTATTGTGATTAATGTGTTAATTATTAAAATTGTGGTTTATGTTATCAGATTTTATGGACAAAATCAAGTAACTCGGAAAAAACCTTCTTTTTGCTGCTTTTGCTACTTTACGCAATCATGCATTGCTTTGTGTTAAAGGAGTGTCACTGGGGTGGGCTCGCGGAAACACCCATCAGTTTTGAAACAAAGCTTGATCAACTAAGGTAACCAGACCGACCATAGCATCAACAATTTACATCTACTTGAAGCAGGCACAAACAGTGAGAATGTGTTTATTTCTCAAAACAATTATGCATTTTATGCGTGCTGCTATGCACAGCACATATGCAATGCAAGGGAATCTTCTGAGTTTGTCTATAAATAGGACTTTGTCCTGGAAGGGTATGCCTCCAGAACTAATCCTATGCTAGACAGTGCACATTCTACACCACGGTGGGGGACTATTCACAAAACTACTTGGGGGTACTGTAATTGATATTTTTCCTTTTTAAAGAGATTTGGTTCATCCCAAAAAAACTATTACAAACCTTAAAAAGTGATATATACATATTTTATCAAGTTCACATTGCACTGTAAATTCTTAAAAGATATCATCACAGCATTGTCAATCATCAGTTAGTCAATGACCTAACGATAGCAAACAGGACCAAGGCTCCTTCTTTAAGACCATTTCTAAAGGAAAGCCCAAGGTTAAATTTAGCCCACACCTGTCCTCGAGATATATCAATTTTATGCTCAAATAAATCACACTCACACATTTCTCCTCACAACACCGAAAATGAATGGGGCTGTGAATTCCTCAAATGGTGTGCAAAAATTATCCAAGCTGGATTCATGGTTCGAAATACTAATTTGTCCTTCATGTCCCCCAAAATACTTATGTGATGGTCTATCTTTGTCACCTCTGTGTGAGGAAAGTCAAACCAAATTTGATACTGCTGTGTCTTATATCTATCTGCGTTTGGAACAGAATGGAGATTTAGCAAAGCTGGACAAATATTTTCCTTAGTCACATAAAAGACTAACCATAATGACCATTTCTCAGCTCAAATTTGATTTCCATTGCATCACTCATTCAACAGATATAAATACAATGTTGAAATTAAAAGGTCTCTTACCCCAGGATCAATTTAAGCTAGGAATAGTCAAAGCATTTCAGATGGAAAATTCTGAGTAATTTACTGTTTAATCTGAAGACATCTGTAAGCTCCCTCTCTTCTTATATCAAACTCAGATCTTCACTGAGAATTTTTTTTCAACACAGTACCCTGAACTAGCACAACATTCTTTGGAAAGGCAAAATTAGCCAATCCTTACAATTACCATCATGAAATACCGAAGACAGGTGAAATTGATCTCAGACTATCGATATCCCATGTGATTTGGTGATAAAAACAAAGTTACCAGTGTTCTAAAAGTAATCTCTTTAAAACCTTGGATTTTCAAACTTGAAAACAACCTCTCATCGTTGTTAATCATAAACAATATCATAGTATGAGTTAGGAATTACCCTGCTCTCAGATAACATCATTATTTCCTTTTCATTTCTTATCTTTATTTGATTATATTAAAATAATCTTAAAAGTATTGATTACAATACATAAATTACAATAAACAGCATACAATTTCATCATACCACTACTGCAACAATAAAAATATTCAGATTACATATAATGATTTAAAAATGATAATAAAAAGGTCACATAACCACTGAATAAATCTATAATATTCCGGGTTTCAAACAAATTACTTTATGCCTGGAGCTGAAATCATCATATCAATTTAAAAAGCCCTTAGCTTCTTAAAAAGTAGACTCTTACGATACTGAGTCACAGCTGTAAGAAAGTTACCCACACTTTGCAGCATATTTCATTTGAGGGTAATGTTTGTAGAATTGATAATGCTCTTCTGCACCTCCTAAAACCTAGTCTCCTTAAGATGTGGCACTGTGGTATAGCTTCCACCACAGCCAACAAGAATGTTTGTGTGAATATCTTATAGAAATTACAAAAAAATAAGAAATGCATTAAGGTTTGAGTTGACGACTCATTGCAATTGAATATGCATATAAAAGCAGTATCATATTGACCGAGGGGAGAACTCAACTGTCATCAAATTGAGCCCAGTCTGAACCTGGAAAGTAACATTTGTTCCCATGGATGGATAACTAGATTCAATTAGGGTTCTATGCCTAAAGTAGTTTGGATTGTGACATAATCCTTTATTGAGGATTTTAACAGTTCCCTCATAAGTCTCTTATTACACTTGGGGCCAGATGTAAGACCATTGGAAATTGCGACTCGCAAATTGCGCCAAATTGCGAGTCGCATATTGCGAGTCGCAATTTCCAATGTACAACAGTGTCTGAGACACTGTTTGTGATTCCCAATGGGGTCGCAAATTGCATGCCTCATGAATATTAATGAGGCACTCGCAATTTGCGACCCCATTGGAAATGACAAGCAATCCCAGGGATGGTGCCCTGCTGGGGTCAGCAGACCTCCATGTCTGGGACTGCTTTTAAATAAAGCAGTTTTTAAAAAAAAATGCAGCCCGTTTTCCTTAAAGGAAAATGGGCTGTATTTAAAAAAGAAAAATTTAACTTTTCATTTTTTAAGGGCAGGCAGTGGTCCCTGGGACCGCTGCCTGCCCTTAAAAAATGTTTGTGCATGCATTCCCAAAGGGGAAGGGGTCCCCTTCCCATTTGCGAGTGCTTTACCACCCTTCTGAGAAGGGTGGTAAACTGCGAGTGTTTTGCGACCGCAATTGCGGTTGCAAAACATTCTTACATGGCTTTTGGAGTCGCTATTAGGAAGGGAATGCCTCTTCCTAATAGCGAGTCGCTAAACCCTATTTTGCAAATCGCAAATTGTTTGCGACTCGCAAAATAGGGTTTGTACATGGCCCACTGGTTTTTTGTATGCGCAAACAGGTCTAAAACCCATTTGCGCATGCAACAATCCATCGTACATCTGGCCCTTAGTCTCCCTAAATTCTTATTTAATCCATACTTTATCAATGGCAATTATTTCTAATGGTGATGAAAATATATTCGGCCTCGCTAATTTTGCAGTTGCTACCTTTATGGATTGAAGCCAGGGCATTATTTCCCCAAAGTTGCAACATAAACAATCCTCAATATCTTTTTACAGGGCGGTGTGCCCCTTCTGCCAAATCGAGGACCACAGCAATAAAAGCACAAATTTAAATGTATCTTCTACATCATCCAGACTTAACTCTTCATGTAAGTCAAAGTATGGGCTGGACGTATGAAGCGCCAAAATGCATCTGCAGCTAGATTCTCCTGCACCTGTAATTGTTTTACTTAGGTATAGCCCTATAACATCATTAAACGGTTCTCCCAAGCATACCAAAAATACAATCTCCAATCAGAAAGTTTCTTTCCTCCCCTCAAAAATGGCATCTGCAGTAATCAATATGTGTGGTTGGCCCTTTTATACCCCTATACAAACAAAAATGGCTGCATCTGATGTCCTAAAAAAAGTAACTGGCACATCAAAAGGAAGAGAGTGGAATAGACATTACACATTTGGAAGAACCATATCAACAAAATGAATTTGTCATATTAATGATAAGAAGAGGCATCTACATGTTTTGAGTAATTTTGTACGATGTTGATGGGTAAATTCACATACTTGCCTTAAAGAATAATAAAGGCCACGAGAATTAACTGCAACCAGGCAATTAGCTGATACAATAACTCTTGGTTCTGTAAACTGAAGTTTTCAGAGGGCATGCAAATTTAGCAATTATCTGAACTCACCTTACCAGTCTGAAAAGTGGTCAAATTCTGATGACACTTATTCAACAATTGGCAGGTATCTACCTAGACTGGAACATTACCGCTATGCGGCCAGGTGGACAGAAAGACCTGTGTAGTGAAAAGGTACAATTCCTCTATCCCCATGCAACTGCAAATGTAGAGGCTCCATATATACTGTATATAGAGAGAGGGGCAGAGGACAACAAACCTGGCTCGCCTTTGCCTTATTCAAATCTTAGTCATGTAAGATAGCTTAACTGAGACTCTTACTTGGAGAAGCTTGTATAAACCTTGGATCTACCTCAGAATAGTGACGCACATCACTGTCCACTTCATTAGCTCCCAAAGAAAACACAATAAGACCAGATTGAATACTTTCTATTTAAGTAGTACCATTACCATTGGCTCCTCCAATACTTCTACGTGGTTGATCAGATTCAGGGGTACATTTGTGTGAGAAGTAGTATCCTTCAGGGATGAAGTAATGCTGTCAGTTCTATTTTCCCCTCGGCTGAAAGGACATAGATGGCTGTGCTGTAACCATCTTCACAGAGCATATAGCCCATATTTGACCTCTAATTCTTTTCAGATGTTGCAGGGCCAGATGTAGAACAGTATCATTATTGCAAATCAACCAGATGGGCAACCTCTGTTGTTTGTGTAGGACCCTTTGAAGCCACTCCCTGGACCCTGGCTCAGCTCTATTAACTTCAGAAGTGTAGGATTAGGTCAGAAAAGTATATATATATATATATATATATATATATATCAGCATGTGAATCCCAAAGTATCCAGCCACAGCGGCGCAACACGAGGGCACAGACTCCAAGGCAGTGATGATGGCAAAGTGTCTTTATTTAAGTATCAATGTCCAAAATGACGCGTTTCGGCCGCCAGACATGCGGCCTTGTTCACATAGTGCACTCCATGTGAAAGGGTGCTTTATATACATAGGTGGTGAGTAGTCTTTTTACAGTGTTTAACATTTTACCACATGAGTTGGCAATTTTACTACAGTAAACTACTCTACTGTAGTGATGGTTTATTGCTGGAGGTGAGTCAGCAGTTAAACAGGCACAATGCAGTATATATACATGGAGATAGAAGACATCTGTAACGCTTGTGTGTGTGGGAAGGTATGAGCGTTAGAACGGCTGAGCATGTTGCAGAAGTTGCCTAACTATGTGTTTTGTGGCGCCACTGCGTTCGCGATAAGGAATCATGAGTCCTAAAACCGTGGAAATACGAGGCAAATGCGGAGATCACGGTAAGTAACCCGTGTGTGAATGGAGTGAATATTTATTTATATAAATATATATATATACATTCATACATATATATTACAGAGTGGCAGTAGCCTCTCTTTAATTATGGTTAGGGTCACCAGAAAAAAAGGATTTTGTCCCTTAAGAACTTTGCACCGGTTTGACGAATGTCCGCAAAACTTTTCAGACTTATTGCACCCGCTTTATTGGCGGATGACTGAAAGTTTCATTGAGTTATGTCAAGGGGGTGCACAGAAAAAGGGGGGGGTCCCAAAACAATCTTCAAATCCAATACATTTTTCACAGACTTTTGTATTTTGCAAAGAGTGAAAATGAGCAGTTGGATTTTGCTGAAATTTGGCAGCATTAGATAATTGGGTGCACAGATGATTTTTGGGGTACTGCAGGTAAGTAGAGTAAGTATTTTTTAAGTTATAAGGTTTTCCAACTTAATGATATCTTGAAGCACCATACTACTAAAAAGTAGCAAGGAAGCCCAAAAAATAAACTAGACTGCATATGTAAAGTTTCAGATTTACCTCATGAACATCTGAACGACACATTTATGGTCACATGCTAATGGAAACCTATAACAAATACATAATAAATAGAATACATCTTAATCTGCATAAGTTGTCTTTGCATGCTCTCGGGTCACAAAATAAAAGTGGCCCAATGAGCCAAACAAAAACCATCTGTCCTATGCATCTCTGTTTAACAAAATGAAAACTTGCCCTAGCAGTGAGCCACAAAAACTAAAATTTGGAGGAAATGATAATTGGCCACTAGGAAAAAAAAATAATCTTAATTTTTATTATAATAATGATTGCCTTTTATTCAAGTCAAAAAGTGAAGTTTATTTAGACCATTGGTCTTTAAACCGCATAAAATCATGACATTTTATATAAATATTCTAAAATAATTACAAGTACATCATCCCGCGCCATACTAAAATCCTGATTTCCATAAATTCTACACCTTTTTGTCGAGAAACTTCATTCGTGAACTATGTGCACACGCATATTACATACATATTCCAAGTAATACTAAAATCCTGTTATAAATATATATATATTTTTTTAAAACAGTAAGAATTTCATTAAAATCTCTATACCACATTGCTTCCACCAACTTACAGCCAGGCAATTTTCTATTCCATAAAAGACCTTTTTACAGCTTGTATATACTTTCCAATGGCTATTGCAATTTCAAGATTTTCCATATTAGTGAGAAGTTCACTTGCTTGGGAACGCGACCTAATTACATATTTTAAGAAAATTGGGCGTAAAAACGGTTTTCGCTGAACTAACAATTTTTGACAGTCCATTAGGATGTGTAAACTATTACATTTCATACCCATCTTACACGTACATTTACCATCAGGTCGCATCAATTCTGTTTTTATTTTGCCATTTAACATAGCCGGATTGATACCAATTCTCAGCGTTAGCACTTCCATTCTAAGCCATTGATTAGGTAATGTGTCTAGATAAGGGTACCAGATTTCTTTCTCCCAGCTGTTTCTCATAAACTTCACAGAATCTTTCTTTCTCAGGTACTCCATATCTATCAATCTAGACATTTCTTTCCCTAGCAATCTAAGTACACTCTTTTTTTCGTCTATGTGCAAAGTCTGTGGATCAATTTTCACCTTCAAGTGTTCACAAATGGTGTACAGTTTCTTTCTTGTTACTTTGGCCCATTTTAGTTCGCTAAACTGAATCTCCTTCATACACCATTGGGACACTTTTGTAACTTCACCCGCTCCCAAGCGTTTCCAAAATCTAAGTAACCCTAATTGCACCTGAACATTTCATGCAGTCAACCCTAGTTCCAATTTAATTGCCTGGATCATTGATGAGCTAGGGAGGGACAATAATGATTTTAAGCATTTACCTTCTTCATTATCCCAGGTACTTTTACCGCCTAAACAGAGAATTTCTGCTCCATACAGAAGTTGCGGGGGATCATTGCATTATAGGTCGTCAACAGGGGTCTATGGGACATATCTCCATAACTACGATTACATTTTTTCAACCCACATACCGATACTTGGTCTTTTACTTTCTGTGCTTCCAAATGCATACCCCACTTTAAAGAATTGACAAACCATATTCCAAGGTATTTGTACTCATTGACAATATCTAATTTGGTTTGCCCCAGATACCAATTAAACTTCAGGTTTCTCTTCCCAAAACACAGGATTTTCGTTTTATCCATGTTTACTGTAAGTCGTTTTGCCGCGCAATATATGCTGAAAGCATATAACTTCCTTTGTAGACCCATCTCAGTCTGGTCTAGAATTACTAGATCGTCGGCATTCAGCAAGCAGGATAAATGCTTCCCATTCACTTTTGGGCTAGCACCTCTGACAGTCCCCAGGGTAACTGGCAGATCTGCTAGAAATATGGCAAAAAGAAGCGGGCCAAAACACAGCCCTGTCTAAGGCCATTGTTAATCGCTATTTCAGGTGTCAGGCCCCCATCGTGTCTTTAATAACCTGGGCCCAGTTCTGGTTGTGCAACTCCTGAATTACTAATAGGAGATCTTCCGGGACCTCATAGTTTCTCAGGGTCTCCCATAAGCATTCCCTATCCACCAAATCAAAGGCCGCACGGAAGTCCACAAAGCAGCAGTACAGCATACCTTGCTGCTCCAAGGACTTCCGCGCCACAGCCCATAGGGTGAAACAATGGTCAACAGTGGAATGACCCTCCTTAAATCCTCCTTGTTCACTTGCACGATCGCCCGCTGCTCCACCCACTTTTATTCACTTTGGGCTTCATATGTAGCTCAATGCTATTAAAAGTGGCAAGGAAGCCCACAAAATATACTAGAGTGTATATGTAAAGTTACTGAATTACTGCAAGAACAACTAAAATATAAATTTAGGGTCACATGATTATGTAAACCAATAAACAAAATACATAACAAATACAATAGATAAAAATAAAGAAATTCCATATTAAATGTGATTGACACTATATAGTTATAGTTAGTATTCCAAAAGATAGGAATTGATCGGATATTATCCCCCTAATAACTTTCCACCCATTTGATGAACCACCTCAAAACTTTCCAGACCTATAGCATTTTCTACGTTTTGAGATGATGTAAATTTTTGTGGTGAATCGTTAAGGGGGTGCAAAGATAAAAGGGGGTCCCAAAACACGTTTTTCCATGAACACATTTTCCATAGACTATTGTATTTGACGTAGCGCGAAAACGGCTGAATGGATTTACATGAAATTAGGCAGGATTATACATTGTGGTGCAGAGATGATGCTTTTTGGGCACTTCAGTTAAATAGGTTATGCACTTTTAAGTTATAAGGCATTTAAACTTAGTGATATCTGTCACTGCAGTACTTTTGCTGAATTTCAAATATTTTTGTACCATGATACATGGCCGTAAACGTATTTAATAATATATAAAACAAAAAAGAATTGCACAACCTATTACCACTTTAATAAAGTGGTAATAGGTAGGGACCTACTGCTTACCTATATCTAAGGCCCTAACATTGATCACACCCAAAGTGTAGTAAAAACAATATGGCTGCCTTTTCATTCTCTAAAAACAGCCATTACCCAATTATATACTGGTTTGTCATCGCCATGTACCACGGTATACTGCCAAGTTATCATGGTATACCATGACCCAAAATATAACTAAGGCCTAACTGTATTATTGGATTGAGGCACCCTTTTGTCACTCATGGTGTCGCATGGGCAATGCAATACTTAAGTCATATTTACAAAGGAACGCAAGGCCACCATTCGTGGCCCTGCATTGATTGGTAAATCTGGAGAAATGCAAGGCAGCGCAATTCGCTGTTTTGCGTTACTCTGCTCACTATGCTCTACATTGCTTCTAAATTTCACATACATCCCTATGCACGCCACTGTAGCCACTCCACTGTATGTTATTCCACTCTATGCCACTCCACTCTACTCCTCTCCAGCATACAAGACTCAACTCTATGCTATTACAATGTAAGCAACACCACTGTACGCCACTCTGCTATACTCCACTCCACTGGATGCTACTCCACTATACTTTATTCCACTCCACGCCATTCTACTGTACGCCACTCCACTCTACTCTATTCCACTGTATGTCACTCCACTCTACAACACTCCACTGTACGCTATTCCACTGGATGCCTTTCCACTGTACGCTACTTCACTTTATGCCACTCCAGTATATGGCACTCCACTCTACACCACTTCATTTTACGCTATTCAATTGGACCCCACTCCAATTTATGCCACACCACTGTATGCTATTACACTCTACCCCATAACCCTGTACGCCACTCCATTGTATGCCACTCCACTGTATGCTACTCCACTATACACAGAGAGCTCGATTCACAGAACTAATGTGAGACAAAATCCTAAACTTGCTACTTTTGGTATTCACAGAAGGCATTTAGTAGTAGTAAGTTAGGATTTTGTCTTAAGTTTGACTTAAGACAGACTTAAGACAGACTTAAGACAAACTTAAGACAGACTTAAGACAAACTTAAGACAAACTTAAGACAAAATCCTAACTTTACTACTACTAAATGCCTTCTGTGAATACCAAAAGTAGTAAGTTTAGGACTTTGTCTCAGATTAGTTCTGTGAATCGGGCCCTATTACACTCTACGCCACTCCATTGTACAACACTCGGCTCTACGCCACAACACTTTATGCTATTATACCGTACACAACTACACATTATGCCAGACCACTCTACACTATTACACTGTATACAACTCCACTCTGTCTCTTCAGTGTATGCCGCTCCGCTGTATGTCACTCAGCTATAAGATACTCCTGTATATGCTATTCCACTCTACGCCATTCCACTGTATGCCACTCCACTCTATGCCACTTCATTCTACGCTATTCGATTGGATCCTACTCCAATGTACACCACTCTTCTGTATGCTATTGCACTCTACTCCAAACTACTGGACGCCACCCCAGTCTACACCACTCCATTACATGCCACTCCACTGTACGCTACTCCACTATACACTATTACACTCTACACCACTCCACTGTACAACACTGCACTTTATGCCCATCCACTCCACTCTATGCCACTCCACTCTACGCTATTACATTGTACACAACTCCACTCTATGCCAGTCCACTCTACGCTTTCATATTGTATGCAACTCCACTTTACGCCACTCCAGTCTACATCACTTCACTGTATGCCACTGCACTGTATGCTACTCCACTATATGCTATTCCAGTCTACGCCACTCTACTCTACACCACTCCGCTCTACGCTACTCCACTGTATTCCACTCCACTATACGCTACTCTACTCTACAGCACTCCAGTGTACACCACTCCACGCCACTCCATTCTGCCCTAGTCCATTAGACACCACTCCACTATATGCTATTTCACTCTACCCCGCTCCACTGTACACTACTCCAGTCTACACCACTCCACTGTACGTCAGTCCTTTCTACGCTATTCTACTGGATGCTATTCCACTCTACGCTATTCTACTCTACGCCACTCCACTGTACTCCACTCTACGCTATTTCACTGTACCCAACTTCAGTCTATGCTATTACCCTGTGTACAACTTCAATCTTTGCCCCTCTACTATATGGTAATTGTCTTGACCCCACTCTACTGTATGCCACTCCACTGTATGCTATTACACTCTACCCCAACCCACAATACATTACTCCAGTCTAAACCACTTCACTGTACGCCACTCCACTGTATGCTACCACACTACACTATTTCACTTTACGCCACTCCACTGTATGCTATTACACTATGCGCTATTGCACTCTACGCCACTACACTGTACACCACTCCAGTCTATGCTACTCCACTCTACGCTATTCCACTTTATGCCACTCCATTGCATGCTACTTCACTCTATACCACTTCAGTGTACTCTCCTCCACTCTATATAACTCCACTCTACAAAACTCTACTAAACTCTATGCCACTCAACTAGATTCTACTTCACTCTGTCCTCGTACACTCCACTGTCCAAATTTGCACTTGACTCTATGTCCGTACACTCTATTGTACAACACTCTACTCTACGACAGTTTCCAAAACAGTACAACACAGCACTCTACTCTACTGTTTGAGATGCCACTCCAATTTATAACAGTTTCCTCGACTCTACGCTATGCCACTTCAATGTATGCCACCTCAATCTAGCTAATCCACTGTACTCCACTGTACCTTACTCTACTGTATGCCACTCTACTGTACACCACTCCACTCTACTCTATTCCACTCTATGCCACTCCACTCTTCTACAATCCACTGTACAGTATTCCACTGTATGCTATTCCACTGTATTGTACTCTACTTTATGGTAATCCACTCTATGCCACTACAATGTACGTCATGCCACTTTACTCCGCACCATTGTATGACACTCTCCTCCGCTCTATGTAGCTAAGCTCTATAAAAGTCTACCACACTTCATGGCACTTTGCAACATTCTACTCCACTCTATCCCAGTACACTACACTGTCCAACTCTATACGCCACTCTATGCCCTTACACTCCAATGTTCAGCACTCTTTTTCGCTATTCGACAATTTTCTATATGACACAGCACTCCACTCTACTGTACGAGACCCCACTCCAATTTGTAACAGATTTACTACCTCCACTCCATGCCACTCCAACTCTATAACTTACCAATATTCTCTATTGTACTATACTCCACACTACGTTACACCAGTCCACTCGACTCTACTCCACTGTACAAGGCCTTACCTCACTCTACAATACTGTACAACAATCCACTCTATGCAGCTCCACTGCTTCACACACTACTGTACTCTATGCAACTCCACTCTACAACACTCTACTACACTGTATTCCACTCTCCAACACTTTACTCCTGTCTATACTCCTACACCTCACTGTACAACACTGTACTATACTGTACACCACTGTACAACACTCTACTCGATGATACTCTAGTCCACTATACAACACTTTGTGCAACTCTTTGAATGCCACTGTGCCCCACTCTACTCTGACACAGTACTCCATTCTACTACTCCACTGTACGCCACTCAATACCATTGTACTCTATAATAATGTATGCCAATCCGCTGTACCACATTCTGCAACACTGTACTGCACTGTAAACCACTCCACTCTACAAAATCAACTAGACTGTATGCCACTCTATATACTGTAGTCTACATCGCTTTCCTATACTGTACGACACCCCACTACACTCTGCAGTACAACACGGTACTCCAATTTGTGACACATTACTCAACTGTATGCTACGCCAATCCACTGAACTGCACTCCACGCCACTATAGTCCATGACCTGACACTCCACTCTATGGCACTTTACTCCACTCTACACTACCCCACTCCAGTGTACTCCACTCCACTATACTTCACTCTATTACATTTTATTTCACTCTAAGCCACTGTACTATATTCTGCTCTATGCCACTCCACTGTCAGACACTCTACTCCACTGTATGCAACTCCACTCTACAACATTGTACTACACTCTATGCCACTCTGACACTCTAATCTGCTGTATTCCCATCCACTCTATGCCACTGTACTACACTGTATGACACTTGATGGCAAGCCACTCAACTTCTCTCTGAGATAGGCCAACCACTATATGATATGGCACTCCACTCTACAACACTCTCCTCCACTGTACAACACTCCACTTGGCGATACCCCACTCTATGACACTCTACTTCACCTTACTGCACTCTGAAACACTCGACTTCACTCTATGACAGTCTACAACACCCTACTCTACTGTTCGACATGCCATTCCATTGTACAACTTGCTGCTCCAGTCTACAATACTTGACTCGACTATATGATACACCACGCCACTACACTATATAACACTTTAATACACTGTACAATACACTACTACACTCTACTCAATTCCAATCTATGACAATAGACTTTACAACAGTCTCGTCCACTCTGCTGTAGGACACTCCACATAACAACTTTCCACTTGGGACACTGGACTCTATGATTTGAAACACACTTTTGTTAATAAAAATTAAAAAGATTGAAATTCAATAAAAAAAAAAACCCAAAGGATAAAGCTCAGTTATAGCTAGTTAGGAAAACTTATTTTCCCTATACAAACCAAGTTTAAACTACACAAACTTTAAAAAATGTAAGTTATAGTTATAACTTTCATTTACAATTTATCCACCACCTTCAAATTATTATAAGTAGCGGACCTCGTTTCACACTCTTTTCAGCTCGCTTACAAGACAACACTAATTATAACTCGCCGCATCATAACTTATAAAACGTGTGGGTACACATAAAGCCGCATATTACTGTGACTTAAAACAGATATAATTGTTTTTATCATGATTTTTAGCCATTTTAACCGTTTTAGCAATGTTTGTACCTATTTGTGTCTGCTCTTTTATGGTGTATAAACCGAAATAAAGAAATATATGATGATGATGATGAAAACAGATATTCAGTTGCCTAGTTGGCAGCTAGAAAATGTTATGAAATACAAACATAGATACCATCAATGGCTTACAATACAATTATAACATTGATTAGTTTAGATATCATGGCACCAGTACACAACAATATATAGTAGTGACACAAATGCAGCAAAATAGAACAGTGGAATTCCACAGCTCTGGGCGTATATTCATAATGTCCAGTAAGAGTCATTTCTTCTAAAAATTAAAATACTGATAAATCCTAACCAGTGTCAAACATCACTGTCAACATACTCCATACAACCTAAGTGGACAAATACATGATTCACGATGGACTACAAAGGAGCAAATGTAACTTTTGCAAGAAGTCAGGTGACACAAAATTGCACATAAGTGACTATAAAATGAAACTGTAGGCTGCCCAACCTTGCAAAAAAAATGCAGGGAAGAAAACACAAACAAAAAAGTGACAAAGCTGGAGCATATACTTATCTGTCTTGTGACGTGTTGACACTCACTTGTGAGTCAGAAGAAAGGATAGGGGAACACTTTACAGTGATCCATCATAATTCTTGAAGGCCCCTTCCTTTTTTCCTATAATAAAATAATAAAATCAAACATATAACAGATTAAAACCAAATTGAAAATCTGGACCAATATCCAGAGTTACTTAACAGACCACCTCATTCCTCTCCCAAATGTACAGTGAGCTCCTCTTCTATATTAAGACCGCTGCGACTTTTTGTTTCAAGGTTGATAAGGTACCTTGACTCTTTTTTCCTGAGTGATAGAGTTCTATTACCTCCCCTGTGATTTATTGGTATCTGTTCAACGGCAAAGATGTTAATTTGGATCTGTCCCCAAAGTGTACCTAATTGAAATGTCTGGCTACAGGGTAGTGGGAGGTCATTGTGATTTCAAAGCCTACCACACTATATTTGGGTAAGATAAGCCCTCATTAAGGCAGATAAATTGACGCGACGCTTGATGGAAGCCAACATGATGTAAGTGCCCTGCAAAGTTTCAAATTGCACAGGCAGGTGACCCCGACGACGTAAGATAGTCAAGGAAACGGAAGAGTGTTCTGAGATTACCATGAAATCAATCCAGGACTGAGGCTTAGGCTCTAACTTGGCAACGCCTACAATAGAAGTGTGTTAAATTTGGCAAGATTCAGTATTATACTGCAGACAGGGAATTTGGACCTATGCTCTATGCTGTCTATATGTATGGTCGAATTAACACGTAAAAGACATAGTGCAGTGTCTATATATTTTCTCCTTTTTAGCACCATTTTTAGATTATTGTGTTTTTAATGTTTTTTAATATTTGTGTCTAAACTTGTGTGTCATATGAAATTGTATAAAGCTTTTTTTGCTAAATAAATTAACCATCTGATTAAGAAGTGTATCCGATTTATAAGTGCCTTAATTGTTGATAAGTATGAGATGTGTGAAACATTAGTATGGTTGGAGTATAAATTGTTGAATTTAGGTCCCATCCAAAGGGAACATTTCTTTTAACTCTAACTTGGCAAAAACAAAGCAAATATCTATATTCGGAGTGGGTGTGATCTCATCTGTAGAAGAATTCTCACATTCCAAACATCAATGAGCCCCATTGAGTTTTATATAATATCTCCACGGGCCCAAAACACAAAGGTAAATTTATATGTGTATGTTAACTCATGTGTATATTCATTCGTACCTCTAGGTATAAGTCTCCACTCTTTTGCTATTCACTATTTACTAGTGGAGATGTACACCTAGGCACAGACTTACATGTCTCATCTCCCTCCAGTGAGGGAGTGAATTTTTCTGTGTTTCTATTTACAACAAAGTATCTTTAAGACTGTATTTTATGTTCCACCTAGTTCGTGGACATGTTCACCACTGGGGAGAAGTCTCATTATGAGAAACTAAATGGAAACTGAATAAAGTTATTTTTTTTAAAATAAGTAAAAATACTTTAATTTATAATTTAAATGTAAATTAATCCAAAATAATAATTATTAACATTGAAATAGTAAACAACATTTTACAGCACATTAACTCCTCACATGTGGATTAAACAATAACATAATTTAATTACATTTAATATATTTATGAGTATTATTTTTTTTTACATTATTTAAAAAATACTTACTCTTGCAACCATTATTATATTTATTTAGAATTATGGGTTTACAGAGTGGTGCAATCGATAGTCCCAATCTTTCTGTAACCCCATCATTAATGAAGTGGGTACACTCTGGCGCTAGAGACTGGGGAAAACAGGGTAAGAGGTAGAGAAAGAGATAGACACAGGTAATCGGTATGGCACTCTGCCTCATCTAGTAAGTGGAATGCAGGATACAGGCACGACAGTAACTTTAAACAAACAGGAATCAATAGCTTAGTGTTGGAGGAAACAAATCATTATACACTGAACTTTGAATAGGTAAGTATGATGAAATGACTTTGCAGCCTCAAGGTGATGGTATTCTGTAACAAGCTTACAGCCCACCAGTATCCAGACATGGAACCCAGGAAATCCTGGAGACTAGATGATCTTTAACTGAGAACGTAAGCGGGAAAATACCAAGTACCACACAACAGCACTGACCCATGAACTAACTAAGAACCCACACTTCAGGGGTCTGGGAATTGGAAAAAACAATAAAGGTGAGGTGAAGCAAAGCTGGGTGATGACTGGGAAATGCCAGGCAAAGGTGAAACTTCCTTTTTGTAATTACTCTTACTATTCTGCTTAGGAAGTGAAACTATCTGACGCAGAAGTCTCAACCTGTAAACTGAAGGGCCAGCCACCACAGACCTGTTCTTCACAACCTCCAGGCTTCTGATATGTTAATTCTAGAGGTATTGCAAGTATAATGCAACTATAAGTGAATGGCATGTGGAGTGTATTGGATATTGTGGTGCGTTAACTATTGTCATAACTTATGGTGCTCCATGTTCCAATCCTTGCCCGGAGCTCGAGACCCGACAGAGGGCACTCTCAGTCAGTTCAGTCAATTCAAGGCCTTTCGTCACCTGCTGAGCTGATAGATGAGTTTGTCCGGGAAGTTCCTCTCCCTGCTCACTTACCCTCTGATTAGCTGGCTACTATTTTTTTGTTTAAATCTGTTTTTATTGATTTTTGATTTGCATATTTATGAAAGGCAACATACGTTTGGATATTCGTCTATACATATGACCATCTGCTAATAATTTGGTGTACATTTCTTTTTGCGTGGATGTTGAGCATACCATGAATACCTATGACGTCGTTTGTAGAGGAGCAAGCCATATTACAAAGTGCAGAGGTTACAGTTCCAGTTACAGTTACAGTTCAATAATAGCGTGTTTTCATCATTACGTTGTACAGAGTCCTTCCAGTTCATACATCATGGGCTTCTGAACAGATGTTATAATTGAGAACAAAGAAAAACCAACAACAACAGCATTGACCGGTACATGTGTAGTTATCCCTCCCATTGCCCCCCACACCCATCATCCCAATGTTTACTACCAACCCGGTGGTGCCCCTACTCACTAGCAGCGACTACATCTACGCTGGGTGTCAATCAGCTTATATGTATTCGTGGAATATTACGGCAGTTCACTGACGGGGCGCACGTCTCCCACTGCTTGCTCGCATCCCTCTCGCTTGGGCTGCCTCCCAGGGCCATCCTCCTCCGTTTGCTGTAAGGCACGGAGTAGTCCCTCCCATTGGGCTGCTATGGGCTCTTTCCGTAGCCCCGGTGTTTCCTCCCTCAGGATGGCGATTCCCTCTGCTTTGGCCCATGCTAAGAGCGAGCATCGCCACGCCCGTGCGTGTGGTGGGTCTTGCGCTTTCCACCGCTTAGTTAAAAGCCGCTTGGCGACCACCAGCCCCAGATCTAGAAACCGGGATGTTACTTTTGTGGCGGGGGTCCTTCTAAAATGGTGCAATAGGTATACAGTCCATTCAAAGGGTATATCGCGGCCCATGCATACATGTAATAGCCCGCTAATTGTGTGCCAATATGTGCATAGTCTGGGACAACTCCACAACATGTGAATCAACTCAGCCCCTGGTGCAGCGCATCTGGGACATGCTGCATCTGTGCGATGAAAATACCTGTTAATCATCTCAGGCGTAAGATATGCTATTAGCTGGCTACTATACCGACATTTATACACTTCTGTGGTCATATGCACACCTCCAGTAGAGATGCCTTAACAGAGTAGTCAGACCCACCTGTATCCAAGGTTGAACACATGCCAATATACCCAGAACTGGCAAAGGATTTCTTTTGCTGCCTGCATCCAGTATTGATTTTGCTTCTCAGAATGTCTGTGTAGCCTCGCCCCTCCCTTTAGTACCAGGGCTCCGTGGATACTAAAAGGGAGAAAAAATCTAATAGACTTCTAAGGGCAAGCTTGGTTATCCGAGCTGTCAACTTCAGCATTACTATCTCAGTCAAATCCAAGCAATAGAGCTTGAATACTCAGAGCCACCAAAAGCTTGTCCCCTGGCCACATTGGCAGAGGGTCCAATGGTAGCACTGGTAGGTGATTGGATCAGCAATGTTTCTATACAGCAGTAGCCATATAACATTTAACTGCCCCACCATGCTTGCATTTGTATGGTCCACCAGATGATCTATATAGTGGGTGATGAATATCGGGAGACGGTTGGGGGGGGGAACTACTGGTCTCCTGATTACATCAAGGAACCAGCTGTTCAGAGCTGATGTGCCAGCACCGATCCTGCCTGCTTTTTTGTCCATATGTTTCTTTTTACAAATACACTCAGGACACCAATCTTACACTAGACACTACCTTCCACAGAAAGAGTGGGGCAGATACTCCAGTTTAACCAATATCTAGACTGTACCAGAAACCTGTTACACTGGCCTTGTAAATGTTAGTACAATTGCCTTTGCCCACACCTCTGATCCATTTAAATACATCCCAAGTGTCACTTATGACTGTAGATAAATTCACACATCTTGTTGATGACTGATATTATACTAACATTGCAAAAACCTGAGGATCCTGACTTTGTGAATTAGGATCCGGAAGGTAGGTGTAGAGTTATCACCTTTTTCCAAGTGCAAGTTGCACGTGTGTGAAAAAACATTTGTGTGTCAGGCCATCAATATTTTTTTGTATTTTTGTTTCCTTATAAGGATTACTCTTTCTATACTATTGCTATAGTTAGTGAGTAGCAGCTTTGTGAGGTGAACAGAATTCCAAATCCTAGTGTGCTGTGTTAACCTGTCCATCATCATACCTTAGAGTAAGTGAGTAAGTATAATCATTTGGTCTCCAGTCTTGCTGTTTTCTTTAGAGAGGGGCAGGATGAAATCATGAGAATTTTTCTGTCTGATCTCAAACATCTATCATTGTCTTAGCAAACAACAAGATTTTTAAACTATGTTTACGGTGATGTGATATTATGAGCCACATTCCAAAAAGTTCCTAGAAAAATTTGTACTGTACTCATTGAGTTACACCTCTGCATGTGAGTAGGTTACGGCTTTTAGTTTGTTCGCAAAACATTCTGCAGTACTGAGCATTCCTGCTTAATGCCTGAAGTAAAATACATATCGAAATGTATGATAATTAGAAATAAAGGTAATTTAAGATATTTCTTTAATCATGTTCATGCATAATCATTAGCACTATACAACTTACACATGTGTAGGGATAAAACATGCTAACATTTTATTTATATTTTTCTTTAAATTTCTCATTTTTGCAAAAGTCTTTTACTTTGTTAGAATTCACAAAATCTTTGTTCACTCATTTGACAATCTTCTTTTTCATGGTCACATCCTCTTGGCCTCCCTCTACTCAGATTCTACTTATGCATCAGGATGGCTTTTGAGGATGCCTGCTTTTTGCATGTATCGCAGAGGACCCCTCCTGCTGAGTTTCTACAAAAGTGCAGTTTGTGAATACCGAAAGTAGTAAACTTACTCAAAAGTGTAAACTTGATCAAAAGACTAACCCCCCACATGCATCAAACTAAATACCGGTCGCAAACGGGCAGATTCGCAGAATCTGCCCTTTTGCGACTGGTATTTTTGCATTTGGGATGCATCATCCCAAATGCAAAAATCGCTAAATAAGAAATCACAAACTTTGCGATTACTTTAATTGCGATTGCATTTAAGGAATCGCAATTGCGATTCCTTAAATGCAATGCATTAAAGACAAAAAAATTGCGATTTCGCAATTAAGAATCGCAAATTACCGTCATTTGAAAGGTGATGGTAATTTGCGATTTCTTTGAAAAATGCACCAAAGTGCATTTTTCAAAGTCCCATGTCACACACACACATGCCCTTGGAGCATGTGTGTGCGCAACATGTGGCAAAATTGTAATTTCAGGGGTGCAACAGGGTGTCCCTTTGGCACCCTTGCACCCTTGAAATTGCATGCACAATTTGCGAGTACCTATTTGGTACTCACAAATTGCGCATGCAATTCCCATTCATTCCTACGGGCCTGTAGGCCCATAGGAATGATTGGGAAGCCATTCCTTAATTGCGACTCGCAATTTGCGAGTCGCAATTAAGGAATGTTTAGGAATCGCTATTTTTTTAGCGATTCCTACATGCATAGGTTTTTGCGATTCCTTAATTGCGATTCCTTAATATTAGCAATTAAGGAATCGCAAAGCCTACCTTGATGCATGTGTCAGTAAGTTACCTATGTAAATCAGGGGTATTATCTTTAAAATCCTCATTATGTCCCCACTTGGCATTAGGTGTGTGCACCTCTCAGTCTACGGGCCGAATTCACAAAGGTAAACTTCCCCTTTTGTGTAAGTTTACACATTTTTGGTGTTCACATACATTGGGCCTGATTCACAAAGGTAAACTTACACTTATGTGTAAGTTTACGATTGTTTGCTATTCACAAATGAATTTTACTAGTAGTATCTTTACAACTGCATAGTCTCCGCACGTAAACAGATAGGACAGTCCTATCTTTTTATGAGTGGAGTTCTCTACCCCGACTGCAGAGTCTGAGCAGTCGTAAAGTTACTATTAGTGAATTTAAACTCGTAGTTTGTGAATACCAAAAAAATAGAAATCTTACACAAAAGTGTACATTGACCTTTGTGAATGAGGCCTTATCACTCTACTGCCCACCTATTTCAAAGTAGATTTAGTACCCGCAACAGATGGGCTCTGTGGCAAGCCAAAGGCCCCTAAAATAGCGAACTAACATCTCCACTACTCTTAATTTGTGTCTAGTTTGGGGACAGATGCTCTCTGAGCCCTTGTCAGAGGACTTTCATCAGTTTTTTTATTTGTTCTATTTTTTTCTTTCTTTCCAGGCTTGTTGTAGGTCAAGATCTTCATCGAGGATTAGGCCGTTTAAGAGCTCTGCCTGGGTGAGAGTTGCGGTAGGTTGTGGAGGTAGATGTCCAGGCTTGGGGTGAGGGCTCTGCAGGGTTTGTCACAGCTCTTCTCTAGTCTCATCAGATTTTTAGTGCATGTTACTGGTGAGTTGAAGGGTTATGGAGTGGATCACCAACCAAACACCACAGTGTCACTTGTCTTTATATGTACAATAAGCTCTGGTCATGATATAATTTACTGTTCCATCACTTCTATGTTTTGTGTGAATAAATGAGGAAGTTTTCTGGGCTAATTTGTACAGCTCAAGATTCATCCCAGACCATCAGATGCTTATGCAGTGACCAAATTAAATTGTGGCAGATTAGAAAGTGCTGGAATTTGAGGGAAGCCATATCTTTGATAGTGTCTGGAAGATGTAGTGATTAGATTGAAAGCAAAGAAAAAAAGGCAGCAAGTGCTGAGGTTTAGCTGTTAGGCAGGGATAAGGTTTTACACCCAGCCTGGAATGGGGACTCAATGGCATTTTTGCAGGTGTGCAGATGAAGATCAGAGAGTCTGTGTGCACTGGTAGCTTACAAAGTGCCAAGAAAGGGCCCAGGCCAAGAATTATCTGTTGACAAACACTTAAACTGAAGGAAATTCTGTTCATTACAGGTAGCCAATAAAGAGTGAATTGTTGTTTCCATTGAGAGACTCTGTGAGGCAGTTCTAACTAAAGCCTGGCAGGAGCATTTTAATTAATTTGTAGCCTTATAAGTGATTAAAACATTAGAATGTTTAGAGCTCCATTGAAGTTAATGAAGTGGCTCATCGCTTATAATGGTTGGGATAAGCCTTCTGCTCCAAAATTCAAATGATTGTCTTTCTATTTCTCCCTTTTTATTTAGAACAGTCTGCCCTAGGTGGGTTAAATGCTCTAATAGCCTTATAAGCCTTTTGCTTCTGGCTATACCGGTTATTGCCCTCTACCTCGTTATAGGCCCTCAGGCCTTTAATAACCAGTATAGCCCTCGGCAGAGGGCAATAAGGCTATAGTATTTGACCAGGCCAAATAGACTGAGTTACCATAGTACAACTGTGTGTTTACCAGAGTTTGAGTAGCAGATTTACGATTATGTAAAGAGAGAAGAGGGTGGATTTTCCTCAAAATATGGGGAGAGAAAAAACTTTAAGATCTAAATTTTCTGATCTTTTGTGGGAAAGAAAGAACGGTAATAGAATTGAGCTGAACGCGTAGCTCTGTGTCACTGACGTAATGAAACGTTTACATTTGAAGGGCCTTAGGTGTGTGGTGAGACTGCAAAGATAAATGTAAAATTGGGTAGGTCTCAATGAGACCACCTGGTGGACTACACAAGAAAGAGGTCTGAAGTTAGATTGAAATCAGCAAAGCTAGATGGCCTATGAATGCCTAGAGATGAATAAAGCCTGCCAGCCAAGGGCACTGCCTCTCACCCCCCAACTTGAGAAGACAATTCCCAAGAGTGTGGTGGAAGACAGTACCAAAAGTAATGAAGAGATTCAGGAGGCTATGCATAGCACTTCCACCATTACCCAGAATAAGTATATGCTCATGTAATGCAATTCATATCCCAAATTCAGTGTGGTGGCAAGAGCAGAAGCCAGCTTGGGCAGGGGCTGGAAAAAACATTTTACTCAGTGAAGACATAAAGTTCATAATTGGTGTAATCTTTTAAAATCTTAGAAACCAGCAGCAGCATTGACACAGAGTGAGAATTATCCAGAATAGAAGGATCATCAATTTCCTTTAACTTAGGGCGGACAATAGCTTGTTTCCAAAAGTCTGGAAGCACAGAAGATGATAATAAAGCATTACAGAGTGATGACCGAGGCTACGACTGATGGAATTAGTCTTGTTTGGACAAGGATTTTCTCGGGATCCAGCTTTAATATCATGTCATCTTTTCTTGTTGTTGTCAGATGGGAGGAAAAGGTTTCCAAGGAAGGGCCAAAGGGAGGGACAGCAGGAAGAGATACCAAAGACTCCACCAGTAATTTTGAAACATAATATGAAATGAGGAAAGCATTTTATATTTTGTGTTGACTTTGTCAGAAAAGCTATCAAAAGGGTCTGTGAGGACTGGATGATACTTTGGGTGCAATAGGAAACAGATGTTTGACAACTTTAAAGCTCTCCAATGGCGCTTTTTTGGCTTCTGAAATGCAAGTGCAAGATAATTCTGCTGTAGCGTTGTTGAGAACAGCTTTAGAGATTTTCAAGCTAGTCTTACAGATGCTTTTACTTCTGAATAATTCTTGTACCAGATACGTTCATGTTGTTTCAGTTCTGTTTGTGTTTGTTAAGTGGCTGATATACCAGGCATATTTAGGCGAGGCTAAAAGTCGGTAGAAGATTTTATAGTGGCCACAATATTGGAAGGAGTGTTAATCCAGGTGATGTAATGCTGAATGTTGGTATTAGCGTCCCCCGAGAAGGCTGGAGACACTTGTGTTAGAGAAGCTGTAAACACATGGCCCAGTATTTTGGACCAAACTCTGAAAAAGATGGCTGATGGATGGTTTGGGGTGTTTAATTAGATGATCGAGTCTAAGAAAAAAAAAAGAGCAAAATGATTTGCCCATGGGAGAAGTTGGGCAGAGCCAAATTAGATCAGTTTATAAGAAGTAAATAGAAGATTTATCATGTGGCAAGCTACATGAGTGGATCATCTGTGTAAGGCTGAGCGAACAAGAAGTGTCAAGCCGATTGTACATTCCTGTCAAATGTCGCTCTTGGGCGAGAAATAAGAAATCAGCTGCTTGCAGGATAAATGACAATAGGCATGTAATTGGGGAAGTGCCAGAAGCCGTATTGGGCTTGGTGGTCAGTGCACAAGTACTGGTACTTATACATTGAGGATCAGGATTAAGCCAGAAGGAGCTTGGTCTAGGGTGACTCTGGAGAATGTCACAGAGTGACCTTGATATGTTTTTTGTCTATAAAGGCGATCCTCCTGCTACTGTAGAAAACAATCCGAGTGGAGGATCTTGTAGGTTGGGAGGATGTCTACACTGAGTCGGTCCTGAGGACTCACGTTAGCTAAATCTCTGTAACAAATATGAGCTTTAGAACTTGAAACAATATAAGGTATTTCCACTTTTCACTTTTGTAACGCTTGAAGTTTTTTCACTTCTGTGTCTCGGTACACAGCAGTTATTGAGAATAAGATACTTGACTTTGGGCGCTGGCTGGGTTGTAATAGTGATTTCTTGTCTCCTGTTAAAACTTGGCTCAGACCTGGTCATAGGCATGGGGTCAGAATTGGGTCCATGTCACTGCGTATTCCTTTCGGTGATGAGGAGACTTATGTGGTCTTTTTTTGCAGCTTTATATAGCTCAAACTCGACTGGAAGGTATTGGAGTGCTTCACATGAGCACCAGCTACATTACACAAGGTCACATTTTTGGGGTTGTTTGTTTTTTAGGCACAGGTAGATTAAGTGATTTGCCCAGAATCAGAGCATGTTGAGTGGCACTGAGACTCGACCCTGGCTCCTCAGGTCCAAAGTCGGCAGCTGTGGCCCTAACTCCAAAGCCTCTCCTTTAAGCTCTTCTCCAACACCACATTTGTATGCCTGTAGTCAGTTTAAGTTACTATCCACTTACAGGGGCGTAGCTTGGTGAGTAAGATTGAGGGGGATGTGAGCATCAGATTTCCCGACCATCACACTGGCATATGATATTAAAATACATTATATGGCAAGCAGGGCACGTGAGAGGGGCTTAAGAGGCAGTGGAAAGGGAGAGGAATACAGATTAATAGGAGCACTAAATGAGAGAAACACAATATTTTGTAAAATAAATATTTTTTAGGGCCTTCAAAACATAGATCGGAGAGAGAGTGTGTGTGTGTGTTTTTGTCTGTGTGTGTATGCAAAAATCACAGGTGAAATCCGGCAGATACCTCACCATACCCGTATGAAAGCCCCTGTACCCAATTATTCATCTGAAAATACATTTGGGGGGGTAACACCCCAAATACCCCCTGAAGCTACGCCCCTGCCTACAGAATCACTAGTAAACTACCATTCTGTCCTTGGCAGCTGCTGCTTAGCCTCACACATATTTCATTTATTGGCGTTGGGCTGAATGGGGGCCCCATTGAAGGGTTGGCGGCTGCAGGGGCCTACGTTCTGCCCCTGGTTCTTGGATATTTTACTTGGTGAAGCATCAAGTTTAACAGACAGTTGTTGAGTTTGTGCGTTTCATAGTCAGTGCTCTCGAGCTTCAAATCCTGTCAGCCCTGATATCACCAACTGAGATAATGTTGCCAGTGTGGTTATTGCAGTTACTGCTAAAGACACAAAGAGGGAGAACCTTTGATGTTTCCTTGCAGGCCATATGACTGCACATAACAAACGAATCTTTCACGTGTCACGGATGTCTCTGGCGTTCAATTAATTAGCGTGAAACATGACATCTCTGGGTTATTTGAGGAGACAGTAAATGGTGCAGTCAAAGTGAACGTCAGAGCCAATTTTCCACAGTTTAGAGAATTTGATGCGCACTTGGTGGGCGTGTAGATTGAGACTGGTTCGCGCCATTAAAGTCATCGCTCTTGAGTCATTAATTAGACTGCAGCAGCCCCCCATGGCCCTGCAAGTTCAGACTCCTCAGCAGAGGCAAGGCGTTCTTGAGGAGAAACGCCCAGTCAGGTTTCACTGTGGGAAAGAGCAGGTCTCATGAGCAGACAAGGCATAGCATTGCCAAACATGCTGTTACACACAGACATCCTTGAGGCGAATGTCTTCCATTAAATACCTTTACCGTCGTTGAGATGGTTCTCCGACTATGATTCTTGGCGAGATGTCAGAAAGCATCCGTACAACTGAGATCAGCATATGCATATGCAAAAAAAGCATATTCATACGAGATGTATGGACTTATATAGGCAGGATGTGAGGCTATTATATTGATAAACTAGAGTTGCCATGCCACCAAGACCCAACATTTCCAGACCTCGCAATTCCCTTTTTACAAATCATTGTTTTTACATACTAGTCTGTAGTTGCATTGGTTCAATTGTACAGCTCCAAGAATGATGAAAGACCAGTACTTTCAAGGTGTGCTGGTGATAGGCAGTCATGTGCCCACCGTTAACTACTATTTTACCGATTAGGAGGTTGTTCTAGCAATTTTAAATGCACTCTCCTGAAAATATACTGCACGTGGACATCTCAACGTGCCGGTTTGAATGCCTCCTGTGCTCGTTTGTCCACTCTGAAGTTTTTTGCTCCCCTTTTACCCCCAAAGGGGTCCAGCTATCTGTTCTCTGGTTAGCAGTGACTCCGAGTGACTGGGTGATTTTAGGCCAACTTGGAATCTCCGTCAAGCTACCAATTGCCATTCAAAAACCAGCTGGTACCCTGTCGAGGGGCTCACACTGGCAGTTTTTCTGTTGTGCTTCATTCACATTTTTAAGAGAAAGAAAAGCAACCAGAAAACTAGAAAGGCAGAATGGCATTCTAAACTGCCGAGTAATATGTATACTTTAACAGCCTGCTTTTTGACCTTGCTGTTGGGTCACTCACAGGTCACCAGATATTTAAATGTTCCCTGGCTATGAACGGACATTTTGAATAGAGACCTTCTAATAGTACTAAAGAGTATGTATGGAGTATGCACGTAGGTTAGCATGCATGGGTGTGTTTGCAACATAATGCCATAAATTTGCAGGTTCATGTAAGAGCTGAGACGGGTATTAACCCCCGGGAACTGTAGAGGTGCATTGTTTGTTCTTTGAATTAGAGATGAAGTCACCAGTTAAATCTTGGCTGAGTCTAGATGAGTGATTTTGAGTGCTTGAGTATGAAGAGAGAAGAGAGAGTGTACTAGAAGATTTCAGTTAGTCGTCAGCTTGGAGTAGGAGAGCCTGCAGGTGTGCTGCCAGCTGGCCTGCCCTTTGGGTCATCGGCCTACCATACCCGGCATGCATGGAGGAAGGCCTTATTGCTGAGGCTGAGTATAGAATGGCGAGAAAACTTTGAGAGACAAGGTGTGAGCAGTTTAGCACAAGCTAGCTCCAATTTTCTGAGCACATCTTGGTTCCCAGACCATTTTCACAGGGTGGGCAGGTACAGGAGAAGGACAGATTTAAAGGGAATCCCAGAAATATTGCCATTTACACTGTGGAGAAGGATATGTGGATCCTCCTGTACAAGTTAACACACAAACTAGCATACTGTCCAGGGAGGTTGGGGCCTCCCAGACAAGGAAAAAGTCCTTCACAGTGGAGGCAACTGTCGTGCTAGTCGGTGTGCTAAGAGTTAGTGTTGAAGAACTGAGAAGGCACTCAGACTGTGTTGAGAAACTTAGAGGGTACTTAAATCAGTGGGAAACATCCATTACAACGCAGTCATTACATCGCACTGCTTTTACAACGAAGCTGTTACAACGCAACTGCCTTTACATCGCATGCCATTACAACGCATGCCATTACAGCGCATGTCACTCCAACGCATGCCATTACAACGCATTATAAGGTAAGTAATAGAGATTTTTTACTTTTAGGGTGGGTATGGGTTTTTGGGTAGATGGGAATAGTAATTTTTACCCCTACACTATCCAACACTTTCCCTACTGTTGCACTCACTGGAGTGGGAATAGTAATTTTGACCCCTACACTATCCAACACTTACCCTACTGTTGCACTCACTGGAGTGGGAATAGTAATTTTTACTCCTACACTATCCGACACTTACCCTACTGTTGCCCTAAAAGTATTATGCGTTGTAATGGTATGCGCTGTAATGGTATGCGCTGTAATGGAATGCGTTGTAATGGTAGTTTTTAAAAATGCGTTGTTATGGCATGCGCTGTAAAATCATGCGATGTAATGGTAGTTGCGATGTAAAAACCACATTGTAAAAGCATGCGTTGTGATTGTTTGCGTTGTAACATCATATATTCAAATCAGCCAGTGTACAGAGAAGGCAGTGCGATCGGGAGCCGGGTATACAGGAAACGTACACAGCTGCACGTTCCTTTACTACAGTAATGCTTTTCCACTGTGATCCACATTCCATGATTTTTGTTTGTGCAATAAGTGTGGCCCCATAGGGTGTGACTGGAATTGTCTATGCTCTCATAGATGCCCATGGTCACCTTTGCCATTGGATTGGATAAAGTGTGCCCCTTTAGCCAATGGTCTCTGCCAACTCTGCCAAGTTAGAAGCTGATGGGTGTTGCAACCTATCCCGTTATAGCTAGTGTGTGTCCAAATCAGCAACGAGATCAGCAGAGCTCAGGTCGATCAGCTGTGATATTTTTGCTGTGTACCGGAAGGAGTGGAGGAATGCATTTATAATAGTTAGAATGCTTTGAGTTTTTTGTACATTCCAGTAAGCAAATGACCCGCACAACATTGTACTACAAGTATGTGCTGAAGGTTGTTTCACAGAGGCCAGGATCGCTCCACAAATTTAGTATCCCCATTTTGAATGGTACTTTCTGGTCCCATATAGTCTGGATGGAGCCCCTGAGTAAATGCTGAGGTTTGGGTGAAAAGCAACCAGCATGGTGGAACCATAGAGATGGAAAAGCCAGCTGTCCCATGCTGACCGTAACAGGAAACATCAGTTATCTAATCAGGATGAAATAACGGAAGAAAACTAGACCTGAACACTGAAAGAAAACCATGCACAGTCTACAGAGAGGTCACCATGGTCTTTTTCAGGGGGAGGAGCAGAGAAAGAGGAAACTCTGATGCCAATAGAGATGAGAAAGCCACCAAAAGAAAAGAAGAGTTCACCTGCTGAGGAGCCGCATGATGAACATCAGCACTTCCCAATGCTGCCTGTCGAGGACTTTGTGCTGATGCTGGGGAGGACCAAGGAGGAGGCCCTTGTGGACTGAGGAGCTAGGGAGAAGAGGAAGATGCCTCAAAAGGATTAAAAAAACATGAAAGAAAAAGATGAGTAAAAAGAGCTCTACCAACAAACCAGTGAGGCCCAGCATACATGCAGCATCCTCTGAGACTGTGGTTCAAGGATGGACCACATGCCAGTCTATTAGCTGTAAAGGGAATGGGTGATTTTGAAAGATCAGCATGATAAACTCCTTATACAAAGGACATTCTTGGTGATAATATTCTTTTGAATGTGAGAAAAGAAGAGAGTGCCAGCCTAATTTAAACTCTCTCAGATTAAGATTTCTTTTAGTCTCCTCAAAAGTGATTTATGAGAGTCAAGAACATGTATTTAATTATAGAAAATAAAGTATGGTGAAAGATCGACTTGTGAGCAGGCAAAGAAACTTTGAGAATTTATAGTTTTCGATAATATAGATGACAAAATTAGTTTTGTTAATGAATTGCAATAGTTCCTGAGTTCTACTCTAATGAGAGAAAAAGATGGTATTGCTTGTTACCCAAATATTAACTTACCTATCTGGTTTTCTCGAGGTATGGTGGCACTGCTGGGCCCACCACTGCTGGTTATCTTGCGATTCTTGCTGTTCAGTGAACTGGAGGGTTGCTAGGAGAAACATATACAAAAAGAAAAAAAGGAAATGCAAAAAGGTTAATATCTGATAACCAGATTGAGCAAACACCAAACTTTCTGAATTGTACTAAACATATTGGATGTAATATAAATAAACTGTTTCCAATAGCCATCATAGTCTACTGTCAACCCCTTTGACCACCGACAGTTGGTGTCAGAAGTGGGATCTGTTATGTCCTGAATGCCATAATACAACAGTTGGCGGAGGGACAGAGACATTTTGGGATAATTTTGGAAGAATATGCTCATACCTCTCAATAAGAACGAAATGTATTCCAACAAGCTATTCAAGCACTAACAGATAGACAGACCCTGAATGCCATGGTTTAGGATTCAGCAGATACTGTAGCCAATGCAAGGGTACATTTTTAAGTCCCTGCATCTATATTACCGAAATATATCCCAGAGGAAGACCCTACTTATTTTGTTACAAACTTGGAAAAATTGACTCATAGGGCGGCATGGCCTATGGAGAGGAGAGCTCCTCTGTTGACTGAGGAGTTACAAGCTGCCTAACAGACTGTTAGTCCTTCCAGTACCAGTCTATATGTGGGATTAAAAATGCTGTATTGGAAAGGATTGAATTCCACAAGCTTTGTAATGTAGAATAAAATATCAAGAATATAAATTGTTCCATCCTGAAACTTCCACTTAAGAGGCTATAAAAAGAGAAAATGTACTTAGAACAATGTATTGAGTCATTACAGTCAGGCAATACCCTGTACAGTGATCTGCTGCCTTTTGGTTAGGTTTGTCCTACATAAAGACCACAAATATACATACATACTCATAGATGGGTTTGACTGCTTCATAATGTAGGATTGTAAGAAGCTGTTTATATTTCTTGTGCCTTTCATCAAGTCTAAGAGTGGATTCCTGGCATCAATAGTAAAGCACCTGACTCTGCTGGTCTTCGCAAATCTGTCTCCAAGTCTACACAAATCAAGAAATTGAATTACAATCAAAAATATCCAAAAGAGTCTGGGGGAAATCTTTAAATCCATGTACTCTTCTTATACCTCAAGCCCACAAAGCTTTGAGTGTGGGGAATAGGGTACAAAAAAGGGCTACTTATGAGCCTATGGAAATAGGTTTCCTAGGGGGACTGGTAATGTATACAGATGGAAAGAACGCCTCACTAAAAAACATACAGCTTAGCCAGAGGACGGACAGTGCAGGCTTCAATGGATACTGGGTGCAAATAAACAGTAATAAAAGAAGATTTGGTGGAAACTAAGTTGAAAAAAACAGGGATCTGGGTTACATGTGTTCATGATGACAGGAAGCATTATCCCACAGCTACTGTTCCCCATCGTGGCTGATCATCTGGGTATTCTTGCTGTTCAACGAACTGCAAGGCTGCCAGAAGGAACATACCAAAGAAGAAAAGGAAAACAGAAAGAGAAAGGATAATGCCAGATTACCAGGTTGAGTAAACACCAAACTTTCTGATAACACAAATAAACTCTTTCCCAAAAATATCTTTGTCTGCTGTCACCCCTTCTGCCCATCTACACACACCAACTTTCAGGAGGGGTTCTTGAGCCCGCACCAGCAGCATACCCCCAAAACTTCCCACCATTTCTTGTGCATACAGTCACCTCTTGTGCTGGACCAACCACTGACACAACAACAACGGAGGTGGTGGTTGGGCCCAGTGACTGACCTCAACTTAACGAAAGGAATCTGAGGAGAGGATACAAAGGACTTGGCAAAGTCCAATGACAAAGAATAGGAGGAGAAGTCTGTGCAGTCTGCCAATCAAAACCAAAGGGGATGATGGACGGAGTGTTGAACATTGCAAGCACTCACCCCCAGTCAACTGATCTGGGTTTAATCCATCATCATTCTTTAGCTCACTCCGCCACCCCAGTTCAGACATGGCCATATGCAAATCAGTCTGACCCTGTGCCTCATGGGAACAGTCCAGCCCGAACTGCCAAGCCATGTCTTCCCTGGACCGGAAACAAGCATCCTGGGACCGGTTTCTGGCTTACAGCCGTCATCAGCCAGGCTATCTTGAATCCAGTGGCAAAGTAAGCAAGGGACCCACGTCTGGGCATACCCTGCCAACTTAGGGCGAACATAGCAAAACCAAAGGGGATGATGGACGGAGTGTTGAACATTGCAAGCACTCACCCCCAGTCAACTGATCTGGGTTTAATCCATCATCATTCTTTATCTCACTCCGCCACCCCAGTTCAGACATGGCCATATGCAAATCAGTCTGACCCTGTGCCTCATGGGAACAGTCCAGCCCGAACTGCCAAGCCATGTCTTCCCTGGACCGGAAACAAGCATCCTGGGACCGGTTGCTGGCTTACAGCCGTCATCAGCCAGGCTATCTTGAATCCAGTGGCAAAGTGAGCAAGGGACCCACATCTGGGCAAACCCTGCCAACTTAGGGCGAACATAGCAAAACCAAAGGGGATGATGGACGGAGTGTTGAACATTGCAAGCACTCACCCCCAGTCAACTGATCTGGGTTTAATCCATCATCATTCTTTAGCTCACTCCGCCACCCCAGTTCAGACATGGCCATATGCAAATCAGTCTGACCCTGTGCCTCATGGGAACAGTCCAGCCCGAACTGCCAAGCCATGTCTTCCCTGGACCAGAAAGAAGCATCCTGGGACCGGTTTCTGGCTTACAGCCGTCATCAGCCAGGCTATCTTGAATCCAGTGGCAAAGTTAGCAAGGGACCCACGTCTGGGCATACCCTGCCAACTTAGGGCGAACATAGCAAAATAAAAGGGGATGATAGACGGAGTGTTGAACATTGCAAGCACTCACCCCCAGTCAACTGATCTGGGTTTAATCCATCATCATTCTTTTGCTCACTCCGCAACCCCAGTTCAGACATGGCCATATGCAAATCAGTCTGACCCTGTGCCTCATGGGAACAGTCCAGCCCGAACTGCCAAGCCATGTCTTCCCTGGACCGGAAACAAGCATCCTGGGACCGGTTTCTGGCTTACAGCCGTCATCAGCCAGGCTATCTTGAATCCAGTGGCAAAGTGAGCAAGGGACCCACGTCTGGGCATACCCTGCCAATCAGCCCTTGGTCAAATTCCACCTATCAGAAGAAAAGCTGCCAGACTGGACAGCTAGTGAGCCACCCAAACTTATCCAGTGGGGCATACCCACAATTTCATACCACTGAAAGAATTTGTTTCCGGAACATTGCAGTGAACCTACTGACCACTGACACAGAGTATTGTAAAAATAGAGTTTAAAAATTTAAAGATAAAATACTAACACAGATCTATATTGCAATTCCTCATCAACACAAAAAAAACAGGCATGGACTTAAACAGTCTCATTATAATAAAAGAGGAAAATGAGTATGCCTGAAGTCTTAATCACTGATAAGTTAATCAATACAATCTTTGTGATATACAAGCAACATAGAATAATTTTTATACAATTGATTCAAAGGCTGAAAAATACTTTCTTATGTCTGACTCGTTCACAGGCAATCCTATCTTTGTTCATGATGACATGTACCAAATGTTCACAGTCAAAATCTAGCAATGCACTAAAGATGTTCCATAATCGACCACGACATATCTCATGGTGCCAATTACATGATAACAGAGACCACAAGTATGTCTTCTAGAAACTCATTAATGTATGATAACTTAATGCAATCAAACCACCTTTGACATTTTTTGTGTTGCATATGATTATTTCACGTTCAATCACATCTTTGTTCAAGTTACATTTGTCAAATGTCCACATTCAAAATAGAGCAATACACTATAAATTTCCCAAAGTCGACCAAGACATATCTTATAGTACCAATTGGGTAGTGAAAACATGATCCAAGTTTATTACCCAAAGATTATTAAAATATCCAGTTTCTATTTCGAAAATAGTCACAAATGTTTTACATTAAACACTTACGACAGTAGAGATACAAGTATTGAGTAAAGGATTTAGTTTCACTCCTTTGAGACATATGGATTAGTTGCCAGTCAAAGCAGATTTATTAAGATTCACAAGAAGATTTAATTGAAAAAATATTTTGAGAAAATTCTCAAAAAAGAGCCCAAATCACCATAAAGGAAGATATTAGTTTGAGAATCATTGAGGACTTAGAAGATGTTACAATGTTGATGAGTTTGGAAGATGGTAGCATTTTAGACATTGAGGATCTAGCAAGTCGTTTGGGTATAACAAAAATAACACCCCAAAAAGTGGACTCAAACCAGTTTCCAAATTCATCCCAGATCTGGGCAGTGATAATGTAATTGATGTTTTCTATAAGTTAGTACTTAATGAATTTGGTTTGTTCATTATAATTTAAATAACAAAAATTAAAAATAAGGATTAAATTAAAAGTCTGTGTAATGATACTTCAAGCACTATTGGACAGATAAAGTTGGTAATGTGTTCATCATGAATTTTGAGGATTATGATAGTGTTGTCTTGGTCGTTCCCCCCTCCCCGTTTCCACCCCCTGCCCTCCTTTTCTTTCTTTACACCTTTAGAGCTGGACATGTGAGAAATAGCTTAGAAGAGAGGTATTTTCTTCTGTTTTTTTAATATGGGTAATTTAATGTGACACAAGTGGAGCGATCTTCTTAGGAAATAAAAAAAATCAAGTTGAACAAAATATTAGCAGTTCTCCTTCTTTTGCAAATGTTCAGCTGCTTCCTTGCCGTCCTTTTCTACTTCTTTCCAGGGTCGTCCCCCTAGAGATTTACTTGTGACTCCCTACCACAGGATATGTTTAGGACGAAAGCCTCGGGGAAAAAATAAAGAAAACAAGCTGTAATTGCGCCGTGGTATAGCTGCAGACAGCTTTGTGCTACCGTCACCACACCCGTGAAGTCATCTCTCCTCTAGTGGGGTTGTTAGGGTGCACTTCCCGCCCACCATCGGCGTATGGCAAAGATATTCATGAAAGAAACTTGCCTGTGGCCACGGCCCTCCTGGGACGTGGCAGAAGGTGCACCGGCGGGCTCCCCTTCCGGAATACCAGCGGTGGTAGTGGTGCTTTCATCAAGTGGGCTTGACATCGGGTTGTCGGCTCCGGTGTCGTCATCCTCGTGGTCTTAGTTCCGGTCTTCCTCGGTTCTTCAGGCTGCTCCCTCACTTTCCTGCCGCTCGCGCAGCATACCGTCTCTCCGTCCTGGTGTTTCCGGCGTCTCTCCCATCTCTTACTCCAGGACGTTTTTCACGTCTTCTGCTGAGCATACCACATGAGCTGGTGCACTAACCTCCCGCTTGTTTGTCCCTTCACTGGCCGCCATGTTGATTTCCTCGGAAGCAGCTGGTGCGGTACTATAGATAGGTAAGCGAATAGACAGCTAAGTGTCATAAAAAATGATATACCTATGGAACAAGGAACTCTCACACTATCAAAGTCTATGTTATCTAAAAAATTTAAATGCTACTATGCAGCAAGCCTATTAACAGTTGATGAGTATCGATATCTAAACGTACAGCATTCCAGAACACCCATTATTCTTTTTCTCTCCAAAATTCACAAAGGAGGGAAAATTCCCCCTCAGTGTCCAAATATTTTTGGAATTTGGTCACACACTGAAAGGATCTCTGAATGTATTGATATCTACTTGGCTCCTTTTGTTAAAATATTACCCTCTTATGTTTGAGATACTAAGGACTTGTTAAACCAGCTTGCAAAGATTCTATGGGAAGAGGTATTTTATTTGGTTACCATGGATGTATCAAGCTTATGCACAAGCATTGACCATAGGATGGGATTGGAAGCTGTGAGGTCCTTCTTATATACAAAATCTGCTGTTATTTACAACATTCTAAGATGCTTCTGGACCTTACTAAATTTGTTCTGGAAAATAACTTTTCCTTAATGATGAGAAGTTATTTCATCAGAGGCGGGGAACAGCAATGGGACCAGGTTTTCTTCCTCTTATGAGAACCTATTCACGGGTTGGTATGAGAAGGTCTGGTCCTTTGTATCACCTTGAGAAGGTAGTGTAATGGGGGAGATACATCAATGATATTTTTATGATTTGGAAAGGGACACATGAGGACCTTTTGATATATATCATTGGACCCTCAGTGAGAATGAATTTAATGTGAGTCTGAGCCTGGAGGCAGATTTGAAGTGAATTGTGTTCTTAGACATTGAGTTGTATGTAGAGGATAGTATGTTACTGACTCATATAATTATGAAGCCCACAGCTGTGAATAAGTTATTACATGCTGAATTAGCACATGTACAAAATCAAAAGAATAACATTCCCTATGGAGAATTTCACCGTGCTGATAGAAGTTGCAATTCAGTGACAGAATACAGGCTGGAGGAAGATATTATAGCTGCATGGTTTTTAGAAAGAGGGTACCGAAGAAACACAGTGGAATTGGCTAAGGAAAGATTTGCTAAAGTACCAAGATTTAATTTGTTACAGATGAAGATCGAATGAACAACAACAGACTGATAAAATCAGTTGTATCACCCTGTACATTATGGATAGTGAGTTTGTGTTTAAAAGTTTAGCTTAATATTGGTCCTTACTAACTGTAGATAATGACTTAAAAAATATCTAACGGATAAACCATGTATTCATATTCCTGAGCCTCAAGTCACTTTTAAGCCCTCGTGACACATCTAAGTATGTGATTCAGAGTAAGGAGAGTCAGGAGAGTGATCAATGGCTCCCAACGCATACCATAGATTGTTACAAATGTGTCACTTGTATTTGCTGCAAATTTGTTACTGATAAGCCAAAAACATTTACAGATTGTGACATTAACAGGAGTTACCACATCAACTTTGCTATTAATTGTAAATAAATTGTAATTCTAAATATTGTTTATATCTTATTATATGCAGCTGCGGGTTACAGTACGTGGATTCTAAAACTAGAATACTCAAAACGAGATTGAGAGAACATTTAAGAGCAATAAAAAGTGTAGACAAATTACACCTTATTGTAACTCACCTTAAGGAGAAACCTACTATGCCAACTGATATACCTATTACATTTCTAGGTATTGACCAAGCTAAAAGCAATAAAAGAGGTGGTGACTTAGAGCACATATTAAGGTCTAGGGGAACCTTTTGTATGGAATAAGCTGAACACTGTTAAAAAGGGTTAAAGAATAAATCGAGAACTATATACACTTTTGTAAGTCTCAAAGGTTGATGAAATATTTCCAGGTATTTTAAATTTTGCTTTTATGAAATTTGTTATGCAATATTGAGTTGTTTGTCATGAGCCAACCATTTGAATTAGCAGTAGGTCTTAATTATACATATATTTGGAAGCAAAAAATTGAGTTTGCTGTTCATTAATATAGATTGCTAATCCTAATGTGTGTCATTAAAAGGCTTGAATCAATTTAAGAATTTCAATGTTACAAACTTGGAGAGGTGTGGTTTGGTATATAGAATAGCGCCGTTTTGAAGTGGGTTATGGAAGTAGTTTGCTTTGCATGGATTTGAAACAATGACACAGCATAATGGTACATTTGAATGATTTAGATACAGAACTGGCGAGGGTTCGTGTTGTTACTTTTTCTCTTCTTTTTACTAATCAGAATTTGATCTTTTAAAGTAAAAATGTACTTCTGTTATTAGAATAAGTCGTCACAATCCTAATTTGCTTCATAAGATTACATGCTGGGTGGCAGTATTGGCTGGGGGTAGTCTTACTTTCTCATTTTGTCTCTGGGACTCTTCCGGTTTTGACCGTGTGGTATATTGTCGGGAGATAGAGTGAGTATATAAGGTCAGACAAAATGGCACTGTGTCTTTTGAGCTGGATAAATTATAAAGAGTCAGTGATGCTTCTCCTGTTAAGCGAACAATGAAGCTTAGTGTAAACCTTGGGTGCAAGAAACGTTGACGCATTTGAGAATGAGTTAAGAAGAGTTTTCTTTTTTATATTGTTTTCATTCTTTTACGTAGATTCCATTAATTAGGGGAGATCTTTAACACAACGGTTTTGGAAACAGAGCACTGATTTGAAACATTTAAATATTTTAGGTGAGTTATGTACGATTTAGTGCAACTTTGGAGTATTTGCATGGATGTCTAAATGTAGTAAGGAGGCTTTACAATTGAAGATTTAAGTGTTGCATATGGGGTGGATTGTTTTACTGTATGAGATGCACTTTTTTAAAACAGAAACCGAAGATTTTTAATATTCTTTGAGTAATAAACTTGGTTCCAGTTTTTCACTACCCAATTGATACTATAAGATATTTCTTGGTTGAATATAGAAAATGCTCAGTGTATTGCTCTATTTTGAATATAACTTGAACAAAGTTATCATTGTAAGTGAAATAATTGTATGCAAGAACATATTTTTCAAAGTTTGAATTAATTGCATTAAGTTATGATATGTTAATGAGTTTCTGGAAGACATACTCGTGATCTCTGTTATCATGTAATTAACACACTGAGATATATTGGGTCGATTATGGAACATCTTTAGTGCATTGTTAGATTTTGACTGTGAACATTTGGTACATGCGACGTCACTTTACACCATGGCGCTCTACGTCACTGCACTGTACGCCACTCTATTCTACTCCGCACTACTGTACTCTACCTCACTGCTCTCGGCACCACTCCACTCTGCAGCACTCTATGCCACTGCGCTCTATGCCAGTGCACTCTATGACACTGCACTCTACGAAACTGTACTCTGATACATTGCTCTACATGACTGCGTTCTACGCCACTGCACTCTAAGCCACTCTACTGCACTCTATGCCACTGCGCTCTACACCACTCTACTGCACTCTATGCCACTGCACTCTACACAACTGCACTCTACACCACTTTGCTGCACTCCACAACATTCCACTCTGAGCCACACCACTGTACACCACTCAACTCAACGTCACTCCAGTCTACACTATTCTACTGCACACACTACACTGTACCTCACTCCACTCTATGCCACTGCAGTGTATGCTACTCCACTGTATCCCACTCCACTCTACACTATTCCCCTCTATGCCACTCCACTCTACACCACTCCAAAATACGCGCTCCGCTCTACTCCACTCCAGTGTACGCTATTCCACTGTACCCCACTCCACTCTACGCTATTCAACTGTACGCCACTATATTGTACATCACTCCACTCTACACCACTCCACTCTATCCAACTCCGCTCTATGTCACTCCACTCTATGCTATTCCACTCTAAGCCACTCCACTCTGCCACTCTCCACTCTATGCCACTGCACTGTACACTTCTCCACTGTACGCCACTCTACTATACACTATTTCATTGTATGCCACTCCACTGTACGCCACTCCACTCTACACCACCCTACTCCACTCTACGCCACTCCACGCCACTCCACTCTACGCCACTCCACTCTGTCACTCCAGTCTACGCCACTCCTCTGTGTGCTACTCCATTCTACACCAATCCACTCTACCCAACTTCCCTCCATGCCACTCCACTGCGCTTCTCTCAACAACACTATACTCCATTCAACAACAGTCTGTGCCTCTCCACTGTACCACACTATGGGCTAGATATATGAACATTAGTAATAGTGATTACTAAAAAGTGATTTTTGAGATTCCCTATTTGGTAATCGCTATTACTAATTTACTAAAGCAAAACCTGGCTCTGATTTCCAAATTAGTGATTACTAGTGGGTTGCAACTAGACCTAACTCATAAATATTAATGAGGTAGGTCACAATTTTTGACTCACTAGGATTTGTTGCCATCACAGGGATGGTAGCCTGCAGGGGTCAGCAGACCACCATGTCTGTGATTGCTTTTAAATATAGCAATCTTTTTTTTTCAAACGCAGCCCGTTTTCCCTAATGTTTCAAAAGAAAAATGAAATGTCTCATTTTTTTTATTTTTTTTAAAGTAGGTGGTGGTCCCATGGACATTCTCAAAAGGGATGGTGTCCCAAAGGGGCTCCTTCGCATTTGCGAGTGGGTTACCACCAACTTTTAATTGGTGGTAAAGTCTGAATGTTTTGCAACTGCACTCTACTGCACTCTACGCCACTGCACTCTATGCCACTGCACTCTACACCACTGCACCACTCCACTGTACTCTCCACCACTCCACTCTATGCCACGTCACTCTACATCACTCTACTCTGCAACACTGCTCTTTCCGCCACTAAACTCTCCGCCACTTTACTCTGCATCGCTCCACTCTACGCCACTACACTCTATACACCAATACACTCTAAGCCACTCCAATCTACTCTATGACATTCTACTCTATACCTCTGCAATTTATGCCACTTCACTCTACTCTGAAACAATTTGTTCTATGCCACTGCAGTTTACGCCACTCTATTCCACTCTGCGCCACTCTACTCTGTGCCAAACCCCACTACGTCCCTCTATTCTACACCGCTGCACTCTATGCCACTGCAATCTACACAAATTTACTCAACTCCACTTTACTCAAAACCAATACACTCTACGTAACTGCACTCTATGGCAATCTACTCTGCACCATTGCACTGTACACCACTACACTCTACGCCACTCTACACCATTGCACTCTGTCACTTTACTTGGCACCACTCTACAGCACTGAACGCTGAGCCACTCTACTCTACACCACTGCACTCTACGACACTCTCCTCAGCAGCACTGCACTCTGCCACTGAACTATATGCCACTCTACTCTGTGCTACTCTACTCTGCACCACTTTACTCTATGCCACTGCACTCTTCACCACTTCACTCTACGCCTTACTAGTCTACTCTATGCCAGTGGACTCTACTCCACTCTACTATGCACCTCTGTACTCTTCTTTGCCACTACACTCTGCACCACTCCAGTCTATGACACACTACTCCACTCTACTCCACTTTAAGCCACTCCACTCTTTGAGAGGCTACTCCACTCTACGCCACTCTACTCTACAACACTCTACTCCACTTTATGCAACACCGTCTAGCCACTCCACTCAACTCTGACACTGTACTCTACTCTATTCCATTCAACTCTATGCCCTTCCACTCTATGACACTCCACAACACTGTACGCTACTCCATGACACTTCACTTCACTCCTCTCCACGCCACTCAACTCCACTGTCCACCACTCCATGCCACTCTACACCACTCCATAACATTCCACTCTACTCCACTTTACAACACTCCACTCCATGCCACTCTCCTTTACCCCACTAACTTTTAGCCATGCTGAATTGAAACCACTCTGGTCGAGAGCTAGGCTAAGCTTTGCCAATGCTTGTTTTAATTTTCTGCCTTTTTTCCTGTGTACAATGGCAATTGCCCATTTTGCATATTGTGTAGCCTTTTTTAAATTTTATGTCCGATCTGGGTGTGTTAATTGATTTCTTTTATTTTGTTATCAAATTGGATACAGTTTAAACATGGGAATGTCTCATTTTTGGGTGTGGCTAATGACCAATGTTGTGTGTTCTCTCTGTATTTCTTGATAGTATATCTTTAATATTTTTGCTCTTCTGGTATGCAAACGATGGTGGTAATTCAAACTTGTTTTTGAAGCCACATTCATTTTGGAGAATGGACCAATATTTTTACTGGATATTTCTTCTTTGTATAGCATGCCATACGTTACGTTTTGCTCTTGCTGTTATTGTTGAGTAGGTCTTTCATGATTTTGTAGCTGCTAGGTATTTGGCTGTAAGCATTTCTTCTCCAGATACCCTCGATCTTTAAGCTTAGCACACGTTTTCTCTTCTTGTTTCCTGGACTCTGATTAATTTGAGATAATTATTTTTACTTATGGAAGTTAAGAGAGTATTGAAATTGCTTTTAGAGGATGGTTCTGGAAACTGTTACAGTGCAATATATTGTTCCTGTCCGTTGGTTTGGTATAGATGCTCGACCTCTTTTCTGAGTACTACGTCCACATCCCAAAGTGCAATGGTGTTCATTTGTAAGTTTCTAGTGAATTGATTCTAATGTGCTTGTGATTCAATTGCTTGATATTTTTTTTAACCATTATGTTTATTGACAGTTCAGTAAAAGACAGATACATAGCATAATGTTACACAGACATTTTGTTAGATAGAATAAAAATCACAACACTCGATATACCCGACAGAACCCCCCTCCCACCTATTAGCTCAGTCGACATTCGTGAGGGACACAGATGGACCTGACAGCGTACCAATTAGACCAGAAGAAGCAAAATCATTGCAAATAGTGCCCCCTGTAAGCATTCCATGTCTCCCAGATGTTTGTTCACTTTCGGGGGCAACCCCATCCTTCATATACCATCCTCTCTGCCATCATACACCAATACATATCACGTTTCAAGTCCCCAAACTGCGCTGCTGCTCTGCCCTCCACAATCTTGCAATATTACGTTTAGCATCCATTAGTCCCAAGGCCTACCATATTTGTTCCATGCGATTTGGGTCCATTGCGCTACAGACATTAAGTAGACACCATTTCGTAGAAGCGGTCTTCGTGCCCCCAGTCACTTCACACATACATGCCACCAATGCTGCCCAAAAGCTTTGTAGTGCGAGGCATTCCCACACAATATGGTAAAACATTCCTATTTGCCCACAACCATGCTGACAACTCTCCGTCCGTCCCCATCTTAACCAGCGCAGTCTGGGCATAGTAGGATCGATGTAGTAGTTTTAATTGAACCAATAGGAAATCCGCCCAGATGGCCACCTCCCTCGGGGACGCCAGAACTCATCAACTTCTAGCTCCACAAGGTCTTGAACCCATTGCTTCCTCAAGTGTGTTTATATGTCAGGGATGTTGCCTCCTGTGGCAGACGAATGTCTAATAGTCGATCTTCCAGAGGCGAAGACTCGGGGAGCTCCACTCCTTTTGCCAACACAGCCCTAAGTGCATTACATGCCAAGTTAGCGGTAAACCTCTGTAGGGGCTAGTAGATAGTTGTGCTGGAGGTCCATCCAAGGGAGGACATCTCTGTGGCCCAGATGTTCCCTACTCGGTAAAGGCCAATTAAGTCCCAGTTATCAAATCTGGCTGTTCTCCCAGAGTGCCTAATTCCGCAGAATCCCATAAGGGAGTAGCTTGTGTGATTTTACCCCTCCATCCCAGGGCCTTCAAAGCTCTTTACCAGAGACTAACCACAGTAGCCATTGGGCCAGACACTGAAATATCCCTAGGTGTTCCATTTATAGCCCTAAGGTAACCCGACGGCTGCATAATGAGTCTGTCCATCCAGAATGCAGGTTCGTCCGGGGGAGAAAAACCCAACTATTGATGGTAGTAAGTTGCACCGCCCAGTAGTACATCTGGATATTAGGCAGGGCTATCCCCCTCTCAAACCATCCCCTGGTGAGTTTATGTAACACAATTCTGGCTGGGCCCTCATCCCAGAGCAATGTCCTAAGTTCCTTTTCTATGGCTTTAAAATAGGAGGGTAAGATGTGTTTTGTAGAACATAAATACAATGGGGTAAGGACATCATTTTAACAAGAGCAGCTCTGCCAAGGAGAGATAAGGGTAGGGACCTCCAGTGGGTGACATCTTGCCTCAATCTATCCAGCAGTGGTGAGAGATTTTTGTTGTAAAAAAGCTCGAGATTTGTGGTGATATATATGCCCAGGTAACGAAACCCTTCCGTGACTATTGTTGCCTTGCAGTCCCGAGGCAGTCATGGCTCTTGGCCTCACAGGAGATAAATTAGAGATTTTTTCCAATTTATAGTGTAGCCTGAGTAGCGGTCAAAGTGGGTAATGATCTGCATGAACCAGCGGCGCAGTGTGCCTGGCCATAGTTATAAGGCCACATAAATTCACCCTGCGTGACTTTTCATGGCCTTGTGAATATGGGCCCCATTCACGCATTACTCTGCATGAAAGGGGCGTTCCATGGGTGTTGCTGTGGATGTTCCCACGCAACATCCATGGAACCTGACACGTTCCCAAATTCACAAAGTTTTGTAAAGCTGGTAATGCATCAGAACCCTACGCCTCCGAGTGGCAGAACGAGGAGAAATCATTTTATTTCTCCTCGTTTTCTCCTCTTTCTATGCGTGCTGCACTCTGCAGTGCACAAAGAGTGAGGAAAATGACATAAATTATTGTTTTTGTGCAGAGAGGTGTCCCTTTCTGCACAAAAACAATCATCCCTGCAACGCAGGCACCCTTGCAACATGACGAAAGGGTGCATTCGCTGGCAGCCAATTGTGCAACAATTGTGCACCAGCGCTGGGGAAAGCACATGGATGCGTCATATTGTTGTTAATACGGCGCATCCCTGTGCTTTTAAAATGACGCAGCTCAGCGCAGCAAAATGGCTTGGGGCGCGCCCTGCGTCATTCTTTTGTAAATGAGGCCCTTAGTGTGTTGATGAGGTCTGTAACCTACAGTCGGATGTCATCTGCATATAATGATATTTTGTCCTCCCAGTGATCATTCCAGTACAGACCGCTGACCAATGGGTCCTGTCTGATCCAGGCCGCCAAGGGCTCTAATATCAGGGCAAAAATCAGCGAGGACAGGGAGCAGCCCTGAAATTGCTTGATCTTTTTGTTCAATTATTACTCAGTGCCTTTCCATATTCGAAAGTTATCTATCTATAAATCTCAAGTATGTGGCTGTTTTTTCTCTTCTAATTTTTGTTTTTGTACATGTGACCTTCTTCGAATTTTGTCATGAAAATGTTTCTGTAACTTGGAACTGGGGAAAACCCATAGCAGTCCCTCTCGTTTGCAAATACTATCTCTTTGTTTAAAAATGTTGTGCTATATAGAAAAGTTCAGCAAGTGTAGTAGGAGTACGTTTTTGGCTTCAATAGTGCCCAAGGTGAGTGGTGTCCTCCATCTGCTTGCATCTGGACTACACACCAAAGTTTCTCCTTCTTTTTTTATTGTGATTCTTTCTATTTTGTTTAAAAAGTAAATAGTATCCGTGATGTATGCTAAGCTTTGTTTTACAAGGTTTTGCAAAAAGAATCCCAGTTATTAGCCGTGTGTTGAAGAATGCTGTTTATACTGGAAATAATTAGTCAAAATGGTAGGTCTCCAAGATTTTTGTGGGTATATGTGTGAACATCCCGGATGTTTTTTTTTTTTTAAATTAGAAATGGCTTGAGGCCTGATTTAGAGTTTGGTGGACAGGGTACTCTGTCACAAACATGATGAAGTGCCCTGTCCGCCAAACCAGGGTCTGCATGCTAAATTACGAGTTGGCTGGACATAGGTTTTCAGATGACCGTGCCCCTGCCTGCCATTGGAAAACGTACTCTAGCATACCAACGTAGTAGGGGCATCAGACCGCTCGTCCTATTTAGAGCACTAATATGCTCTTTCTTTTTCCATAAGGTTGATGTTAAAAGTAGAGTCAAAATTTTTTCCTTTTTATCAAATGACTGTTTCTTCCTTGCTTAATTTCTAATTGGATATATTGATAATGGAGCTTAGGTCTGACGTCTGAGAACTTTTTTTCTGCTTTACTGTTGTAGTTTGACCTATCTGGTATCTAAAAAAATGCTTTTTTTACTTGTTGAAGGTGTTACTGTTTCTATTTGTTTATCTTAAGTTGTGGTCTTTACTTTGGGTGTAACTTTCTTTTTCAAATGTGTTCTAGATAAAGTACGTTTATGGTTCACTCAGTATTTGGGATACTTATATTTTCAAATTATACTGTTTTCATAGGTCGTTTGACTAATTAGAGCCTCCTAATGAAGAGTATGGATTCTCCAAATGCTTTGAGGCATATGCACAATGAAACAATTCAATGGCTTGGCCTTTCACAGAACGATGGAAGTGAACTGAAGGAAGTTGGCAATTATACAAAAACAAACTGTTGCAAAAATAAAAGTGCACATGCCTTAACAAGTATGGACTATATGTTATTTTAAAAAGAGAATAACATTAAGCAAGCAAGAGTAAATAAACGCCCTTGCCCTATACTGCTGTGCACAGGGTAGCACAATACAGTAACAGAATTAGAGGTGCAGAGAGCGTGTTCCCTAGGATCGCCTGCCAGTCCAGCCCTTTATTAAAGATTTCACCTTGGAATTAATGCAGAGGCGCACAACTCTTCCTATCTTTCTATCAAACAGCCTCTGCATCATGGTGCTCGTCGCTCTCATAAGCAACTTCATTACCATTGGGAGTCTGACAGGAGTTCAGTCCTAAACACACTGCTTTTCACTCTTCATTACATCTCTTGTTCTGTCAAGGAAATCAACCATGCATTTACTCCAGTTTCTTTGCGGTAGATTAAATTAATAGAAGTTACATGTGGTCGGTAATGGGGGGGAGGGGTTGGTGTGAATTCATGTAGATGGTTGGTGGGATGAATAGATAAACTACAGGAGATTGGGTATTGTTAGGTTGAGGGAATGAATTGACTTTCCAAGAAGAGGTTGTGCTCTTTGAGATAAGGTGTGGGCAATTTGCAGAAATATAATAGAAATCAAGACAAATATATAGGTGACTTGGAGTAGGCTATGCTCAGAAAGGGGAGGCATGCAGAGATTGGAATGTAGGGAGAGGGTCACTACAAAGAAAAAATTAGAGGCACTGGAGAGGCTCCTGTACAGCATTCCAGGAGATGGCAACCACAGTATCAATATTTTTCAAGACAGCAAAAATGAGTTCTATGTTATCATGACAATGGATTATTGAGAAGTGTTTCCACTATGCCAACAGCATCCATCATGCACATCTGCAGGTTATCGATTCGCCGATAGTATAGCTTAGAGCAGAGGTCTTCAAACTTTTTTACTCTGAGCCCCCTGTTAGGAAAATGTTTTGAGGTCGGGCCCCCCTCCAAAACTTTATGGTGAGGATTGGGGGAGCGGGAGGGACATGGCTGCGTGCAGGGAGCAGGGCTTATGACATGATTTCAGGAATACTTTTTCTATAGCTTATGAACCACACTAAATATGAGACTTATAAAACAGCAAATGCATCAAACAAAAACAGATTATCCCAAACAAACTGCTCCCCATATTTGGGGTGTTGAGTCCCTCACACTCTTTGACCCCAATGCAACTACACCTGCTGCACTAATGATAACTGCAGTCCTGAGTAGCAGGCTATCTCCCCTGCATCTTTTACCTCTTCCCCACCATGACGGTTCATCACCTCGGTCCTAATGCTTGAAGGGAAAATAAGCTCTGATGCCCCTTTTTTAATGGTAGACATTCATAACTGTGATGCAGAGGCCCCCTCAAATCTCTGGGCCCCAGTCCAGCTGCATCTGCTTCCGTAATGATAACCAGCAGTGGCCACTTACACACTTGGCAGCAGTACCAGCGTCACTAATGAATGCCCTTAAAAAAAACCACTTATATTGTCCCCTTCTTTAGGGTATCTCTCTGAAGAAGCTGTCTCTGGCCATTTGTAAACATAAAAATGAGTCCCCATACAGTGCTCCCTATTCTGGGCCTTCTCTTTGACAATATCTATGAATCTCGCTCCATTTGTCTGTCTCCTTGACCATTACTGTGAGGCCCCAGGGATCGAGAGGATTCGGGCTCTGGATCAGAATGCAACCCTGCTGGCCTTCTACCTGCCACCCCATGGACTCAGCTTTCACACAAAAGCTGCCCCTGAATGGTTAATACTGACTTTGAGGTGCCTCTGCCTGAAATCGAAGGGTGTGGTGGTAGTGCAGAAAGTTAAAAAAGAAACCATCCTTCTTACCAGCCATTAATTGATTGAGTCACTTACAGCCAGGGCCACTGGAATTAGGAGTTTCCTCAGCAGCAGTGTTTTCCACATAATTATCAGTTTACTGCATTTACTACATAATCTGCAGATTTCAACAACAAAATCTTGATTTTAGCTCAAACAGAACAAATGTTACTTAAAGCGTGACAAAGTGTTCCGGAGAAGTGGAAGGCCCTTTGCGAAGATTGACTGATAATCTTGTAGTTGCTTACTGCTGTATTTTGGTGTTAAACTGGTACTAATGATGTGAAATATTTCCCCTGACAGCGTTACCTTGAGTTAAAATGACAAAATAATGAAGTAATGCTAAACACAAAATGTGGCGCATTGTGCCGCATAATTTACCTTTTCTTGTTGCATAATTTAGTCAAACCTGCCGCATAATGTAGTCCTCTTCTGCTGAATAATTCCAGTAGCTCTGCTTAAAGCTTCATGGTGGCAAAGATTTATTCTTTTTGAGATGTAATGTAAGGGTGCTATCAGCTGAGATTTGGAAAAGTGGAGACACTTACAAAAATGTCTGCATTAGATACAGTTTGATTACTTAATACTAAAAAGTATATTTTGTAAGAACTTGTTTTATCTCAATCACTGCATCATTTTGCAAAAGCCTAGCTTACAGTATGTAAATACTATTTTAAAATAATGACTTACATATTCACAGTGCTTTCTGCCACAGGTTGGGATCTCATAGCACTATAAACAGGGCCACTGGAATTATGCGGCAGGAGAATGCCAAATTATGCAGCATGGTTGACTAAATTCTGCAGCAAGCAAAGACGAATTATGCTGCATAATGCTGCATAGTTTGTAATAGCATTACTGCATTAGTTTGCAATTTTTACATTTGTTAACACTGTCCTGGCCTTTATTGCCCCTCATAAGTACCACATTAACACCCATATAGCAATAAGCAACAGAAAGGTGACCAGTCAACCTTTAGAAAGGGCCTTCCACTGCGAGGTAACATGTGCTGCTGCATTTTTAGTAACTTTTGAACAGTTTGAGCTAGAACCAAGTTTTTTTTTTAAATCTGCAAATTATGCAGCAGATGATGGATTATGTGGCAAATGAGGGAAATCCATAACTATGAGCTGTGAGTGCAGGGTGAGCGTGAAAGTGAAGGGTGAGAATGAGGAGTGAGTTGTCTGAATGCAGGGTGCATTCCCAGACACTTGAAGTAAATCAGCATGTTATTGACAGTGGCGTTGGGTTTCAGATATGAGTTAAACTATTGCTATTATGGCATTAATCAGGGATCGAGGGTCAAGGAAATAAATAATGTGCTGATCCTGCAACAAACTTCCAGTCTTATGATTAGGATTGTCAGCTCATAATTTTGATGTCGCCGACAGTACAAAAATAAACAGTCACCTAAAGCCGTATTTTCAGCACTTATCTGTGCGTACTTCGAACAGCAAATATAAATAGAAAGCACTTTTAATTGTGTTCTAGGGCAGCCTGAATGATTCATGACTGATAATCAAAGGGAACAAAGACAGAAAAGTCACATTACAAATGAATACATACTTTTTTATTTATAACTCAATTTAGTGTCAAGACAAGGTCTTTGCAGGCTCTTTAAACAACACATGGCTGGCATTTTTCTATTGGCAACCCTACTTTATATTCCTTTTTATGAAATGCATTTTCACACTACAGCAGTAATTGTAACAAGCATTTGCAATGCAATAGGTCTCGCATTTACGCAAGTTTAAGCTATCGGCATTGTAAATGACACTGCGTTTTATTTATGTTTTCAAAAACCAAAACAAAATTAAAGGCATTGTCATTTACAAGGCCAATAGCTCAAACTGGCGTAAATGCGAGACCTATTGCATTTGCTTGTTTTCTTTTTGTTTGCCGATCCGAGTTGGAGTGGTAAAGGAAAGAAAAACAAGGTAGCATAGTTGTGAGATAGCAACATGGAGAGGAAGGCATAGGGCTGGGGAGGCAACAGGAAGTCAGGAGGTGCAAGCAAGATCCAGGCGCGGGTGGGGGTTAACAACACAGAGAGAGGGGGAATAAGGATGAGAGAGATAAAGCAAAATGGGGCAGGGGAGAAGCACACGGGCAAAATAGAGGAGGCCTGGGGTGGCACACAGCGATTGAGCAACACGAGCGAGCTCGGCAGTGAAGTACTCAGGAGAGAGCTGGAAAACACAAGCACTCTCTCAGAGTGCCTAAACAAAACGAAACAAGCAAAACAGAACTTGGTGACGGTAAGGGCAGATGGGTATAGAAAGGTGGCAAGGAATTTAGAGCCAAAGAGGAAAAGGGCCAAATCAACCAAGAAAGAGGAGGGGAGGGAAGGAGGACTGGTGAGCAGAGAGGGGGCAGAGCAAAGAAAACGAGAGACTGGGAGAGAGAACGGGTGCGAGGGGCAGAGAAAGGGATGGGCAGGGTGGAGAAAGGGAGGGGGTGTAGAAAATGCAGTAGGGTAAAAAGAAAATGACGAAAGCAAGCGGGAAGTGGCAGAACGGGCCATAGGAAAGCAACACACAAGCGCGCGTGCCTCGCGCTGCTTAATGACTGTTTTGAAGCACACTCGTGCTTGTGGCACCATCCGCCTTGCGGGAGCGAGCAACAGCCAATTAGCATACGCGCCGCTGCTCGCTCCCGCAAGGTGGATGCCGCCACAAGCACGAGTGTGTGCTTCAAAAAGAGCAGAGCGACGGCTAAAGGCCCTCCTAAGCAGCGCATGCGCGCTGCGTAGGCGAGACCTAAAAATCAAATGTAAGGAATAGGCAGAGTGGGGGCCCCGGGGGTACTGGAACCAGAAAAAAAACTAAGCCTCGGTAACCAGTTTACAAAAGTATGTAAATATGCAAATGGTCTTTAAAGACCTGAGAAAAACTCGGGGGTGCCGGAGATAAGACTCCAGACACTGCCCAGCCGAGCCCACAGCTGCACACTCACTGACCTCCAGTCCCACATAAATGAAGACAGCCTGGAAATGCAGCAAATAAACATTGCATCACTTCCAGGCCATCTTCATTTACATGTACTTTCAGAGGCATCTGCTCACCCCTGGGAATCCATCCATTCCCACCCCAGGGGGGCGCGCCCCACAGTTTGAAGACCTCTAGCTTAGAAAATCCATCTATTCTTACATTATATGACCATGTTGTATATCTAGGTTTCTGGCTACCGGGAGATAAGGCTTCTTTGATTGCTTCTTGTAAAACCTATGTTCAAATTATGTCTTTGTTGTGTAGCACCATTTTAGAATTCCAAGCCAAGCTGCCCTGGCCCCACATAACTGCCATGGTAGAAGATTTGCATTGTCCTGTTATGTTCTCTTATCAGGATTGTGATTTGTTTTGTCCACCGTAATTTTGCATATATTTGTACTTTTTTGACTGTATACCTGATGGTTGCCTGTGGAAAGTTTATGCTCAATATAGTAGGCCTGTGTTTCTTATGCTGATAAAGGTGATACGTCTGATTTGCTCACTGAGAATAGTTATGTCTGGTGTCACAGGATTGCTTTATTTTTTTATGAAAGTTATGACAAAGGCAATAGGTCTGTCTTAATACTCTGTAAAGCAATTGCTAAAGCCAATAGGAATTTAGGGGTTGATAGTGATTACATGGTATGCCTGTACACAGGTATTTTGGAATATGAAATCTCATATATTAAAACAGTAGGGAAGAGTTTTGGTATTGGTTACCCCATCTGGCAAACAGTGGGGGTAGAACATTTTCAAAATTAAGCCCTCTTAGGAGGAGTTGTATATTGTTTTGCCATCTGCAGATGATACCCAAAACTTATTTTCTTTTCTACTTTTACCTATCCGGCATTGAATCGAGCTCTGCTCTCTTATGTTGAACTTTTCTAAGATGAAAAATATCTGTTTACCTGATAAAACTGAACCCAAATCTCTCACACATTCCGTAGCAGTTTCCCTTCCATCAGGGAGAAACCTTGGAATAATATTTAAATCTCCTTTGTGCCAGGAGTCCACTATAACAACTAAAGCTACTGATGCTAGTTATCAACTGTTGGAAATCCAAATGAAGCTGTCCTAACACCCCATCCCATAATGCTAAAACATTGATCCCCGTGCTAGCAGTAAGCAAGCTGGACTACCTCAACTGTTCATTAGTAGACCTCCCCAGCATTCATTTCCCCCACTGGATGAGGTCATATATTTTGCTATAGGAGACTCTATAACCTCACTGGACATACCCCTATTTCACAGTATCATGACAAGATTGACTAGCTAGCTACCAAAAACAGGACCTTACATAAGCTACTTGTTCTATTTTTTCGAAACTGTGAACAGAATATTCCCAAACTACATATCTGACATCCTTGTTAGGTACTCACCCTCCTGCAATCTTTGCAATTTATAATCTTCTAGTCACATCCAAGCACCCTTGTGTGAGCTTAAGGTTATGTTTGGATATCATCACTGGAATTCTTTCCCCACTGACCTGTACTCCATATTCTCCCTTACCACTGACCTGCACTCCTTCTTCTCCTATCCCATTTATGATTGCGCTATAAAAACATTGCTCTAAAAACAGTTACAGTTGTCACTTGTGCCACAGCTATCATTGGCTACCCCAAGTGACAATCCCCTAAAAATAAGTTAACACCATCAAAATGCATACAAATTGGATTTCTTCGTTGACCAATCCAAAGATATATTTTTCTTTGGCTGATGAAGCTATATTTAAAATAAACGATAGCACCGTTTTGAGTTTCTACTTCTACCTAAAAAATCACATAAGTGAGCATTTCTCTGTGAAAAGGTGCGCAAGCACAGAAATGCACATAGAGTGCTAAATTTGAGCCGGTTGTTTCAGGTGGGGCCTACTAGCACTCACTGTTGGGGACCGCACTTATGTTTTTTCCTCATCAGGCTTGGACCCAGAGCAAGAGAGAGAAAAATACGAAAGGGGAAGGAAGTGAAAGATGAAAAAACAGTGACAAAGGAAGAAAGCAGGGATGAAAAAGAATCAGAAAAAGTAACATATAGAGGCAGGAAATGTTTGGTGGTGACTGAAAGAGGCATGAGGTGGAATCAAGACTACTCAACCTTGGAATTTGGCACCCCAACCTTCAATAGCACCGGCCACAGGCTTCTAAGCAAAGCTTTGGGCCCGCACTTATACTTTTACAGATTAAGCAGTGCCTACAAGCCCCTATCTGTCCCTTCATTCATGTGCTTAATTTGTAAAGAAACATGAGTGCCGGTGTCCAAAGCTCTGCTCAGAAGCCCAGTGCTGGTGCAATTAAAAATGTTGGCACTCCCAATACCAAGGCTGCATATTCTTGGATCCACCTCATGCGTCTACAATTAACTATCAAACACTCCCTGCCCCTTTATTTGATTCATGCAAGCACCTACTTTCTCCATTTATGATGTGTTTTTCCATCTTTTTCTTCCACCGTCTTTCCACTTTGTTTACTTTTCTCTGTCTTGCTCTCAGTAAATGGCTGATGCATAAAATAAGTGCTGGTGATCGATTTCATTGCACTCCCAAAGAGCTGGGCGATGAAGGTGTGCGGGTTTCAGGTTTTGCCCACTTTTTTTGAGCGATCACAACAGCCCCCTGGCCTTCAGCCTCAGTGTAGGTTTGTCTGTAACAGAATATAAAATGTCCGGACAGATTAACTATACAAACACGCATTTGCAATGCAATAGGTCTCGCATTTACGCGGGTTTAAGCTATTGGCATTGTAAATGTCAATGCCTTTTATTTATGTTTTGAAAACCAAGACATAAATAAAGGGCATTGTCATTTACAATGCCAATAGCTCAAACTGCATAAATGCGAGACCTATTGCATTGCAAATGCTTGTTCAAACCTTGGGGTCGATCGTTGTAGCCGTTGGGCCTGTGAGCTGGAGAAGCCCCATGACCTATTAACGCCAGCACTCACACCGCACGCAGTTTAGAGTTTCATGAAATCACCCCCACCCACCCCTCCGACAAACCGAGTGTGACGAGCGAGCACCCGAGAGCAGCGGGAGGTACAGCGCCCAGGTCTTACGAGAAACGCACCTGGGCAGCCACCACCGGGGTGCAGCGCGGGAACCTCATGCTGGAGACGGAAGACGGGGGGGGCCTTATCACCCCGATGAGGCGGCACCCTGCGGAACACAGCAGAGAGGGACTCTGTCCCACGGGACTTCTGTAGCACTGCGAAACTGCACAAAAACTGCTAACATATACACATGCCCGCATGACTTTTTGTGAAATCACTGCACCGATTTCCTGCCGAGTGTGACGAAATCAGTAATAAGATCGCTGCCCCGGGGTGTTCAGATGTCATGCTGTTCACCACCAAGTGATGAATCACTGCCACACCCCCCCCCCCACACACACACACCCCTCAGTCACAACAGCGGGCGGTAAACAGCTCCTCTTCAATCCTATCAGGCACTTTACTCCTTCAGTCCGGCAGTATGTTCAGTGTGGAATATGCGATTGTATTTATATAGCGCTTACTACCCCGTCGAAGCGCTTTTCAGCGAGTAGTAAAGGATTAGAGGTGAATTCTCTGTTAAAGCGCGCACATTTAATTCCAGCCACATCTGCAATTGTGTCTAACTGGCCTCTAAAGTCATTCTTGACGCCAAATGCACTTGTAAGTTATGTCTTTCAAACTCCAAAATACCCGAAACCCTTGCGGCTCCACATACAGAAACCAGCCCCGGAAGGACTTACCGTGTGTGTCATATTTCATTATAGCCCAGGTCACTGAATAATGGACCGGAACGCGTGATGTTTCGGCAGAAAACCTGCCACGCATGTACCTTGGAAAAAGGCGCGCAGGTTCATCCATGTACCAACTTAGGACAGCGAAAACAGGAGCGCCTAAAATGCAGACTCTAGCAGGAGATTTAAGAACACCAGAGATGCCACAGAAGTCACGGAGAACAAGCGCAGTGCGCCCTGAAGCTACAGTGCCCGGACAGCTCGTGACGCAGCATTTTCTCTCCGACTTAAAAAAATGTGCAATGCGAACGTCTACTGCTCCCGAAAAACTGCAGTCATGATGGGTTTTGCCTAGTCCTTTGCCTTTTACAAGTTGTACAGCATATATAATTTAAAAACAACACAGCACATGTAGCATCTGTAACAAACGGTGCAGAGAATTGAAGCGAGGAGTTGGCTCAACATATAACGCTGCCGACTTTGGAGCTGGAGAACAGGGTTCGAGCCTCGGGTGGGCTGTATCACGCAATCACATATAAATAAACAGAGATCTCGGAGGGGAGTGGGGAGAGACAAATAAAACAATGGGGGGGTCACAAAGAGCGCATTACCACTGCATCACGCAGCTCCTTTGCCAAAGCCACATGAAAAAAAATAAAGTGCTTACAGACTAATTAAAGGAGACAGTCTAACGCCGCAAGTAAAAGATCCAGGCTGGGTGGGCGGGGCCAAAAGGAGGCAGGGCGGTAACAAGGAGGAACTAAAAAGCCTCACTTACAATGGAGAGCAAGCGTTTAGCATGCACGATGACGCTAGCCAATGGAAAGAAGGAGCGGAGCCTACACTCCACTTCTGATATCTGCTCGATTACAAGAAGCCTCGCAGAGCGAGCAGCGCATGCGCGCTGCAACGCAGGTCTGCGAGACCTAAAAACGGGGGTGTGCGGAGGAGGTGGCAGGATGTGGAGCCAAACGCTCACTTTAGCCAGCTTCTGGAAACAAGGACTGAGCAGTGCGCTAACTGCCCGAATTAGGAATCTGACCCTGGCTCAATTTTGGGAGCATTCGCTGAAATCTGTAAGCAGATATCTGTGTAGTTAATGGCTTCCAAGCACCTGAAAACTCCAAAATTAAATAAGTGGTTTGATAAATCCTGCACACAAGCCCATAGCAGTCTCATCTAAGCAATAAAAACTTCCCTGAGAGACCAGGGTGAAATCAGAAGGTGTAGGAAACTTTATAAAGAGGTGATAAAGGAAAGAAAAAATGTGATTAGGAGTGAGGCCTGTGAGCAGCTGATTGCTGCATTTGCTTACAATGACTCTGCTCTTTTCTGGAGGACAGTCAAGGGACCATTTTACTTGACAAGTCCATTTTCGAGTACTGATACAAACATCCCCAACTATGTCTGGGTTAGTCATTTTGCCAAGCTATATGACCTTCATGACTCGACCCCTTCTGAGCGTGTTAGTGAGGTTGCAATAGCCAGTCTGGGCAGCATAGAGGATTTAACTTTTACTGTCAAGGATGTCACTTTGGTGATAAGCATGTGTCCGTGTAACAAGGCGATGGAGTTGGCGTCGTTGGGGTTGTCGATGTGGAAGTTGAGGTCGGGGAGTAGAAAGTAGTGGTGGGAGTCGATGGCCAGGGGGCGAAGAGGTTGGAGATGGCATCACAGAAAGTGGGTCGAGGTCCCAGGGGTCTGTAGGTGAGGGTACCTCCTATTGTGGTCTTCGCATCTATCTGTAGTAGGAAGCTGATGTGTTCCATGAGGGGCGTGGGCCAGACAGTGTTCCAGTCGATTTGTTCAAGGGCAATCTCATATTCTGGGACCCCTTACTGACGAGATTATTTACCAGAGTGTCCCTGGCTGGCCCCCTAGATCCTGGTCCAAGCCGATTTCTAAGAAGGGGGATAGGAGCACTCCTTATTGCTACCAGCCCATATCTTTAATAGATGCCACAACTAAGATTTTGGGCAGGGTATTGTTGAATAAGTTAGAATGTTGGGCTCTTGAGAAGAACATCTTAACTCCAGTTCAATGCGGCTTCAGGCCTGGACTGGGTACTGCCAACCAGTGCCTGAACCTCAACTTAATTATGACCAACTATGTCCTCGTTAAAGAAGTTTGTCTTTACCTGGCCTTCATGGACCTTAGCGCAGCATTTGACAATGTAGTCAGGACAAAGTTGTGGAATACGTTACTAACCAAGGGCGCTAACCCACAAATCATCCACCTTCTTGCTCAGTTGCATGACGATGTTGAGGGTAGCATAAGATTTGGCCCTAGTGGGTAATGCACCTCTTTAATAAAGACCAGAAAAGGTGTTAGGCAGGGCTGTGTGTTGGCACCTTTTTTATTTAGCTTATATATTAATGATCTATATGAGAAACTTTTTGCCACCACAGCTGTTCCCTCAAAGGCTGGGAGTCATCCACTACCGGTTTCTGTTGTATGTGGATGACTGTGTCCTCATGGCCAGGACAGGCAGGGGCCTTCAGAAACTGTTAGAGAATTTTGTATCTTTTATGTCTGAATTAGGCCTCCGTACAAATATAACCAAGTCTTTCACTATGGTTTCTGGCTCGCCCCAGAGTAGGATTACTCCATTTCACACTGATTTCACGGTCCTTAGATGTGTCCCTACTTTTACCTACCCGGGGTTCCTGTTCAACAGGAGGTCCACTTGGAAGCACCTGAGGGCGGTTAGAACAACCCAATATGAAGCAGCCATGGCCTCTCTTGAAAAAGAGGTGGAATGGTGCACCCATAAACAAATAGAACAATGAGTCTTCAAGTCCATTAGAAAAATTCTTGCTTTATTCAAATCCAATTTTTGAAACTATGAGATCAAAAGATTAAAAACATCTAGCCAACACATTTCGTTTGAGTTCTATTGAACTTCCTCAGGGCTGTAAGTAATGCGCAAAAACCAAAAATAAATATACATATACATATATAAACACATATACATAATGTACAAAGACTCACATATATAAGACTATTGCAACATTTCTCTCTTAAAAAGACCAACAATACATGACAGACTAGTATCATACATTACTGACAAACATATAGGCCTGTTCTATCCTCTTAACAAATAAAGCATTCATTATATTCACTAACTTGTGAACCTTATAAGTTCTGTGGGGTCTACGGGTTAAAACCACAAGCACATAAGTTGGCAGAGCCTAGAACGCCAATGCTCATATATCAACTTTAATATTACCAACTGATTCGGATAAATCATAATTGTCACATCATTAAACGCATATTTGCCATGGCCTCTCTGTATAAATTTTCCTCCAAGTTAGGGTCTATGCCTGTGGATGCTGCTGTGACAATTTACAAATCGAGACCTGTCCCAGTTGTTTCATATGGCGCGGGAATGTGGGGCTATTTTGACCACTCACAACTATAACGAAAATAGATTCCTTTGCAGACTGTTGTCACTTCCTGCTAGTGTCCCTGCTATCATTGCACATGAAGAACTAGGCCTGCAATTTTGGGGGGACCAATTGAAGATGGCGCTCACAATATTATGGTTATCCATCTGTTCCAGGCCCCAGGCATCCTTAACACATGCTGTGATTACCGACTGTATCAACTTGGCAGGCGCCCACAAAATTAGATGGCTTTTGCACATTAGACTGGATCTGCAAGCAATTAGTAGGATGGACCTGTATGATTCTCCGATGTCCATTTCCTGTAAAGATAAACCAGCAGTGAAAGGAGAATTACTAAAACTCTTAGTGGTCTGGTCCAGTGCGTCGCTCTCCTGCCTCCTCTGCCACCAGCCTTGGGAGCCTTGTTTCCTGCACTTCTCCCGAGCCATAGGACGCCGGTTTGGTCCCAGGGACCGCTATTTGCCGTCTTGTTTGCTTGACACCCTCCGATGTCCCCCGGTCCCCTTCCACCTGTGCCCTTATTTTGTGCCCTTTTTGTCTTATTGATTTTACTAGTGATCCAGTTTATTTTGTGCCCTTATTTATTTTACTAGTGCGCTAGTTTATTTGATTTAATGCCTTTTTGGGACTTTGCCCGGGGCGATTCGCTTGCAGTCACTGCCCCCTCCCTCTGTTTATTTCCCGCTCCCGCTTTTTGTGATCCCCTTTCCTCCCACCTCCCCACTAGTCCCTCCCAGGACTACAAATGGTGGCCGCTGAGCGGACATGCCACCGGTGCACCAAAGGTAAGCCCGTCTGCGCGTTTCCGCGCCTGCACCGCTGCCAGCACCAGGAACCCTAGCCCTCCCGCCACCCATCGATATACCGCCAAGAAACTCCTGGAGCTGGACCCTGGACACCAAAGCGAAAGCTGCTTCACCTCCGCACCTCGATCAACCAAAGGACCCTTCATGTGCCGACATTGCCACTTCTCCTGCAATACAACCCATGAAGGATCCCACGCCATTCCCGCCCAGAAGACCATGAACATCCCGGAACTGCTCCAATGCATCCTGTTCAACGTCCGCTCCCTCTGCAAGCATGTCATGGAAATCTGGGACACCATCACCACCCTCTCCATTGACGTTACCTTCGTCACAGAAACGTGGCTCAACCCCTCCTTTAACCCCAACATTGCTTGGCCACTCCCGACGGCTACAGGATGATACACTGAGACCTCAGCAACAAACAAGGGGAAGACATCGCCATCATCTTCAAGGAAACCATCAGATGCACTATAACCATCGACGACCCCACGCCCCTCATGGAACACATCAGCTTCCTACTACAGATAGATGCGAAGACCACAATAGGAGGTACCCTCACCTACAGACCCCTGGGACCTCGACCAACTTTCTGTGATGCCATCTCCAACCTCTTCGCCCCCTGGCCATCGACTCCCACCACTACTTTCTACTCCCCGACCTCAACTTCCACATCGACAACCCCAACGACGCCAACTCCATCGCCCTCCTGGAGAACCTGAACAACATTGGCCTCCCCCAACTGATCACCGAACCCACACACTCGACCCCATTTTACTTCCAGCAACTTGTGTTAACAAAGGAGAATAAAGTTTCAAGTATGAAATAAAGTGCCAAAACATAGCACGAAGTTAAAATTGTAATGTAACAATCAGTGCGATCGTGCCCAATGAGCATAGTCTTGCGCACAAATACAAAGTGCCAGTGGTCCCCACCGGCCACCACCGGCTCAAATTAAGCACTGCATGTGGCTAATGGACATTTTTGGTGAATATATTTTTTTACAGCTATAGCTAGATTTAAAGCAGTACTGTCTCACTTTCTCCTTCAAGCTACTGAAGCAGAAAAGAGAGCTTACTTGATAAACGTGTATGTAAGGGGTGCTGTGTAAATGAATATGTTTGATTGTCTTCTGCATTATCGAATGGACATATTTTAAAACTTCTTGGCATCCAAGGCTTATTTTAAGATATTATGTAAGGGGCTAGTAGATCATCCCAGATTTGTACATTGCCAGCCTGCCCCCCACCCATGGATATTTCGGAAAAAGGCAGGGCCACAAGTGTCTATTTTCATTGTTCTGGTGCTCACGAAACTGTTTGCTCTTAAACCCCAAATCCGCTCCTAAAACAACCAATCCTTTTCTGGCAGCTAAACACTTTTCATATATCTTCTTTAAATCTAAACATTTCCTATTCTTCTACACTTCTAGCCACTAATTATGAACTTTGTTGTCAGCGAGGCAACCTTTGTTTCCATTTCCAGTTGGACACTGCCTGCCCCCTGCACTAGTGAGATGCTGAATGTCTCATCTGTCAGATCAGCAATGTCTTTTTCCTGTGCTTAATGGACACTGCCTGTTCCTCGTGATGGCTAGTATTTCTTGTCACTTGGCCAGGGCAACTCGTCCGACTGGGTGACATGCATTCTCCAAGGTGATAATACTGGTAATTATTACCATACCTGAGGCATTTAGGTAGGTATAGAGAATAATTTTGTTCTTGGTGTCCATAAATATGGAATTGTTTCTTTATTATTTCATTTTATTTATTTATTTTCAGTATTTTTAAAGCACGCAATTGCCAGTGAAGGCGTTCTGGCACTAGATGTCTGGGAGCCAAAAGGGAACCAAGTGTTTGATAAAGTTTTAACTAGCCATGTCTTCAGCTTAGAGAACAAATAATCATTGACAGCCCAAAGATCCACAGAAAAAGAGTTAGAAACTTGATGGGAGAAAGTACGCCAACCTTGCCCTAATCTTTTAATCCTTGGAACTGCCAAAAGGTTATCCGAGGAAGAATGAAAGGATGGATTAGGTATGTATCGACTGTAAAGCTGATGTATGAAAGATGGACCTTTACCATGTAGCACTTGAAAAAAAAATACAAGGCTGTTCAAGATAGCATGTTTAGGAACAGGTAGCCAGTGCAACTTTCTCAAGTAACCAGAAATAGCAGATTTCCTTGGAAATTTTAGCAAAAGATGGGCTGTTGCTTTTTGCACCACTTGTAGATGGTGTGTTGTAGAACAAGGAAACCCTAGATAGAGTGCATTCAAATAGTCCAGATGAGAGCCTATAATGGCTTGAAAAATGCAGATATGAGAGCTCCCTGACAGACATCTTTTTGAAGTCTTTGGAATGGAAAAAGCAAGATGATGAAACCTTGGAGACCTGTGTTTTGAACAACAGTTCATCATCAAAATGCACTCCAAGGTTTTTGGCTAATCTCTTTTTTACTCAGCTCACCTGCCCTTGTAGCAGTTGGTTCTTGAGGCAGCATTCCTTGACAAAGATGTAAGGTATAGAGCACTTTAAGGTTTTGTGTCAGCATCACTGTTCTCTTTGTGCTGCCAGTGGTCTTTCCAGTAGGAAAAGTCAGTCTCTACCCCAAAAGGGAAAGCCAACAGAGTTTCACAGGGCCTTCACACCTCTTTCCAGCTAAGAGGTAACTGGCATCACTCAGCTCCACATTCTGGAATGACCTCAGAAGAGTCCACGTAGGTGTGTGTCAAAGAAGGCATTCAACATCCTGGAATTGATTGTCAGCTTATATGTGCAAGTCTTGACACTTGGGCAGCTTTCAAGGAAGGGCACCCTTTGCACTCCTTCCAGAAGCCACTAGGGTGGGCGCACTGGAGTTCCAGAATGCTCTGGGGTGGTTTGTCTTGTACAACTTGTACAACTTTCAGTGACCTGTACAGGCAGGAATCCTTGTGTATTCCCCTCAGACATGACCTGCACATGGAGAAACAGTAAAGGAAGAAAAGGGGAACGAGCTGTTCTTGTTCTTTTTCGGGCAGTAACCGTCCTCTCTCCTGCAGCCACCGTTCATACACAATCATCTAAGGATAACACAGAGGCGACTGCTCTGTTAGTAATCACAAATTATTTTTGGTGCCCATACATCCTGATGTTGGTGATTATATTTGAAAACTGATGTACACAATATTCCCAAACATTCCCACTCATAAACAATACATATTAATGACCACCCATCTATCCAAGGCCAGTGGACTTATTTAAAAGAGAAGGCCCATAAGCATTGCCCCTGAATAAATTTTATGTACTCTAAACTTATTTAAAAGAGAAGGCCCATAAGCATTGCCCCTGAATACATTTTATGTACTCTAAACTCTAAAGTACTGCCACCAGCATGCACCTGTACAGAGGACGTTGAGGGGGAGAGAACCAATGGAAGATCTCCCTGATCTCAGGGCACACCAAGAGTGCTAGTTTGGAATCTTTTTTTTTTTTTTATAAAATTTTTATTTGGGACAAGGTGCATACACTTTAGTCAACATTTGGACATACATACGTTTAGTTTTGTACTGGCAATACATCTGAAATCACATAATTTTTACAAACCATTTAAATTGGGGCCGCTAATACCCGGCCATCCCATAACAGCATCCCGCCCTGGCTCCGGGGGATCACATATTCCACCCCTGTAGTTATTCCATTTTCCACAAATCTGTGTCCATTTGGTGGGACATCCCCTGGATTCATACACAGTTTTCTCTGTTACCATACACCAGTCCATGTCCTTTCGCCAGTCAACCAGTGCTTGTGGTTCCTTCGCCCTCCACCGTCTAGCGATATTCCTTTTGGCAATTGCCATCCCAAGTGTCACCAATATCCTTTCTTTGGTGCGTAGGTCAGTAGGGCCCCAGATATTTAGGAGACATAGTTTAATATTTCAGTTGATCGTGTAGCCCATTACACGTTCCATTCACTTCTTCAAGGACGACCAGTATCTCTGGATTATTGTACATTCCCAAAGTGTATGTATAAAAGTGCCCTCTTGTCCACATCCCTCATGCATCCTGCCTCCTCGCTATAACCCATCTTTACTAACATAGGTCCCGCTAGGTATATTCGATGGAGTATTTCCCGCTGCACGAGCCTAAGCCTGGAGGATATAGCAGTTTCTCTAGGAGAGGCGAAGGCCTCAAGCCATTCGTCCTCTTCCAGGCCGGCGACATCGTAGTCCCACTTGGCTCTTAGTCGAAGGAGGGGGTCTGTCATGTTGTTGATGAGTTTTTTATATATTAATGATATGACTTTTTCCGGGAGATTCCCGTACAGGACCCTATCTTCTAGTGGGGTGGAGTCTGGCGGCGTCTCTCCTTGTGCTATCACCGCGAGTAGTGCATGTCGGATCTGCAGGTACCTAAAACACTCAGTATTGGCCAATTCATACTCCACTTGTAGTTGGGCAGAGGGAATAATTCTTCCTGCCTTCCATAGATCCCCAACCTTAGAGATCCCTATTAAATCCCAGCGGTCGAATCCACGGGTGTGCCGCAAATTGCCAAGTAGGTCGGTATCTCAGAGTGGGGTGGCCAGCGTGATCTTACCCTCCCATCCCAGGCTCCTTGTAGCCGCCCGCCACACTTGGATCGCATGTCCAGTAGGTCCCGACAATCTCTTCGTGGCGGGATTAGTATATAGTGCCCCTGCAAAACTCCCTCCCGGGAGCAGCCACCTGTCCATGTGAAATCCAGGGTCTCCCTGTGGTCTGTATGTGCACTGATTTATAGAGGCTAATTGCGCCGCCCAATGATATTTCTTAATGTCTGGGAGGCCAATTCCCCCATCATACCACCCTAGTGTAAGCTTCTGCATGGCAATTCTGGGTGGTTTGCCATTCAACAGGAGTTCCCTCAGGGCACCATCTATGGTTCTAAAGTAGTCAGCCCCCACTGGGTGCGGCGTGTTCTGTAAGGCATACAAAAACCGTGGAAGGGACATCATTTTAAATAAGGCTGCACGCCCCAGCAGGATCAATGGGAGCGACCTCCAGTGCTGGACATCACTTTTAAGTCTCTGCAACGGGGGTAGAAGTGAGTCGGGTTTTTAGAGACTCGGATCCCCAAATATTTAAACCGCGTCCCTGCTTCTGCTATGTGAAAACCCCTGGGCAGGGAAGGCAGCCCTCCACTAAGAACATAGATGACCGATTAGGACCAATTAATCGTGTAACCAGCAAATCTTCCAAATACCGTGAAAATGTCGAGCACTCTATTTAGGGAGGCCGAGGGGGATGCCAAATACAATAGAATGTTGTTGGCGTATAGCGAAATACGGTCTTCCCAGCCCTCTGCCCATTTGAGCCCCCTAATGACGGGATCCTTCCATATCTACATCGCCAGTGGTTCGAGCACTAAGGCGAAGAGCAGTGAGGAGAGGCGACAGCCCTGCCTGGTACCCCTACTAAGTTCGAACACGGGAGACTTTCTATTGTTGACCACTATTTGGGCAAGCGGTTTGGAATAAAGGAGGCGGACCCACCCCAAGTAGCCTGGGCCAAACCCCAGTTTCTTTAATACTGCAAACATGTAGGGCCATTCTATCGTGTCGAACGCCACAATCGTGTTGGATTGGTCCAGCACTCCCTGTAATCTCCGCAAGTTAAGAGAAGTGTTCCTAGCTGGCATAAAGTCCCATTGGTCTGGGTGTACCAGTTGCGTTATGACGTTTAGTAAACGAGTGGCTAGGACTTTCGCCAATATCTTGGCTTCTGCGTTGAGCAGCGATATCGGCCTGTACGACGAGCACAGATTCTTGGGTTTGCCACTCTTATGAATTACCACAATCGTCGCCAACCTCTGGTCAATGGGAAGCAATCCCGCCTCTCTGCTTTCCCGAAACATTTCAGTGAGATAGGGTGCGATCTTACTCGAGGCTAGCTTGTACAGTTCAATGGGCAAGCCATTTGGGCCCGACGCCTTTCCTACACGTAAATCGTGTATGGCTTCCTCGACCTCTGGTGTCCAGCTCCTGGTCAAGTTCTGACCGCTCTTCCTCAGAGAGAGCAGGCAAGGATATATCCCTCAAAAAGGAGTGCATGTCTTCCTCGACGTATCGCGTCTGAGACTTATATATGCCACGATAATAGATACCAAAGGCGTCTGCGATCTCCTGCGGCTCGGCGAGTCTCTCCCCGGACCCCAATGTGAGCTCCGCCACTACTCTACTTGCTTGTTCCCTACGGTCCAAACAGGCAAGCAGTTTCCCAGCTTTATCCCCGGTGTCATAGATCTTGCTAAGCGTTGCCCTGTGCAATGTCTTGGCCGCATCAGTGGCCACCGCAGAATACTCTTTTGTCTTTAATGTTAAGGCGTGCCTCGTCTCGTCTAGGTTCGCGTCTTGGAGCTTCCTCTCTAGTTCCATTATTTCTGTTTCTAAACTCACTAATTCTTCCTGCCTATGTTTTTTAACCCTAGCTATTTGAGACATAGCGGCTCCTCGAATTACAACCTTATAGGCTTCCCATAGTGTCTGAGCTGAGTCCACAGAATGTTCGTTTTCCTGAAAATACAATTTTGTGTCTTGTACAATTCTCTCCTTTATTTGAGGGTTTTAAAGATACCACGGATTAATAGGTGCTATTCTACCAATTCTGGACTCTCCCACCTCGATTTGGGCCCATACGGGTGAGTGATCTGATATACCTCTGGCAAGGTGGCTCACTTCTTTGATGTTTTCTAACTGGTCCGCTAGCGTTATGATATAGTCGATCCTGGACATAATGCGGTGAGCCCCTGAATAATATGTGTACTGTTGTTCCCCGGGGTGGAGTATCCTCCAGGTGTCTACTAGGCCCATTGCTTCCATAAAGTTGTGAATTTGTGTACGAGCGGGAGGTAGTGCTTTCGGGGGCCATCTGTCTAAGGAATCCGAAACAATTGAATAAAAGTTGCCCCCAATTAGGAGTGTACCCTCTGGTAAGGTGAGCAGGAGATCACCAAGGTCTCTGAATGCTGGGGCCTGAAGGCCAGGTGGCAGGTATACGGATACTAAATTTAACGTCCGTCCCTCCCACGTCCCCGAGATTGCCACAAATCGACCCAAGTTATCTGTCCATGTGCGCTCAGTCGTCATCTGGAATGTCTTACGAGTCATTATTCCCACCCCCCGGGAGCCCGAGCCGAACGCTGAATGCGCTACAAGTTTGAATCCCCATCTCATCGGCGCTTTACATGCATTGCCTAATAAATGGGTCTCTTGGAGTAGAATCACATCAGGGGAATGACGTTTTATATATTGGAGCACAACTCCTCTTTTAATCTTATCCCCTAACCCATTTACGTTCCAGGACAGCAATTTAAGCCCTTGTTTCGATGCTATAGCCATGTGTACGTGAGTTATTAATCTGCGACATCGAGGGAAGACCTCCACGCGCCTCTTTTCTTTGTGGAGGGCCTATCGTCCATCTTGGCCTGCCAGTTGTCAGTCTCAACTTTCCCAATGCATGGATTGTACTATCTCCAGCATTCCATGTAGTGTCTACCTTGTCCAAACTGTCTATTGTCCTAACTAAACATTCCCCAACACGCTTCCTGTCACCAATGAGATTTGACCGATCCTTCGTGCGTGCAATATGGTGATCGCCGGAGATTTTCGGTGAATGAAAACCCACCCCTCCGTTTGCATAGAACTTCCCCCCCCTCCCTGCCTCCCTGCATGGCGGTTTCGGAACCTCCCGCCACCCCAAACTTGCAGAGTGCCTATCGCCCACCCCTTTAACTTGTGGTGCGTGTGTCAACCCCACATCCGTCCAGCAATTACATTATAGAAATACTGAGTCAGTGTCCTGATTTCTCAATTAGCTCCATCTTACTGTAAGTTGCGTTGTCTCTTGCCCCTCGTAGTCGGTAGCCCGTTTCATCTCACCTTCCTCCTAAAGGCTTACCAGCTGGGGATTCAAGTTCATGTAAGGCTCACCGCAAGACGCACTGTTAGTTTGTAAAATAAGTGAAGAATCATGACTAGTCCTCTTTGTCGCCATCAACCGTTGCGCTATCTTCTGTTGAGGATTGTGCTTTCTGTTCCACTCGTGGTTTCCCTGGTCTATCTCGTTGGCTTTGATGACCCTTCTTTCCTGCTGTTCACCAGCCGTCGAGCCAATCCCATGCCTCCTCTGGAGTAACGAAAAACCAGGCCTTTCCCTCCGATTCCACTCGCAACTTGGCCGGGAAGAGCATCGCGTATTTAATGTCTTTATCGCGCATGGCTTTTTTGATTTCAAGAAAGCTTCGTTGCTGACGCTGCACCTTTAGCGGGAAGTCTGGAAAGAAGGACTCCTTACTGTTTTCGAGTTCAATTGGAGGTGCTGTGTGAGCCGTTTGTAGAATGACATCTCTGTCCCTGTAGTTGAAGACTCTCGCCACTATAGGTCTCGGGGAGCACCGGGTTTCGGTCTACCCCCGAGCACTTTGACAATCTTGATGGCTTTAGATAGTTCGTAACAAGTTCTTCCATGAATAAGTCTGTTGCTTGCCCTTCCGCTTTTTCTGGGACACCAAGAATCCGCACGTTGTTGCGTCTTGAACGCCCCTCATATTCATCCAGCTGAGCTTCCATCCTATCATTGCGAGATTGTAAGTCACTCACTGTTTGTTGGAGGGTGGATGGGTCCTTGACCAGGGAGCTTGTGGTTGATTTAACCTCTTTGAGTCTAGTATTCATTGATCTCATATCACCTCTTATCAATGAGATTTCTGTAGAGACATTGTCAATTCTGGACTCCAGTGACGTCCTAACCGTCGTAATGGCTGACATTATGTCGTGACGGGTTAATTCCGGCTCATCAGTTACATCCTGCCTCTTCTCAGGCCCATCATCAAGTTCTTTTTCTTTAGCGCCCGCGCCCTTGCTCCAGGCGTATTTGTCTAATTTGGCCTGCATGGTGGACTTGGCGTTACGGCCTCCAGCCATATTGGGGACGTATGCGCTGTCAGGTCAACCGACTATTTCCGGCCAAGGAGTCCCTTTGCATCACTTGTCGAGGTTCACCTAGTTGTCTTCGCCCCTCGTGTGGATGCAGACGGCCCACTACTTTGTCGCTATGGTCGTTAATCACTGTCGCGTATCACTACGCTGTGTTCTGGTGCCCACGTCCCGAATTTCCCTTTAGCCCTGCCCAGGCTGAATGACTACCCAATCGCCTCTGGGCTTCTCTGCTTGTGGCACCGGGGGAGTGCGAGAGTCAGACAGGGCCACTAGGAATGAGGTGGTGAAACGTGTATGTAGAGTCCCAGTAGGTCCCCTAACTACTAATGCAGCTGGCAGCAACCCTGCGACTGGGTCCCCAAAGCGGCACAGTATCTGTTCGCCACTTACTTCAGTCTTGTCGCCGCTGGATCTGCGTGTGCTTTCACTGCTATCAAGCGTCCCCCAGAATGTTGTTCATTCTGGTTTTGGCAACCAATCAGTACTGGGTGGATGCAAGTGAGCCCAGCAGGTACACTCACGATGTCTTTCGCGGGCCGCCTCCGCACCCCCGGGTCAAGGCCAAATCCCACTCAGTGCCAACCTGACGCCTGTTCAGTCCCAGCCTTTATCAGGATCGTTTATGGCCTCACTGCCGTGAAGCTCACATCAGGGTACTCCGTGCGCCGGCCAGGACAGTCGAGCCCGCGTCTCTTCAGCAAGCTCAGGCAGCAGGGTCCCGCAGGCACTCGCTCGACTCCTTTATTCGGTCATCTCCGCCCCCACCAAACTCAAGGACGAATCCAATCCAGTCAGTACGCACCTCTGGGCTTGTAAAGTATGTTCGGGCCTTGGCTGATGAGATGGCCCGACGCCGCTTATAATTACATTATGTCCGTTCAGCCCAGGCCTCATCAGGGCCGTTCCCTGACTCCAGCGTGCAGCACACCAATAATTTCTCGACTGGCGAGGCCGCTGGGATTCAGGCTCCTGCAGGAGCGGACCTCGCTCACTTTCTCACGGGGCTTCTCGGGTCGGCGGGTGCTATACTCTCCTCCGGTCTCAGCGCTGATCGGCGTGGCTGTGGCCGGGCTCAGAGCGCTCCTCCCCCTGTACTCGCACTGCGCCACCGGAGCCAACATGCAGGCAAGCCGTTCTCCACCGCTACTTATCGGAGCCGCCCGGTTCTTGGCGCGGATCGTTCACTGCGGGTTACGGTACTCGATGGAGCTATTGCGGTGCCAGTATTTCCGGATCATTAGGCGGATTTATGCTTGAACGGGTGTGCTCGGACGGAGCCGCCTCACAGTGCGGCCATCTTTCTCGGCGGTTGGCCACGCCACGCTAGTTTGCAATCTTATCTTTGTGTGTCCTCTTCCTAGTTTGACAACTAATTAATTTCCTCATCCAACTTAAGGTATGTTGCATAAACTATACCTTTTTTTTGATAATCAACTTTTATTGCTTTTGAAAACAAAGAGAAGGTTAGCAGCAACAGCACAGTACACAGGTTCTCATATAAGACATTGTGAGGGTGTCGGTAGCAAAGGTATACAGTATGCACAGCGATCGAGCACTTACATAGCAAAAACAGGCAGTCTGTCGGAAGTAAGAAGTTATCCCCATCACCCAACTAACCCAGTTGGTCCGTCCATTTACCCCATACTTTCTGGTACTTGGCAGGTCAGCCTCTGGCTTCGAATAAGGGCTTCTCTTGAGCGGCACACCAGTCCACACCTCGGCGCCATTTAGCTACTGTGGTTGGGTCAGTTTGCGTCCAGGCCATGGCAATATCACATTTGGCCACCGTGATGGCGATCCCCAGGAATAATTTATCTGCTCGGGACCCGTCTAGACCATCCATGACGGCCAGGAGAAGGCGCATGGGGTCGTGAGGTACATGCCAGCCCAGAATGTGTGTGAGTTTGGATTCTATCTTTTCCCACTATTTTATGAGGTGGGGACAAGACCAGACCATATTGTAGAAGTCTGCTGGTTGGTGCCTGCATCGTGTGCACTCGGACGAGGTACGCAGCCCTGCTCTATGCAGTCACTCCAGGGTAAGGTATGCAGTATGGAGGTAGTAGATCTGGATGAGTTGGAATCTGGTAGAAGCAGTGACGGTCTTGGGGGCCATAAGGGCGTCTCGCCAGTCCTGATCATCAAGGGGGCCCAACCAACTTTCCCAGCGAAGTTTGAGCCAGTCCAGTGATGTGGGGCCGTTGTTCGTGAGGGTACGGTATATGCGAAATATGCCTCCCTTCCCAAGATTTCCCATCATGACCTGCGCCTCTGGTGGACTGAAATCGGGAAGTGTGGTGCCCGTCGAGATGTGTGTATTCAGGGTGTGGCGCAGTTGCAAATATCTGTAAAATTGTGAGGTGTGTAGGGTAAAGCGTCTTTGTAGTTCTTGAAAAGTCCTTATGTGGTCGCCCACCCACACGTTGCCCAGTTGGGAGATGCCAATGTAGTCCCAATATTTAAACCCGCATAACGCCACCACCTGAGCGAGCCATACGCCCTGCCAGAGCGGTGTTTGTTGGGTCAGCTTGGATTCCCAGTGCGTATGACGCAGGGCCGAACGCCAGGTTAGAAAGACTGTCCGAGTCACCGTTGGGAGTGTTTTAGGAATGGGGGATCCGGATTCGTGGGAAGTCCATGTCTCGAAGTTCAGTTTTGTAGGCTGGATCGGACCATCCTCCGGTGAACCAGTCGTGAAGGACAAGCAACCGTTTGGCCAGATAGTATAGGTAAAGGCCCGTCATGCCCATGCCGCCGTCGAAGGACGGAATGCGGCATCGGTCGAGAGCTACACGCGGTCTCCCCCCTCCCCACAGGAACCGTGTAGTCATGGCGTCGATCTCCCGAAACCAACTTCGGGGATAGTGAAAGGGAGTATTTTGAATAATGTACAGGAACCGAGGGAGGATCATCATCTTAAATAATGCCACCCTTCCGAGTGGATTAAGTGGCAGGGTTTGCCAGCGACCAAGGTCCTCCCTAGCCTTTTTAATAAGCGGAGTAATATTCAGTGCCCATGCTAGTTCAGGGAGCAGAGCGACCCAGATACCTAAGTATTTGAATGACTGCCGCCTAATGGGTATGTTAGTTTGCCAGTCAAAACATTTCCTAGAAAGATGAAGAGGCACAAGGGTCGATTTGGCTGGGTTCAGCCGGAGGCCTGAAACCTTTTCAAAGGCCTGAAGGGCTTGGAGATCTAGGGCCGGAGCGGGCCTGATCCACCAGGAAAAGCAAAACGTCGTCCGCGTATAGGGCAATTTTATCAACGTGGTGGCTTCCCCATGCCCAGCCTTGAATTGAGTCATCCATGCGGATGAGACACGCCAGGGGCTCCATCGCCAAAGCAAACAGGAGTGGGGAGAGGGGGCAACCCTGTCTTGTACCTCTTCAGATTGGGAATATCCCAGAGAGGGTTCAGTTGATCAGCACTCTGGGTCTAGGGTTAGAGTCTAGGACTCGGACGAAGCACCGAAACTGCTGACCCATATCCATCATTGTGAGCACCTCTTCAAGATAAAGCCAGTCAACCGTATCAAAGGCTTTTTCGAAATCCACAAAAAGGAGTGCTAGGTTAGGGGTAAGTGTCTGACGGTTTGCGGATGAATCAGTTTGCTAAGGAGGGGGGTAGGCGCTGAGCCAAGACCGTGGCGTAGATCTTGATTTTGGTGTTAATTAGGGAGATCAGCCGGTAGTCCGCACAGGCAGACGATGGTGGTTGGGTCTTAGGAATGACTACAATGGTTGCCGTATCAGTCTCCGGGGGGAATGCCCCGACTTCTGTCACGTGTTGGAACAGGGCAGAGAGATGGGGCACCAGCAACTCCCGATAGGAAGCATAATATTCCTGAGGGAGTCCATCTGGGCCTGGGGTCTTCCGGGATGCCAGCTGAGATATTGCCACTCCTATCTGCTCTGGGGTAAAGGGAAGATCCAGACTAGCTGCCCCTGAGTGCGTCAAGCAGGGAACGGGGACTTGCAGAGGGTTGAGAAAGTCTGTGAGACTACCCTCCAACTTGTGCGTTGAGTATAAGCGAGCGTAATAACTTGCAAAAGCCTGCGCAATCTCAACTGAGGTATGGCAAGTGGTTCCTGAGGATTCATGGATCTCGGGTACGATCCGATTTGCCATGGGATATGAGGCCAGTCTGTGCAGCAGCCTCCCGTTTTTGTCCCCCCAGCCGTACACACGGGCGACAGACGAGCGCCACAGCAATTTTGCTGATTCTAGCGAGGTTTGCTTGATTTCATCACGTATGGCTGCCAATTGTCTATCCTGAGCCACGTCTGGGGTTCTGGCAGGGTCAGTCTCCAGTCGGAGTGCCTGTGCCTCAAAAAGGGCTAAATGACTGTCCTGGGATAGCCTTTGCACTCAAAGGCGGCTGTTGGCCACTCCCCGGATGGTGGCCTTACTTGCTTCCCAGAGGGTGCTTCGAAAAGATACCGAGCCCCAATTTGTGAGAAAATATTGCCGAAGTTCTTCTCCTATAGTCTTTTGGAACTACTTGTTCTGGAGGAACCAGGCATTCAAGCGCCACATCGGACGTAGTCCGTCAGGGATGTCACCTAGGCGCAAGAGCAATGCTGAGTGGTCTGAGATTCCCCGGGGGAGGATGGACATGTCGGTCACACGTTGACAGTCTGGGGCTGGCATGAAAATCATGTTGATATGTGCGTGGGAGTGTTGCGCTGCTGAGGTATGCGTGTATTGGGAGATTCGAGGGTTCCAGACCTCCATACGTCGCACAGGCCCAAGGCGGTCACCCACTCAACTAACTTCTTAGCGTGGGTTGATCTGATGAGGGAGGGAGTACCTGTGGTGTCGAGGGTGGATTGCATGACCGCGTTGAAGTCCCCTCCTATGATCGTCTGTCCCCAGGGCAGAGTGGAAATCATGTCAGTGAGATGCCGCAGCGTTGAGGTGAGTGTCGCAGGAGGGATGTATATGGATAGGAGGTTGAGGGTATTCTCACCCAGCGTCCCTGAGAGAGTCACAACTCGCCCTTGCGGATCCCTGATAACCTGGGAGGGAACAAATGGAAGGGTCTTTTTTAGCACAATGGCCACTCCCCGGGAGCCCCTGTTAAAGCCTGAGTGCCACACCCTATCGAAGCCATAACGTGCCAGAAAGGCACAGTGGGTTCCCAAGAGATGAGTCTCCTGAAGCAGAAGGATATCGGGGGAATGACGTTGGGCATATTTCAAGACTGCTGTGCGTTTGATGCAGTCAAGTAGGCCATTAACATTCCAGGACATGACCCAGAGAGAGTTACATCCGTGGGTTGTGTGCGTCATGTGGAACAAGTGGTCTAAGGGGGTATCTGGGTTGTACCCTGTGGTGAGCCCGAGGTTGGATAGAGGGCGGGCGCAGCCACCCAAAGCGATGACCGGTGTGCGGGGCCGCCGTGCGTATGTGATACACCTGTGCTAAAGTGCCCTGTGCTGTCAGAAAAGGAAGTTGTACCATAAAACATAAATCTAAACATTGGACAACGGTCCTGGTCCATCCCCCCCTCCTCCCCCCACCCTATACTTCTGGGACTGAAGCATCTGTCGCCCTACAACTAGGAAAGAACAACTAAACTATAGCGTTTAGCGTAGGAAATGCGTGGTGGACCCCTCCGCCAGTGTCGGATGTAATTGTGTCATCGGCAGTTTCTAAGTTCTACAATGCAACACTGCAGGGTATGTCTCCTGGAGCTTCAGGTAGTGGTGACTCTCTGTGTCTTCGTTGCTGCCCCCCCAGGGGGCCCTCAGATTACTGGACTACGGGAGAGATCTGAGTCTGTGGCCACTCAGTCCAAAGTGCCCATGGGGATGCATTCCCTGGAGGAGGGGATTAGGAGCCCGGAGGGCTATCCGTGTTCTCGGGCTCGCGGGCGGCCAGGCTCAGCGATCTTGAGGCTTCCTCACAGCCCCTGCGCCCCTTGCGGGATTGTGTGCACCTCCTGTGCTGTTTGGGAGACAGAGGTCGCAGGGCCTGGGAACCAGAGGGTACAGGCGAAGAGCCCGACCGGACCCCGAGGGGGCGCTCCTCGGTCAGCCAAGTCCAGGCAGCCTGTGGAGAGTCAAAGAACTGCGTCTTGCCCATGAAAATGACACAGAGACGGGCTGGGAAAAGGAGTCTATATTGGAGGCCGAGAGTACGTATTTTCTGTTTGACGTCTGTATAGGAGTGTCGTTGGTTCTGCACCTCTCTGGTGTAGTCCGGGAACACCATTATGTTGTGATTCTGAAATTTCAGAGTGCCCAGAGTCTGCCTCGCACAGAATCGCATCCCGGTCTTTAAAGTTGAGGATCCGAGCGATTATAGGGTGGTCCGGGGCTCCGGGTGGTGGCCTGGGTGCAAGAGAACGATGAGCCCGCTCAACCGCGAACCAGACTGAAAGTGTGTCTTTGGGCATCCAGGATGAAATCCATGTTTCAATGAAGGTGGCCATCTGCCCCCGCTAACTCCCCTCCGGAAATCCCACCAACCGGAGATTTTTGCGGCGAGACCGATTTTCGGCGTCCTCGGCCCGTCTGTGAAGTTTCTTAGTGTGGGATTGTAGGTGGGCCACTTGTTCCTTCAATTGGTGGACATCATCCTCCACCGTGGAGAGGCGGGATTCAGCCTCCGAGATGCGGGCCGTGGCGTTTGTAGTAGTCTGTGCTTGTTTGGGAATGTTCCTGGGTTCGGAACCTCACTGCATGAGGGTTCTCGACCGGGGGTTCCAGCAGTGTCAGTTGGTGTCTGTTGTGGCCTCCGCTGCTCTGCCTCGATGGTCCAGCTGCTATGATCAATAAATACTACTACAACTTACCTGGCTTCCCTGCTTCTTCACGACATCTTTGTTGGCGACGAGTGCTGGGCCATCGACACGGACCCGTGTGTGCTGTGTCCTCGTCCTTCAGCTGACGCGTATCCTGAGGTAAACTCGACAATTCCTGCTTGGATCGTGGTTTCCGACATCCTCCGCTTTCAAGAAGGAGCGTGTTGCAGCAATCAAGCATCGTGCAAATTTGGGGGCAGAGCGGCAAGAAAAACCGAGGTCAGTTGAACTCTGGAACGCAAGTGGAGCCTTGCGTTTCATCAACGACTGCACGCAAGCGTTACTGACGTCAGTACGCGCAGTAAGCGTCGTCACGTTTCTGCGTTTCAGTGCTGGAACGCAGGTTTTTTTGTTTTTTTTTCAGGGTGGTTACGTCACTGTGCTCCCTTTGTTTCGCGGAAGGGAGCAGTAGAACAGAGCCACGGAGCCGGCTTGCAGCAATAATGACTTGACGTCATAATGAAGTGAGCACAGCTGCAGCGAGGGCTTTCTCCTTGTCCACAGGTACTGTTCAGCGTTTTGTTTCAGCGTGGGTGCTACAGGACGACACTTGATCACCGAGAGTGTCTTACAGAGTGTTTACGGTGACGTTTAACAACGATGTTTACCCAAGTTATTCAGAGAGCATTACCAGGGTATGTTTGGGAATACCTACGGGTGGCTTCACAACAGATTCATTGAACAGTGACAGTGTGTTACAAAGTGTTTATGGCGATTTGTCACAACTGTGTTTACCCAGCTTATTCAGGGAGCATTACCAGGGTGTCTTTGGGAATACCTATGGGTGGTTTCACGACAGACTTGTCAGCAAAGTGAATACTTTGGGGGACATTTCTATTTCCAATTTTCATTTTATTTTTCGCTCTTCATTCTGTTTTTTTGGGGCGACAGTCAGTCGTCTCAGGGGTCTAACATGCAAGCTGTCACACCCCCTCCGCCTTTTTTGGAGACACCTGGTGAACCACCCATGATATGGAAACAGTGGTTTGATGGGTTTGAAACCTATCTTGGTGCGATTGGTGCAAACAGATTCAGAGCAGAGCGCAGGAAGTACCTTTTATTCCATTCTTTGGGGTTTGAAGGGAGAGACATTTTAAAACATCTTCCTCCTCCTATCTTGGTTGGTGAGAACGTCCTTGATGAGTACCAAGACACTGTAAAAAGGCTTCAGACAAGGTTTGATGTTCAACCCAGTTTAGTTGTACACCGTCACAAATTTTTTTTACGTGTCCAAAACACTGGTGAAGATGTTGACAATTACATTACGGCTTGGAGGAGGCTTGTATCAGAATGTCAGTTTGAAAACTTTGCAGACCAATTAGTACGCGATCAGTTTATTTGTCATTGTTCAGATAGAACCATCAAGCAAAAACTTCTTGCTATGGGAAACCCAACTTTGGACGAAACTATTAAGATAGCGAAGAGCATTGAGACCTCACAGCTGTCAGCAAAGGAATTAGATAATAGAAGCAGTGAAGCTGTTTCTGCCGTTAAAGTTAAAGAAAATAAGGATAAAGACAATAAAACCACGGACAAGCCACGTCCTAGTCTAGGTGGAAGGCAAAATGCGTTCTTTTCACAAAGTAACATTTGTTTTAGATGTGGATATAAGGCTCACATGATAGGTGGTAAATGTCCAGCAAGGTTTGTGACTTGTAGAATTTGTAACAGAACGGGTCACTTTGCTAAAGTGTGTCAGGCTAACAAGAACAAGTCACTCTCACAACCCTCTTCGGTCAAGTGTGTCATTGATGGAGGCATGCTTGGTGATGAAGAGTTTGTCATTAAGGATCTTAGCGACATGGTTTCAGTTGTACAAGATGACGGGGTCATTGTGGGAAATCCTGAAATGTGTGTTGATCCCTATGTAGAGATTTTAGTCTGGGACAGAGTACTGAAACTTCTTGTTGACTCTGGTGCTCGGATCTCTATGATCACTCAAGACCTTTTTGACAAGATGTGGCCTTCCAGGTCCCTTTTACCCCCTGATCGCAAAGCAATCTCTTATGAAGGGCGTGAGATCAATTTGTCCGGGTACATTGAAGATATTATGGAATTCAAGGGCAGGAGGATTGCTGGAAAGGTGTATGTGGCACGCAAAGGTTTGAACATCTTGGGCTGGTTCCACCAGGGGTTATTTGGGATGGTACTTAAGCCTGGGACGGCTGAACAGGTCCTTGTTGTGAGAGACACTCCAGATCTTGAAGATTTGGTTAACAAATTCCCTCATGTGTTCTCTGGTGAGCTTGGGAAGATCAAGTAATACCAACATGAGATTATTGTGAAAGAGGGTGCTGTACCCATTAAACATAAGCTGAGGAATGTACCTTTTAGCTTTAGGCAGGATCTAGAGAATGAACTCAATTCTCTGTGTACCAAAGGGATAATAGAACCCTTTGATTCCTCCCTGTGGTTATCCCCGTTAGTAGTTGCACGTAAGCAGAATGGGGAGTTGAGGATTTGTGTTGATCTCCGCTGTTTAAACAGGGAGATCTGGGTGGACTCTCATCCTCTTCCAAATATCAATGAACTGTTGGCAGGTTTAAAAGATGCTAACATTTTCACAAAATTGGACTTGGCCTCCACCTACCATCAGCTAGAACTAGCCCCTGAATCAAGGCATCTCACCGCTTTCGTCTCCCCTTTTGGCACCTATCAGTATGTCCGCATGCCGTTTGGCCTTGCGTCAGCTGCATCAGTTTTTCAGCGGCTGATGAGCAACATGCTGAAGGGAATCGAAGGGCTTTCTGTTTTTCAAGATGATGTCTTAGTTTTTGCACCTAACAGGGTTGCCCATGATGCTATTCTTCAAGAAGTGTTGTCTAGGTTCCAATCCAATGGGGTGGTACTACGTAGAGACAAATGTGTTTTTATGACGAAAGAGGTTGAATACTTGGGGCATTTGGTCAATGGAAGTGGGATTTTTCCAAAGACTAGTCTTGTAGATTCAATTGTCAAATCCAAAGCTCCTTCTGACAAGACTAGCCTCAAGTCCTTCCTTGGCCTGTGTGAATTTTATTCACGATTTGTACCAGATTTTGCAAGTAAATTGAGGCCTTTGTCACAAATGCTTATGAAGGGTGTTGCATTTGAGTGGAGTGTAGAATGTCAAAATGTTTTTGAGTGGGTGAAGCAACAACTGGCGTCACCTAAGGTTTTAAAGCACTATGATCCTTCCTTAACTTGCACTCTTACGGTAGATGCTAGCAATGTTGGTGTGGGGGCTGTTTTGACTCAGAACAAAGGTAGTGAAGTTAGAACAATTGGGTATGCCTCCAGGGTGCTGTCTCCTTCCGAAACGAAATATTCGGTTATTGAGAAGGAACTACTGGCGTGCTGGTGGGCGGTGATGAAATTTCGTAATTTCATTTGGGGGAGGAAATTTTGCCTACAGACTGCCACAAACCTTTAGTTTTTATTCTGAGTGGCAAGAATGTCAGGGGTTTCACCCCTAGGATTGCACGTTTGTCTTCTAAGCTTCTACAATTTGATCTCTGTACTGAGTACATTCCTGGGAGCAAGAATGGTTGTGCAGATTTTCTCTTGCGTTCTTCTGACATTGTGGAGGATGAACAAACCATGGGTGAGGAGGACAAGGAGGAGTTCATTGTTGCTGCAGTGGACCTTCCAGAGTTGTGTGTGGTTTCTGAATGTGAGTGGCGTCAGGCCCTCAGCGCTGATGTTTCTTTGGCTTTAGTAATGAAGTATGTAGAGAGAGGTTGGCCTAGGGAGAGGAATATGAATTTTGAATACAAAACTTATCTTCAAGTTGTGGATGAATTATCCATTGAAGATGGTCTGCTGATGAGAGGTGACAAGCTTGTTCCTCCTCTTTGTTTGAGAGCTGCTCTAATCAGACATGCTCATAAAGGCCATTTAGGAGCTACTATGACTAAAAAAAGAGTGCGTCTTTCATTTTGGTGGCCCTCCATGGACAGTGAGGTGGATGAAATTGTCAAGTCATGTGTCATCTGTATTAGCACGCCCCCTGTGATAAGACTGCCAAATTGCGCACGCCCCCTCTTTCTCCTATTGAATTTCCATCCGCACCTTGGGTAAAGTTAGGTCTGGATATTGTAGGTCCTTTCCATGCTCTTGATCCATCTTCTAAATTTGCTTTAGTCTTAATGGATTATTACTCCGAGTGGCCGGAGGTCAGGTTTGTGAGGGAGGTGAGCTCTAGGACTGTAGTTGAATTTCTAAATGATATATTTATGAAGGAAGGTTTCCCAGAGTTTCTTGTGACGGACAATGGTGCTCAGTTTGTTGCTAGTGAGGTTGAGGATTTTCTTCGCATTTGTGGAATCAAGCACCTCAAAAGTTCACTGTACCACCCCCAGACCAATGGTCTAGTTGAGCGAATGAACAGGGTGTTGGGGGAGTGTATACAGTGGGCTCTTGCCAACAGATGTGTTGTTGCCAATTCTGTGAAAAGCATGCTTTGGTTTTATCATACTATCCCACATTCTACCACGGGGTTTCACCTTTTGAGTTGTTACGTGGTCGGAGAGCCACTACCACATTTTGTCCGAGTTGGATGAGTAAGTGGGTCAAAGGTAGACAACGGTCGGATGACTGTGTGAGGAATCATGTAAGTGCTTCTCAAAATAAGCAGAAGAACTACTTTGATTCCAAGAAGAATGTGAAAAGTGTGGAGATTAGCATTGGTGATTGTGTCCGTGTGAAGAAACCCGTTCATGTGAGGAAGGGCTTTTCCAAATTTAGTCCCTTGATAAGAGTTGTGGAAGTGAAGGGTGATTCTGTGAAGCTGGTGAATGGTCAGTGGTGGAACAAGTGTTTTCTGGTGAAAAACTGTGCTTTTGGTGAAGGTTCTGGTGGTGAAGGAGTTGAGAGGAGTTTAGAGTGCACAGGCCAGCCTTCCTTGAGACGCAGTCTTCGTGTTAGGAAATTTCCTTCTCGCTACAGAAAATAATATTGCTACAGAATCTCATATTGTTACAGTATTGTTACAGTTTCTATTCTTTTGCCTTGCGAGGCTCTTTTATCTTAAGCGTGTACATTGTTTTGTTTTTACTTTGTAGTTCTGTTGTTTAACCCTCTTTTCTCTTTCACAGGTATTCGCTCCTTGTTTGGTTGCTTTTTCTCTTCCTTGTCTAAGTTTCCTTTTGTTGTTTTGTTTTTAGGGAAGACCCATGTAGTAGTCTGTGCTTGTTTGGGAATGTTCCTGGGTTCGGAACCTCACTGCGTGAGGGTACTCGACCGGGGGTTCCAGCAGTGTCAGTTGGTGTCTGTTGTGGCCTCCGCTGCTCTGCCTCGATGGTCCAGCTGCTGTGATCAATAAATACTACTACAACTTACCTGGCTTCCCTGCTTCTTCACGACAGCGTTGCGCAAGTCTTGCCGGATGAGGGACATGTCGACTCGTACTTCCCCAATCTTCTCCTCCACCGAGGCTCGAGACACACTGATCGCCTGCAGGATTGCGGCCAGATCATTACCTTGGAGAGACGGGCCACCCACGGCCCACCCCCGGGGACTCCTGTTCAACAGTGGTGAATTGGTCCATTTTCGTTTGTGTTTGAGTGGTAGAGGATTTAGGGCCTCGGTCTTTCCCCATGTTCGGCAGTGGAAAGGGTTTCAGCGGTGCCAAAGTCGGGGCGTCCCTTGTGCAGTTTCATGCAGTCCAAGGTGACCAGATTTTCAGGCTCTTGGTGTCATGCCCAGGTCGGAGCGCCCCTAGACTCGGGATGGAAGATCCGTGAGCGGAGGAACTCCGAGGGCCCAGAACGGGTAGTTCCCCCGGTAGGTCGCGCACGCGGACACGGCTGCAAGAGTGACTCCCCCAGGGATGGGTGGATATGTCCAGGGGTCCAAGGGAAAACGGAGTCCCACCGCGTCGAAGTGGTAAGCCTGTAGACCGGGGTCACATTCACAGCACCGCGTACGAGGCCCCGGAGTCCCGCTGGAGGCAGAGGGAGAACCCCGGGCCCCGGCGCGCGTCACAGCCCCAGTCCGTGGAGGGAACGAGCCACCGCCTCTTCTCAGGGCTCAGGTAACAGGTCTCCACCACCCCCACGATCAGGGCAGCAGAGCAGAACCCAGAATGTACACTGCGGGCTGAGGTCAAGTAGCCCAATGGCCCCCCGGCGGGTGTGCGAGGAGTGTCTCAGCGACATGGTTCCCAGTCCATGGGTGTACTGCAGAAAATACCAATCAGGAGGCCCCTGTCTCCACCGCTCAGGGAGATGCCACCGGGAGCTCAAATTAGGGCCATTCCCCTGACTCGATGCCAGGAAGTGTTTGTGGCAGGACTCAGAGGTGGGAGCGGGGGAGGCGAGAGGTAGCAGGCCAAGGCCAGGATGTTCACTCCCATCGGGTCCAGGTAACAGGTTTCCACCACCCTGGTGATCAGGGTAGCAGAGCGGAGCCCGGGCACTTAGTGCAGGCCGATGTCAAGAGTCTCGCTGCCTCCCCCGCAGGTGTGCGAGGAACGTCCCAGCGGGATGAGTCTCAGTCCATAGGGGTATTTCGAGAAACCTCAGTCAGGGGCTCCTTCCCGACCACTCAGGGTGATGCCACCAGGAACTCAAATTAGGGCCATCCCCAGGCCCGGTGTCAAAGGTGTGTGTGGCAGGGCTTAAAGGCAGGAGCAGGGGGGGCAAGACGCAGCAGACCAAAGCCGGGATGCCCACTCCCGGGCCGTCACAGCACGTCCTCGCAAACCACGGTTCTGCGGACGCGTGGCGGCCCAGGCCTCTCGGGCGCAGTTTCCTGGATCCAACCCCCCCCGATGGTCTGGGGATCCGCTCAGACCAGGAGTCAATCACCCAATGTGGAAGGAGGGAACTCACCGCCTCGTCGAGGGTCCAGCAGGTTTAGGAGTCGATTCGCCCCCACTGGGTAAGGCGTAGGCCTCTCGGATTCCCACAGTCCCTGCGCGGATACTTCAGCACCAAGGGAGCAGCGCAGAGCCTCCCCCAGGGGCAACTCCCAGGTGAGTCGCCGATTGTTTGCAAGGACGCCTCTCCGTATTCAGGTTGGGTGCGCGGCCCCGCAGGCCTGGACCGCTGTATCGGTTCGGGGGAGGGGCTGAGGAGAAGGCTGGAGCCAGGCCAAATTGCTGACAGTTCCTCGCTGGGTGCCTCCACTAGGCGCTCATCAGGGGTCAGGAAGGCTCTGAAGGCAGGTCTCACCCCTCCGGGACCCCGGCGGGCCCCCGGTGGATGATCCCGGGTTTGTCTGGGGCTAGTCAGAGAGAGGCCAGGTCCGCCATTTTCAGGACCGCATTGCAGGTCGCAGGCACAGGAAGCGGCTCCATGCGGACACCCCCAGTCTGCCAGTTCGTTCAGGGCAGCGACACCATCTCAGGGAAGGGAGACAGCAACACCTAGATGAATGGTAAGGTGCCGATGGCAGTGGATCTTGGAGCGGATGACGGAGGGGTCCGGAGCACTCTTAGAGTGCGACTGCCATCTTGACGCTCCAAGCCACGCCCCCAAACAATACCTTTTAGTACAGTGTATTGATACAATTATCAAATCATCTAACTTTCTATTATAAAGCTTCCCACAAAAGCTCTGAAAATGCGATGGAAGACAAACCAAATGGGTCTCTGCACCAAACTGTGCTAGAGTAAAAGAACTCTTAGAGATTGTGAATAAATGGGCTGCTTTAAAAAACACAATGGGGCTGATTTAGAGTTTGGCGGGCAAACTAAGTCTGTTGGTAGGGCGGAGTACTTTACTCCTGCCATAACTAGAGTCCTATGCCCCCCAAATTTAGAGTTTTCCACCAACCCAGCGGACAGCTCTAAACATTGGCAGGAAGTGCCTTTGCACCGGTTCCTGTTAATGTTGTAAACGTTTGACAGATGGCTCCGTCATACATTAGGGTCGCCAATCAAACTTCTCCAGTGTTTCACTTTTTCCGAAAACAATCCAAAAGAAGAAGTTTGTTTTCGGAAAAAGTAAAACTAATGGCCCCCACACCATGGGAGTTGTCTCCCATGGTGTGGGGGTCATTATTTTTTTAACCGTCCCTCACCCCCTGGTTTTACCTGGCGGTGACAAACAGCAAAAAAAAAGCTCAACATATAACACTGTCTGCTCAAAATCGGGCAGACACTTGTTATATGTGAACCTCCGCAGGCCCATACTCCATCTGGCTGTCGGAGGAGTATGTCAGTGGCGGAGGCGGAGTGGCTTCGTTGCTGACATACTTAAGGTCCTCCCATCTGTAACCAGGCAGGCGGACCTTCAGTTTGGCGGAGAGGGTACTCTGTCGCCATTGTGACGGAGTACCCTCTCTGCCACACTCTAATTCAGCCACTATGTTTGCTCTTTTTCTACGTGCTGAACTTGAACATATACAGGGCATTGAAAGGCCCAGATACAGGATTGTAATAGAAAGCGTTCTGTGGGTCAAGAAGATTAGTTTCAGCACGACTATTCGGTAAAGACTTTCTCTGGCATGCAGCATTTACGTTTTTCATGAAGAAGCAATGAAAGGACGTACTGCAGCGCCCTGAGTGACCTTGTGACCTTACTTAATGATCAACTGCACCCAATACGCTAAGACTAGAGTTAGAATAACAAAACCACCTATGGTACAATATTCATAAATATTCTTGGACGGGATCATTTCTGGCTCCAGTCTCAGCATCTTTGCTGAAGGTGCACAGTCGTCTGGTGGATAGCTTCCAACTCAATACTGGCGCCCTGCTTGAATGTATGGCACTGTAAAAAGCACAAATATTATTACTTTATCATTTTTCCTCTGGCCTGCCAACTGTACTGCAGCAAACTATTTCTCAACTACCAGGAAGTCATTACGTTTCATAATGTCGACCAGGTTCTGCTTCCAGATTATGACCTGCACTTACATTTTCCACTATAAAACAGACATTTGTTTCAGCGTCTAAAATGATAGATTATTAACTATAATTTCGCAAATTTTACAGAAAAAAATTGCTCATGAATCGTTTTGACAGGAAAAATACCAAAGCATTAAAATATTAGCAGAATGTGTCTCAGTTGCACCCCAGGGTATACAGTTTTTATTCAGTCATTCTGAATGCAATTATTCATTGAAGCATCATTTTTCATAAATGTTCATACAAGCAAATTTCTGAAGTAGACATGGGTCAATTTAGGCCAGATCCAAGTCGGATTATCCGGAATACCGGTACCCGTTTAAATTGTTTCCATTTAGTTTGGTTATGTTCATGACTACAAGGCCCCCAAACAAGATTCAAAGGCACCAGCCTATTTTAAGTATAACCTGTTTCTTATGGAGAGCTTCCAGAAAAGCCATAATGGCTTCTTCGCCTGTTTGATGCACCTTCGTTAGCGTTATCACAGTACTCCAAGCCAGATTGGGTCCCAGCTATTGGCTGAAAGAACTTGGGAAGAAATTTTAAAGAAAGAGGTTTGTGGTTCTTTTTGGACATGACAAGAATCCCCTTTGTTTACACTTCTGTTATAGGTTCTTATAGGTGACCTTGATCTCTTCATGAAGTTCTGTAGTTTCTCACTGCAGGAAGATGGATAAATAAAGTCCCAAGCAGCCTCACCAAAATCAGCATCGAGCGCCGACATCTAGCATTGGTGGATTCAATCTCTGATACCCTGCTCCCGGCATGGAGTGGGGTCTCCTTTGTCCCACAAGGTTCTTGGTTTAGAAAGGAGCAGTCACAACATGTTGTCACTGGTCCCCGCCACTGAAAGAGATTCTTCACGTATCACCGCCACTCTCCATGGGGCTTGGGAGCAATACAGTTCGCCTTCGGGCAGTTCCCATCTTGAATTCCCCAGTGGGAGACGTTGGAGTCTTTGTTCCAATGGAACTCTTTCTGGAAAAACACCACCTCAGCTAACAAGAGTGGAGTCAAATTACACGTGCCTTATTCCCATCTACATAAGGAAAATCAGCCTGTAATCTTTTCTTGGTGTAGGTCGGTCACAAGCCGTGGCCCATTAGGGTAAGAGCGGTGGGGCAAATAATTTATTTAATTTTCCCTCGTGGTTGTCTGTCGAATCCCCCCCAACGCGGCCCCACCGCCCTACCGCTCTTACCTGCACGGACAGAGGCTGTCGGTCACGTGATATATGTAAGAGCTGCACTGCTCTTCAAGGTTTGCTTTATGATGCCATCAACCTCACAGGTTTAGGATGAAACAGAGTTGGCCTTCATGTTGTGTCACAGCTTGGGTCGCTCGCACCTTGAGAGTGCAGGGGAATTACAAATGAAGTTTTATGTATAACGATCATGGATAAACTGTACTTAAATACAACCACGTGTATTGAGGTTGCTTCCCAATGTGACTGGAGAAAGCAGTTTCATAGAATCATTGACCTGACCTTATTGTTCGTCAAAAGCAGAATATTTATGGCATGGAAAAGTATAAAGTGGAATGGCTACTGTCTGATTTATGTATGAGGGTAGCGACTGAGTGGCCACTCCTGGAGGGAGTGAGAACCATGATAGACAACCAAAGTGCATGTATTATATGAAGCAAACTCCTGGGAGAACTCTTAAAACACATGGATAAAATACCTCAATGAGGTGTTTTTCACCCATCTCTCACTAACTCACTGACTTGTACTTTTGTAAACTGAGAAATAATGCATGTTTTGCTTATAACATGACTAATACATTTGTGTGTGTGTGTATTTATGCCATGGCTGTGAAAATAAATATGACCCAATAACCCTTCTTATTAAATGTATTAATAAACACACATTCACATGTTTATTACTACAGTGAAAGGTCAAATGTGAGTTTATTACCAAAGTACAGCAAAATGGACATGAGAAAAACACTTTTTACTGTCTCACAGATTACATGTAGCAATTAATTTACACAGGGAAACAACTTTCCAAATAGGGATTCACTTCAATGTGACCTTACCACACACATTTAACCCATTCCATCCAAATTTTGGTTAAATATATTTGATTACAACACACACACACACACACACACACATGAATAATACCATGGCATAAACCATGTATGCAGATGTGCTGAGTATAATATTTCCATAATTGATGGAGGGTATGGTCATCATGACTCATTCAATGGTGTGTGGTTGTAGATAGGTCAGAGTCTTCCTAGGAAAGGTGTTTTTTTGTTTATTTTTAATACGTTTGAAGCCATTTGACAAATCTGCACAAAAACTTTGGAAAAAAGTTCATTCACATTGGCTCATTCATGGAAAGTTTTTTGCCGGTCCATGAAGCGTGGCCCAGTTAAAGGGGGTTCCAAAAGTATGAGTTTTCTATGTTAATTGGCAAATGAGAGTTTGCTCTCCGATACAGAAAAAAGTGCTGAATGGAATTAGACCACATTTGGCAAAAAGATAGAACTTCAGTCAGAAAATGTGCTTTTTGTCATTTGGTTTAAATTCATTCAGCAGTTTTCAAGAAATTTGCCTCTAAAAAGGTGATTTGGGTTGGGCATGAAGGGGTTAACACTGGTAAAAAGGTAGAGATATCTAGAGTGTCTATTTCCAGATATGCTCTGATTGGCCCATTCAAAGTGGATGGGTGGATCCTGTTTGGCTAGCCACAACATTGAGAATATGTTGTGGCAGTCATTACAGGACTCTGGCCCCGTAAAGGACAAGGTGAGCACATCCGGGCCAGGATCATATTTTGTACTGTCTTTCGCATGCACATTTCATTTGCTGCATTCCCATGCACAATGAAAAGCAAGAAAATAATATTTAAATGTTTTTTTATTCAGAGAAAGACTGTATAAAAAACCTTTGTTTTAGCCATGAGGGAGAGAGACACTGTGGGAGACACTCTCACTCTAAATGACAGCATGCAATATGCCGGTGGACTTGGATGCCTGACAAAAACGAGGGCTGCATTCGTCTTAGGCTAGCCGGAAGAAAGGCATGTAGGGCTTTGGGTATATTTATACAGATAGGCAGCAAACACAATGAAGGATCCTACTAGCTTGTTTGTAAAGTGTTAGATATATTTGTTCCAGCCAATATCAAATTAATTGTCTTTGCAAAAGTGCCATTTATTATCACTATAATTGCTATTTTTTATACTCTAAGTTTGTGTATAATTAAGGTCTGTAACCAAGGCACTGCTATATTCATTGGCTACTCAGGACCACGTGTGTGGCCCGACTAAAGAAATCACACTGACAGGAGTGGTGACAGGTTTGGAGTAGTCTTCATAGTGACCTGTCCCCGTGACATAGCCCATGGTTAGGCCATAACGACCTGTGTCAACTTTTCCAGCTTCGTGGGGACATGGGCTATAGGTGCAAGGGACAACAGATAAGTGAACTCTACCCTGTGTGGGGGAGAAGGGCTGAGAGGTAGAGGGCAAAATACATTGGTTCTAATCTGCATGCCCCTTGTGTAAGGGCACTTGACAATTAGATCACACCTAACTGGGGTGCAATTTGGCTCCAATCAGTCTTTATCCTTAGGCCAAACAACAGCTGCAAAAACAGTAAATCATTGAAAAACAGTGTATTGACAACCTGTGGATCCAGGGTTTATACACCACCTTGGTTTTGCCTGATTGCACCTGGGCAGAATGTCATTCCTGCTAGTGGATCCTTTTCATTGGGTTTCCTTCATCTTTAGGGAATCTCCTGAAAATATCCTTCCAGCTTTTAAATGAGCAGCCGTAAGACAAGTAATCGGGGCCCCATGCAGCCAGCGAAGCAGTCACAAGCATGGGGCTGGAACATCTTCTGATGGGTTTGGGCAGCGGCAAGATGAACATCTGGCAGCACACTTCTTCAGGCGAGAGCTTCCCACTGCATCCAGGATACTTGCAGTTGGAAAGGTGCATGCTAAAGAAGGCCTGTGCACGAGAAGGAGCACAAGAAAACAGCTGACTCCTGTGATCTTCCTCCCAGAGTCTTCTGGGCTGTGTCAGGGGACTTCTGTGCACCACAGATGATGCCTGACAAGGAGGTCAGAGAACTTCTCCCTCTTCTTTGGCAAGACACAGACCTATCACTCAAGTGCCTACTGCCAGTCATCTATCCACATTTTCCCTCTAAAGTGCTGCATGTTAAGGCTAATTTTGCAGGCTTTCCTGGTGATGACATAGAAAGAGCAGCATGTTTTTCAAGCGCTTCACAGAAAGTGCTCTGCATGCCATCCATCTCAGAAGCTCATTTATGTCTTTCTTTTTGGGTCCATTTTTCTAACACCCAGTTGCAGCTTTTTGATAAGCTCTGGGGCCTTATCTGGAGTATTGTGTCGAACTCTGTTAGCCTGAAATCAAGCTTTGTATGCTGTTCTTGAGCTTTCTCTGGTTCATGTGAAAGAATGTGTACTGGTGTGGTGACTTCATTTGGGTGTGTAAGGCCTAGTTTGCCTAATTCTGGTAACCTCACGTGAAGCCTCCAACCCTAAAGGCCTCCTGAATTGTATTTTGCTTTGTACGAGTTTTAAACATTGTCTGGCCAGAGTATTGTGACCAGAATATTGACTATTGTAACATTGTAAAGGTAAGTATATAGAGGTAAGTGTAGATTTACTATGCATGACTTCACCTATTTGTGCATTGTCAATATTTATATTCCATGTACCTGCATCTGTAGTTAAGAAAAGTAGATCCATACTTGCTTATACATATTCATACCTTCACAATATTATCGCAGTCGATATTTAGGTAATGATATTCCGACAGGATGACATTTCATCACTCGATATTGTGACATACACCCTTTTGTGTAGTACTGCCCCATTTATGGAAACCCTACTGTCCTTTTCTGGAGGCCTAACCTGGATTATTATTATGTCTAGGTCTGGACGCCTCAGCTATAGCTTTGTACAGTTCTGATGCTCTCATCTGGAGTGTTGTGTACAATTCTAGAAGCCTTATTTTAAGCACTGTGTCTATTTCTGGTGCCTCCTCTTAAGCTTTGTTTTAAGTTCTAGAAGTCTTATTCTTATATTATAAGCATTTACTCCAGTTCAGGTAATTCATCCATAGTAATATGTCGTAATCTGACGGCACCACATTGCCCTTTTCTGTGGGCAATATGTCCAGGTCTGAGGTGCCAATGTACAGAGTCCTTCAGACCTGACCAGGGCAGTGTGTGTCCACTTCTGGAGACCACAATTGCCATCATTGACCTGCACCACAAGGCATAATAGGAACGTACCAAATGCATTAATAAGCAGCAGCATGCCATATCTGATCATCAACCGATGGTGCTGTTTGAGTGCCTTCCAGATATCTTTTGGGAGCACACTGGCACATGACGACAAGTTCCCGGCATGCACCAGTAGCAATCTCGCAGGAGTTTAATTTCTGCTACGGATATTCTGGTGAGCTGTTCACTGACACATTAACTGTGAAGGCAGTTTCTCTCCAGGCACAGTATTTGAAGCTGTATTGTTTGATGTCAGTATAAAGTAATGGGGTAACCCAGTTGCGTGCAGAACCTGGGGATTCATACATTAAGTGAACAGTGGTTCTGCCACCTATTAGCTTTTAATAAGCGTCAGACTTATTTATACAATTTGTCCCTCTATTAAGATGAGACTAGCATTTAATGAAAAATATCAAAATGATGTCCAAACAAAAGAAACTCATGAACTTCTGAGTCAGTATATGATTTTATAGCAAATTAATGAAAGTTGTGTACTCAAAAATGGGAACAAATATATGCACACACAGATATACACTATACAATTACACTTAAATTGGTGACGTGAAGTGAAAACAAAGAAATATATTTACATATCACAACACAATATATACATAACGAATGAACATATATTCAAGACACACATTAAAACACAGTGTGAGGTATATGAAAACGTGATTCAACCCAACTAGCAATTAGTCTAGTTATTCTCAATTATTCTGGGTGATCATTAACACTTGATAGTATGCGTCGACGTTTCGACCCCTGGACAATAGTGCGATTACGTGATCGTCTGTGGGGGGGGTCTTCTTCAGGACTATATATAGAGTCTGTGTGTGGCCTTAAACAAGGCACTGCTATATTCATTGGCTACTCAGGACCACGTGTGTGGCCCGACTAAAGAAATCACACTGACGGGAGTGGTGACAGGTTTGGAGTAGTCTTCATAGTGACCTGTCCCCGTGACATAGCCCATGGTTAGGCCATAACGACCTGTGTCAACTTTTCCAGCTTCGTGGGGACATGGGCTATAGGTGCAAGGGACAACAGATAAGTGAACTCTACCCTGTGTGGGGGAGAAGGGCTGAGAGGTAGAGGGCAAAATACATTGGTTCTAATCTGCATGCCCCTTGTGTAAGGGCACTTGACAATTAGATCACACCTAACTGGGGTGCAATTTGGCTCCAATCAGTCTTTATCCTTAGGCCAAACAACAGCTGCAAAAACAGTAAATCATTGAAAAACAGTGTATTGACAACCTGTGGATCCAGGGTTTATACACCACCTTGGTTTTGCCTGATTGCACCTGGGCAGAATGTCATTCCTGCTAGTGGATCCTTTTCATTGGGTTTCCTTCATCTTTAGGGAATCTCCTGAAAATATCCTTCCAGCTTTTAAATTAGCAGCCGTAAGACAAGTAATCGGGGCCCCATGCAGCCAGCGAAGCAGTCACAAGCATGGGGCTGGAACATCTTCTGATGGGTTTGGGCAGCGGCAAGATGAACATCTGGCAGCACACTTCTTCAGGCGAGAGCTTCCCACTGCATCCAGGATACTTGCAGTTGGAAAGGTGCATGCTAAAGAAGGCCTGTGCACGAGAAGGAGCACAAGAAAACAGCTGACTCCTGTGATCTTCCTCCCAGAGTCTTCTGGGCTGTGTCAGGGGACTTCTGTGCACCACAGATGATGCCTGACAAGGAGGTCAGAGAACTTCTCCCTCTTCTTTGGCAAGACACAGACCTATCACTCAAGTGCCTACTGCCAGTCATCTATCCACATTTTCCCTCTAAAGTGCTGCATGTTAAGGCTAATTTTGCAGGCTTTCCTGGTGATGACATAGAAAGAGCAGCATGTTTTTCAAGCGCTTCACAGAAAGTGCTCTGCATGCCATCCATCTCAGAAGCTCATTTATGTCTTTCTTTTGGGTCCATTTTTCTAACACCCAGTTGCAGCTTTTTGATAAGCTCTGGGGCCTTATCTGGAGTATTGTGTCGAACTCTGTTAGCCTGAAATCAAGCTTTGTATGCTGTTCTTGAGCTTTCTCTGGTTCATGTGAAAGAATGTGTACTGGTGTGGTGACTTCATTTGGGTGTGTAAGGCCTAGTTTGCCTAATTCTGGTAACCTCACGTGAAGCCTCCAACCCTAAAGGCCTCCTGAATTGTATTTTGCTTTGTACGAGTTTTAAACATTGTCTGGCCAGAGTATTGTGACCAGAATATTGACTATTGTAACATTGTAAAGGTAAGTACATAGAGGTAAGTGTAGATTTACTATGCATGACTTCACCTATTTGTGCATTGTCAATATTTATATTCCATGTACCTGCATCTGTAGTTAAGAAAAGTAGATCCATACTTGCTTATACATATTCATACCTTCACAATATTATCGCAGTCGATATTTAGGTAATGATATTCCGACAGGATGACATTTCATCACTCGATATTGTGACATACACCCTTTTGTGTAGTACTGCCCCATTTATGGAAACCCTACTGTCCTTTTCTGGAGGCCTAACCTGGATTATTATTATGTCTAGGTCTGGACGCCTCAGCTATAGCTTTGTACAGTTCTGATGCTCTCATCTGGAGTGTTGTGTACAATTCTAGAAGCCTTATTTTAAGCACTGTGTCTATTTCTGGTGCCTCCTCTTAAGCTTTGTTTTAAGTTCTAGAAGTCTTATTCTTATATTATAAGCATTTACTCCAGTTCAGGTAATTCATCCATAGTAATATGTCGTAATCTGACGGCACCACATTGCCCTTTTCTGTGGGCAATATGTCCAGGTCTGAGGTGCCAATGTACAGAGTCCTTCAGACCTGACCAGGGCAGTGTGTGTCCACTTCTGGAGACCACAATTGCCATCATTGACCTGCACCACAAGGCATAATAGGAACGTACCAAATGCATTAATAAGCAGCAGCATGCCATATCTGATCATCAACCGATGGTGCTGTTTGAGTGCCTTCCAGATATCTTTTGGGAGCACACTGGCACATGACGACAAGTTCCCGGCATGCACCAGTAGCAATCTCGCAGGAGTTTAATTTCTGCTACGGATATTCTGGTGAGCTGTTCACTGACACATTAACTGTGAAGGCAGTTTCTCTCCAGACACAGTATTTGAAGCTGTATTGTTTGATGTCAGTATAAAGTAATGGGGTAACCCAGTTGCGTGCAGAACCTGGGGATTCATACATTAAGTGAACAGTGGTTCTGCCACCTATTAGCTTTTAATAAGCTGCCAGACTTATTTATACAATTTGTCCCTCTATTAAGATGAGACTAGCATTTAATGAAAAATATCAAAATGATGTCCAAACAAAAGAAACTCATGAACTTCTGAGTCAGTATATGATTTTATAGCAAATTAATGAAAGTTGTGTACTCAAAAATGGGAACAAATATATGCACACACAGATATACACTATACAATTACACTTAAATTGGTGACGTGAAGTGAAAACAAAGAAATATATTTACATATCACAACACAATATATACATAACGAATGAACATATATTCAAGACACACATTAAAACACAGTGTGAGGTATATGAAAACGTGATTCAACCCAACTAGCAATTAGTCTAGTTATTCTCAATTATTCTGGGTGATCATTAACACTTGATAGTATGCGTCGACGTTTCGACCCCTGGACAATAGTGCGATTACGTGATCGTCTGTGTGGGGGGTCTTCTTCAGGACTATATATAGAGTCTGTGTGTGGCCTTAAACAAGGTTCCACCCTGATACCAAATTGTTGGTTATGACAGCACGGCAGCTTGTGAAAAAATAGATGGTTGACCTGAGTCAAAAGTAGCTCATCATATCTGCTGGTGGATTAGTCAGTGGCACTGCGTGCCTGCACTCTCCGGCATCTGGCGCTCGGGGTCCTCAATGGTTAATCACCCTTTACTTCAAGGCAATGCTTGTCGGGGCCGGCCGCCTCCTGACAATACTTGCTTGTGGCATTCAAGGCTTAATAATTGCCTTTGAATGCTCTCTGGCTTTCAATGTCCTAGACTGGAGTTCCAGCTGGAGTTCCAGCTGCCGTGCTGTCATAACCAACAATTTGGTATCAGGGTGGAACCTTGTTTAAGGCCACACACAGACTCTATATATAGTCCTGAAGAAGACCCCCCCACAAACGATCACGTAATCGCACTATTGTCCAGGGGTCGAAACGTTGACGCATACTATCAAGTGTTAATGATCACCCAGAATAATTGAGAATAACTAGACTAATTTCTAGTTGGGTTGAATCACGTTTTCATATACCTCACACTGTGTTTTAATATGTGTCTTGAATATATGTTCATTCGTTATGTATATATTGTGTTGTGATATGTAAATATATTTCTTTGTTTTCACTTCACGTCACCAATTTAAGTGTAATTGTATAGTGTATATCTGTGTGTGCATATATTTGTTCTCATTTTTGAGAACACAACTTTCATTAATTTGCTATAAAATCATATACTGACTCAGAAGTACATGAGTTTCTTTTGTTTGGACATAATTTTGATATTTTTCATTAAATGCTAGTCTCATCTTAATAGAGGGACAAATTGTATAAATAAGTCTGACGCTTTTTAAAAGCTAATAGGTGGCAGAACCACTGTTCACTTAATGTATTGTTTGATGTGGCATTGCATTTACGACAGGAATTCCTTTCTGCTGTTACCCAATGTATCAAACACAGTTGCTCCTGCAGCATAAGCAATTGTCTTCTACACATCTAGGGGCTTATTTACAAGCCCCTTGCGCCTCCGGTGCCTCTCTTTTAATATGGGAAAAAGTGACATACTGGCGGCGCAAGGGGCTTGTAAACTAGTCTTTTCTAGTTTTTTCACTAGGAGTAAGACATGTTTATTCGAGAAAAAACTACTTTGTGACTCAAGTCAGAAAGTTAAGCATGTCTACTACTGCTGGGAAATTATGAATAAGTCACATCTAAACCTAGGGTATGACACAAGTGCTCACAGAGAAAGCTTTGTGATTCAGGCCTGGAAATTCAGAACAATTCACACCATGACAGGATTAAGATGCATCTACTCACAGGGAAGCTTCGTAAATTGGCCTAATTAGTACAGATGCACATATAGACTGGTATAGCCAGGCGCAGGATGGCTGAAAAAATAACCAGAGCAGTTGGTGCGTTAAAGTACCAATAATACAGACCAGATCTAATGAATATATTCCTGCTCCTTCTCTGCTCTAGAAAGAACCCATGCTTTCAGCTCGGAACGCACACCAAGCACAGAGGGCCTGATTCACAAAGGTAAACTTACACTTTTGTGTAAGTTTACTATTTCTTTGGTTTTCACAAACTATGAGTTTAATTTTACTAATAGTATTTTAGGACTGCAGAGACTCCTCACTCGGGGGGGGGGGGTACGTAAATAGGTAGGACTGTCCTATCTTTTTATGTGCAGAGTTCCACAGGGTGTCCGCAGGTGTAAACCTACTATTAGTAAAATTAAACTTGTAGCTTGTGAATACCAAAAAAATTGTAAACGTACACAAAAGTGTAATCTTGCTACTTTTGTGAATCAGGCCCAGAGACACCTCCGCTAGTGGTACTAGCTACAATATTTCAGCTGATATAAATTTTCTTTTATGTCTGATTTTAGCTTTTTTTCTGGCCCTTGATCAAGGAAGCAAAAGAAGAACTGACGATGCCTAATGTTTGCATCCTCAAACAGGATCGTATCAGCAACGGCATGAGAAATGGCTGCCACAAGTGCCCAAAGAGAGGATCACTCTTGGCCGAATCCGAGAAGGAAGGAATTCGTATGAGAGCTGCTGAAGGGGGTACAACAGAGTGGGACTGTATTTTAGTATATATCTATACCATCTATAGCATTATTATATGTACTCCCACACTGCCTTTACTATCTGCACCCAAAGATCAAGGGTAGGATGTGCTTAATTACTGTAGTGTGAAAACGTGATGTGTGTTATATTACATCACTGGATAGTTGTATGTCACAGTGTCCTAAATTACTTGATGCTTCTTGGCGCATGAAGGATTTCTTGTTATGTTCCCATCACATCACATCTACTCGCCAAAAAGCGCTTCCACGCCTGTCAGGAGTAGTAAGCGCTATATAAATGCAATTACAATACAATACAATACATCACATCCAGGTTTTCCCATACTATCCACCTGAAACAGGATCACACCACTTCAATCAAAGTGATTAAAAACTAATGTCTACTTATGTTATCATTTCTTGTTAATGTTCAAAGTATTTGCGTGCAAGTTTGTTTTATTTAATATCATGCACTTCCACGTGCTCATGTTGGGAGGAGTTCCCTCCAGTCGCGGCTCCTGGAGGAAGTGCTGCGGGCGGCGGGCGGGGGAGGGCAGGGTGGGGGTAGTAAACTCCGGCATATGGCCGAACGGAGGTAAGTACATAAATAAATAAATAAAACTAATTACATTGCGCGCGCTGCAACGCCAAATGGCGATGCGGCGCGCGCAATGTAATTCGTTTTATTTATTTATGTACTTACCTCCGTTTGGCCGTATGCTGGAGTTTACTACCCCCCACCCTGCCCCTCCCCACCCCGCCCCACCGCCCCGCAGCACTCCCTCCAGGAGCCGCGGCTGGTTCCCTCAACTCCACTTACCCACACAGTAAACCAAACCAGATACCCTTGGTAAAGCATTGCAAATGTGATAACAAACTTAAAGTATGTGAGAAAGCCTTGAGGTATTCTTTACAGTGAAGCTGAAATGGTGCTAAATCAGAGCCAGATGGATCCCGAGAGCTATTTTAGGGCTTTGCAGTATTTCAGGAATTCTTTTTTTAACCGAAGAGTGTGCTTCCATATATGTTCGCAGTCAAGACCAAGAATGGGTATTTTTAATATTTTGCAACTTATTACCTAATGTGGCAGAAAAATCACAAAAATCTACATAGTTAAGATAACACATCAGCCCTTGTGCCTGGTACTTTGGAAGGCAGAATCAATGGCTGCATGCCAAGAACAGCCCAGAATTTGTACTTTCAGGCAATGATCCATTTAGTACCATTATGATTGAAAATGAGGAAATGTTCAATAATGAGCACAGCTAAATTGTTTCAATACATGCGTTTATTCTTTAAAGTGCACTTGAATTAGTGTTGTCTTTATATCTTCCCTGCAGGGTGACTGCCTTTAAAATTCATCCAGGAGTCTTACAGGTGGGCAGGCGTTGACGCTTCCTGTTTACCAAAATGTATTGTTTTCACCATTTTGGACCTATTATTTTAACCCTTGGCTTATCCCATTATAATTGGCGCTGGAATACAGTGGAAATTAGTCAGATTTTGGTTTGAGGGGGTCCGATGCATTCAGTGTGTACATCGGAGCATCAGTCTGCATGGCAGAGTATATGGGGAACCTTTTTTAGGTCGAGCCTGGGCAGCGCATGCGCTGCGGCAAGCTGTGTTAAAGTATAGAATTAAAACCCGCCCACTCTCCGCCCATATTTGTCATTGGCTTGTGTCATTGCCCTTCATAAATGCTGGCTTCTGATTCGTTAATAGGCTTGTTAGTCCCTCCTTAGTACCGCCTTGTCTTCATTTGTAACCTCCCATGAGGACTCACCCTTTTACTTTGGTTGTTACACAGTATATCTTTTTTAGTCTGTAAGCACTATTTTCTTTAAATAGTTTCTCCTACTGCAGGAACGACATGCTTTCCTGCAACATTAAGCCCATCATGCGTGCTTTAACTTTCTGAGCAGCCCGGGACAATGGAGGGCGCTTCTTTGAATAGGGCTCGTATTTACAAGAGTTTGAGCTATTGGCATTGTAAATAACAATGCATTTTGTTTATGTGTTAATTAGCTAAACAAATAAATAAAAGGCATTGTCATTTACAATGCCAATAGCTTAAACTCTCGCAAATGCGAGACCTATTGCATTGCAAATGCTTGTCTTTTGTATCCCAGCATGGCAGCAGAATAAATGCCTCAGCCCCCCACACACACTGTCAGTAGGTATTTTTGCTTGAATTTTAGAAGCAGGTGTTTAAGGTCGAAGCACCTTGCCACCAGACTCATCAGGGGAAAGATGGACACCCTCAGCAACTCCTGGCTGGCATTTGCACCAAAATTGGCTGTAGGAGCAGCATGATCAGAACTCTCAACCCAGAAAAGGTATGGACTCCACTTTTCCTGAAGAATTCCAATGAGAATGAAATGCACATAGAGATAGAGACCTTGTCCAGAAATTTCTGAGCAGTACATACTCTGAGAAAATTGAAAATTTAGAAGGATTGCACAATGACTGTGTGAGAGAGAGCTTGAACAGTATTGACCTGTGGAATATTGATAAGAAGACTGCAGAAACCAGAATGCTTTGGGAGACTAACAGGTGTTTCTAGGAAAGAGCCAGTGCTAGAGTGCTGATGGACTGTGGTGCCATAAATATGTTAGGATACCACAGTCAACCAATACTAAAATAAGTTGAAGCTGGAGTGGAGGCCCGCAAAGGAGGTAGAGTGGAGCCAACCAAAACTGAATGACTGCTTGTGTCTGAGAATTTAGAGTCTACAGAAGCTTCCAACAACTGGAGAAGAGTGGTCAAACATGATAGAGTTCAGAGCACTAACAGAGAATTGAAATTTGGAATAAGTAGTAAAGTACTCACAGAGGACTGGAGAACCTTTGTGCATGGGTGAATTAGATATTCCATATTTTTGTTTATTTTTCTTTTATGCTCCGTCCGGACTATTTGCTCCATGTATTTGTCCTGCTGATACACCAGACTTTAGGAGATTCTTTAGGTTTTGGATTCAATCCTAATATTGGCTCACTTAATTCTTTTTTTTCTTCTATTTCTTCTTTTTTAGGTCTCGCCTACACAGCACATGCACTGTAATGCAAGACGTATTATTTGCAATTCAGTGGGCTTACAACCGTCCCATAGCATACCATTAGTTGTTTTCATTGTTCCTCTCATTTGCAATCTTTCATGCTACACCCCTGTAGGCTTACCTTCCTTTCTTGTGTTAGTTCCACCCTGGAGCATGGACCAAGTACATGTGTTCTTCCTCGTATTTTTGTAAGACACTTAATTTTTATTAATTTAAAAGTGGTTAATTAATATTCTTGAACGTTCTTGTGCTTTCCTACTTGTAACTTCTTATTTATGTTTCTTTCACCCTATCTATTCACGCTTTAGTTCTTTACACCCACAACTGTACTACTCCATGCCACTCTGCTCTATCCTACTCCACTCTATGCCACTTCACTTAACTCTATTCGACTCTACACCACTCCACTCCACGCTGCGCCACTCTACTCTATGCCCCTCCAATCTATGCCACTCTACTCTACTCCACTCTATACCACTCCACTTTACTCTATGCCACTCAACTCTACTTTATGCTACTCCACTCCACTCCACTCCACTCCACTCCACTCTACTCTACTCCACATGATGCCACTCTATGGCAATCTACACCACTCCAGTCTACTCTACGCCGCTCCACTCCACACCATTCTACTGTATGCCATTCTACTCTACGCCACTCTACTCTGCTTCACGGCACTCTACTCCATGCCACTCCACTCTACGCATCTCTAATCTACGCTACTCCATTCCACTCTACTCTATGCCACTATAAGCCACTCCACTCCACTCCACTTTACGCCACTCTACTCCATGCCACTCTACTCTATGCTGCTCCACTCTACATCAATCCAAGCTATGCCACTCTACTCTACACCACTGCAGTCTACGCCACTCTACGCCACCCCTCTCCATGCCACTTCACTCCACTATACCCTACACCAGTATTCAAGATGTTTCTCAAGCAATACTGTGGCGTACGTCTGATAGAATTCCGCTGGAGAGCATCCAGTCAAGGAGTCTTCCCTTGTTTCATATTGTCCAGGGAGGCCACCAACTCCTCTTTATGTAGTGGGGCATATAGTATCTATTTCTGCTCTGCTGTTAAGAATGCCAGGGGCCTTATTTTCTATGCGGTGCATTTTCCTTCATTGCACTGGGCGAACCTTTTAAAAGGTGCGCCAGGCGCAATGAAGGAAAATGCGCCGTATTATGATGAACACGCTGCCCCCAGGAAAGCTACGATCTCGTGCTGCCCTGGGGGCAGTGCATTCCTGTGAAAAAGAGAGCAGCTGCTTTGAAGCAGCTCCGTGTTTTCACGGTGCAGGCAGCAACCTGCTTGCACTTCTGAAGGGGATTTCTGGGGGGTTCATGGGACCCCCATTTCCCCCTGCCAAAGGGCGGCTTTTAGGGGGCGGGACAGTGCGCCACCTTATAGGTGGTACACTGTCAGTGCGCCTCCTGAGAGCTTCTTTGCCTCTGCGCCCACGTCTGTAATATGGCGCAGGTGCAGAGGCAAATGGATTCCCTCATTTGCGTGGAGCACGCCCCCATGCGAATGAAGGAACCCCCCTGAATGGTACCAAGGATGCCCTTTGAGGTGGAAAAATGCAGGGTGAACTCAGAGGGTAGGTATGTGGCTGTGGAGGGACAATTGGATGAGGATCTTTTAACCCTGATAGAGATATATGCACCAAACGCTGATCACTCAGGTTTTTTAGACTGCCTGCCACCAGCATTGATGCACAACCCAAAGGTGTTGTGAATATGGGGGTGGAGTTTAACTCCGTACCTAATGTAAACTTGGTTAGATCTACCCCACCTACTGAGTGCTGGTTGCCGCAAAGCATCTCAGCACTTTCAACACTAGGGGGCCGATTACGATCTCTTTCGGAAAGCATACAGACCGACTTGGTTCCGGAATGCTTTCCGTACGACTCGGATCGGGGTAGTCCGACCGAACGAGTACGATGCATCCGTATGCATCCGGATCCAATTCGGTCGGACTCCCATTGACTTCAATGGGAGCCTGTGTTCCGAACGTGAACACAGGCTCCCATTGAAGAAAGGGGTGGTTGCGGAAAACCTTGCACCCTGTGACAAGCACCCCATGGTGCCTGCCACACTGTGCATGGTTGGAAAGGGGGGACCCATGGATACCCCCATGGGCCCGATTCGGAAGGCCCCGGGTGAAGGGGGGCCTGATACGGGCCCCGAAAGACCCATTTCGGCAGCCGTTTCGTTCCGGGCAAACCAAATCGGAAAGGCTGTCCAAATCGGTCATCGTACTCGCTCGTTGGGAAACCAAGTCCATGGAGCTGTACGGAGCAGCTCCGGAAAGGCTCGTCCTGTCCGAATGCCTTCCGGAACCGATTCGGTCAGCCCTAACGGTTTCCAGGCATCGTACTTGGTCGTTCAGAACTGGAAACGAGTCGGTCGGAAACGAGGGCTCTGGATCGGTTTTGGCAAAGCCGAATCCGATTCAGAGCCCTTCCGAACGAGATGGTAATTGGCCCCTTAATGTCTAATGGGCTGGCGTACGATGTGTTTATACAACTGTACCCCACACAGAGGGAACACTGATCTTATTCCCTGGTGCATTACCTCTGCACACGAATAGAGCCGTTCCTCTGCGGTGCGATGTTATGCACACAGATAATAGACATAGAATACATGGCTCATACAGTATCAGATCACTGTCCACTGAAATGACAATCAAAAGGAGTAAATCCAAAACCTAATTGAAGATTGTTTATCCATGGAAAATGCACATAGAATTCCATGGATTTCATATATTAAATCAACCTTTTCCGCTTTAGGTTTGGAACGCCTATTTACTAACCCCAGGGATTGCATGAGCATCTCAAGGCGGGAGGTAAAAGCCCGTTTTTTTAAACAAAGAGCAGATGCCAGACTACAAACAAACTGTACAAAGGTATTGGTAAAACTATATCTTGAAGGTCCGAAGCCTGAGGAAGGGATAATGTCATACCTATGCACTGTATCAAATGCACGCCATAGATTCCTTTTAATCAGATTCCGATTAAATCTTATTCCGTGCATGCTGGCACATCCTGCAGGTATTTACTCTATAAATGACTTACCCTGTTGTCCCTGGGACAGTTCTTCTGTACAATCAAATTTACACATTTTTTTCTTCTGTAAATTCTATAGGGACCCCCGTAAAAGATGTATTCTCCCCCTGATGTGCAAATTTCATTTTAAACAATGTCGTGTAGCAATGTTCTTCTTACAATGCCTGCCTAACCCCATGGTTTGCTTGTCAGTAGCGTCTTTTTAACTCAATCATGGAACATTAGGCGGCAGTACAACACCACTAAATGAATTTTAAATAGTTTTTAATTACTACTGCTATTATTTTGCTATTTTTACTTACACTGATATGTATAGCATTCTGTTTCTGCACTGATTGATTGATGTTTTTTAAATTGTATTCATTTGTCTTTTGCTGTTTTTAAACTGTATTCATCTGTACTTTTATGATCTTACACTATAAGTATCGAATAAAGTAATTGACTGACTGACTGAGTAAATCCAGTGTGACAAGACCAACTTGGGGGCTTCGCCCAGAGGCAATATAGAATATGCCTTTCCATGAATCCATAGGATCACAAATATCACATTATTTCACTGAGAATGAAGACTAAACTGACACCAGGGCAATGGGAGAAATTTAAAGTGGTAGTAAGAGGCCACTGTGTTAACTCATCTTCAGGCACAACACAATTGCTGATTACAGAGATTTCAGACATGGAGAGGGACATGCGATGACTAAGCCGACCCAACCTGAAACCTTTTTGCAACTCGCTACGCTGTGGCGGAACCACTCGGAGATGAGTGATAAAATGGGTAGGATCGATTCAATATGTGGCCAGACAGTAAGAGGAGGGCGACAGAGCAGGTAGAATGCTGGCATGGCTTCTCAACCACGACTCAACACATAAACCTATAAGATCAATCTCAACTCTCTCTGGTGAGAAGGTTAATACTAAAGCGGGCATAAATATGGCCTTTGCCAATTATTATAGAGTTCTGTTCATGGCACACCCAACAGCAGATAGTGACCAAATACAAACCTATGTCCTAGGGATACCTATATCACAGATAAACCTGTAGCAATGCAGCGACTTAGAACTGCCACTACAAGTGGACGACATACACACAGTTATTGCACAAATAGCTAGATAAAACACCTGGGGAATAGACAGGCATAGACAGCCTCCCAATTTAATTCTGTCTCACATACAGTGCACACACAACCCCTAAAGTGTTACAGATGTATTAGGATGCAAGAGCAGTGGAACTGCTTCCAGAATCATTGAGGGAGGTGCTGATAGTGGTGCTCCCCAAATAGAGACGTAATCCCTCGGATGTTTGCTCCTACTGCCCCCTGTACCTGCTTAACCAGGACTACAAAATCTTAGGAAAAGTATTAGCAAATAGACTACTACCTATACTGAGGTATTTGGTCCACTCGGACCAAAATGGATCAATACAGAAAGGAACACCTTCCTTAATATTAGGCAGTTTATGAGCCTTATGGGAGCTCACAGGGCTGGAGATGAGAGCTGTCTGCCGGTCTCCCTAGATATTGAAAAGGCATTTGATGATAACCTCGGCTGACCATACCTTCTGGCAGTACCCAGGGAGATGGGTATGGGCCTGGTGTGTCTCAGCTGAGTATGTGTGCTGTGCAGTCGCCCCATGGCCAGGGTTAAAACAGGACAGACTATCTCCTACCACTTTAACATATGTAGTGGAGCCCAGCAGAGATGCCCCCTCCCCCATAATCTTTGAGTTGGCTATAGAACCACTGGCCTGCCTGTTATGGACAAAAGCACATGACTTGGGGAATAAATGCACATGATACCCATTTATGCTGATGACGCCTTAATTTACCTCTGAGATACGTGTGAGTCACTCCAAGGACTCAAGACGTTGTTAGAGAAATAGGAGATTAATTGGGACTCAAAATGAACTGTACCAAGTTATGTCTGTTCCCATTAAACCCAGTACCAGATAATCACAAAAATGCAGCTTCACAGACCAGGCTAGAATGGCATTTGACCCTCTTAAATAGTTAGTGGTGCAAATATACCACACAGACATTATCGACTGCAATTTTAGCAAGGCCCTTGTATCGATCCGCAGATCCATGCCATTCTGGACCTCTTTCCCGCTTTCCCCACTGGGCTGTGTAGTGATAGCTAAAATGTTGATTTTACCAAGATTACTATACTTATTTACAGCATTACCGGTACTCCTTCCTTGATCCTTCTTTAAGACCCTCCATGGCCTACTGTCGAACCTCATATGGGACACTGGTAGGAGGAGAGTTGCACTCCACATACTGCAGCGACCACTGTTGGAGGGTGGGGGGCCCCAAATTATGAATTGTACTATGTAGCGATGCAATTACATTGGACAATGCTCTGGCTGGGCGATGGATTCAGCTTAGAGAGATCTGAAGTGAACATTGTATCTATACTTCCCTGGACCCTAAACCACTCCAGATTGTAATGAGATGAAACCGAACTGATGACAGTTGCACAGATATGTCCATAGGAGTGGCCAACCCTCACCGTATGCTTCGCGATTACTGATGTGCGCACTACCAGAAATTCAGAGTCTTACTGAGACACAACCTACAGTAACATAGTTTGAATGCCAGGGACCCTGGTGCAAGCTAGGAAAATGGCCCTCGTGACTTTTGTTGGGGTAGTAAAATGCCACAATCATCAGGGTTCAATGGGCCCCTCAAGGCTCTGGGCCCTGGTGCACTGCACCTGTTAAACCAATGGTAGCTACGCCCCTGAAGACGTACAGGCCTGGAGAGATGAAGGGGTGACATTGATGGGAGACATACACTAATGGAAAACTACATACCTTTCAAGCCATGAGACACACACACATTGTGGCGGTTGGACACTTGCTCATACAAGGTCACGCAACATACTTTGTATAGGAGATCAGACAGGGGAAACACTGAACGGACAACAATGTTAATCCTACAGGGACTACTCACACACGGCACTGGTAGCAAAGCAGTCAATACACTCTATATATCATGCAAAGCGCAACGTAATTTAACTTTTGTTTTGTTCAGTGAATATATATATAATATATAATTCACTGAAAAACACACACATGTACATTTGATTATATATATATATATGCATATTTATACGCACATGTAAATGTATACATGTATATATATATATATATATATATACATACATACATACATGTATACATAGAAAATGTATTTGCAAAATATTATAATTTTACACTTGAAAGTAAAAACAAATTTCTCTAAGCCGAGTATATTATAATATCATCAGAGCATATGAATTATTTTTAGACAAAATATCGCCAGACTTTTTCCCTTGAAAACTAATAGACCAGTGTCCGGTCAGCCTTTGCCTTCGACCCCCCTTCAGTTTTTGGTGGACCAGTGCCAAGCCTTCCTGTTCACCTCGCTTCAGCAGAGACCCCCAAAGCTAACTTTCATTGGCTGGCTGTCATCAGACAGAAGGGTCTCTGTAAGTGTGGTCTCCTGTGTGCAGCTGTATGTTTTCCCAGTGAAGGAGACTTGTCATTAAAAGAACCGAGAAGATGAGTGGGTGGTACGTCAGCTGTTTTTCTTTCGCTTGGCCCGGGTTTGCTTTGCATCTTAAGAGGGAGTGCAGGGCCGTTAGCTGGCGGTGCCCACTGTTCACTTGTAATGATGAAGCCCGCCTGACAGCTGCATAAATCACTGCGAGATACCCCTGATAGACTGCAGCATTAGACTTTGTTAAGGACCACCCAAGTTCTGTTCAGAGGCGGCCTGCAGAGGCAATGTACACCACCACAGTACAGAATGCTTAACCCCTTTTTACCCAGGTTTTTTTTTTTTTACAGGTCGGAATCGGCCTTACACTGAAATTCAAAACACTGCGGTTTGACCATAAGCCGTGAACAAGTGCTTAGCAGGCGTGTTGAATGAACGAACAAAGACAATGCAATTTTTCATTTACTTTAGAAAGAACCATTTTAAGCGGAACCTTTGCCTTTGTTTATCCCCTCAAATTGTGAAGGATTCGCAAGAAAGGCTTTTCGTTTTTTGGGAGGCAAGCTAAACAATAGAGACTTATTTCCAAACGCGAACAGGAATTGTGTCAGCTTGTTTGTAAATGCATTTGCAAGACATTGTGGAGAAACGTGATATGAGCCTGCCGCTCCTATATTAGAGTAGTGGATGTGTTACATCAGTTTCCCTTCTGTGTAGAGCAGAGTGCTACATTCCCTTGCTCTGTAAGTAAAGATGATGCCATGCCACTAAAGTTACTCACTGCACCCTGCAAACATACGCTGTTATTTATGCAGCACTTCAAAAAAGTCTGAGTTGTCTCCTCACATTGCCATAGACCCTTATTGCCATGGCACTACTCTTAAAACAGAAGTGTCAGGAGCCAAATTATCAAATGCACCGACGTCACAGGGCGTAACATCACAAGATGTGATGCCTTCCCTTTGACTTTGATGGAGCAGGGTTTTCGCGAAATGAAACCTGCTCGAATTGAACCCTCAGTAACACTTATTAACTGTGTGCATTGAAAAACTTATGCGGGAAAGGGCCTAACATGAGGGAAAAATGCTACTGCGCAAGCGCGAACTAAAGCACTGAAGTAGGCCGCAAATGCTTTGTGACTAATGTAAAATAAAAGACTAATGCTGCTTTAATGCATTATATTAATGTTTGCTAGGAAATTAATATTAACTCGGGTTGCGCATGAATAGATGCAACACAGGGTGGGTGCGTAATGGAAAGCATTATAAGTGATTGTGTTTGTTTTCCATAGAAGAATGGTTTTCTGTGTTACAGGAAACGTTTGGGTTAATGAAAAAATAAATGCGTTTTAATTCTGAGCGAGAAGGGGAAGGTGGAAGACAATTGTCCTTCACGAATTCTATGTGCCTGCCAAGAGTTTGCATGAAAAAAACAAAATTAAACTTCGAGAGAAAGAACATTTCCTTAGTGAAATGGCACAAATGGACTATCAAGGCACGAAAGTTGTTACATGAACGGGATGGAGGAAATGTGTACTATGACAGAGATTCGAAATTGCATTTCCTGGGGTGGAAGTTGATATGGTGAATAAATGAAGAATAAAGACGCTGAGCTAATGGACATAATGAGAGTGGTGTGACAGTACACCCCCTTCCTTAACCAATCAGATGTTGAGAAATTCTCTGTTCTGACACAAGTGTGGGTTGGACTTTGGGTTTTAGGATATAATTGAGGTTTCTGGTGGGAGGGAGTGCGCGTGCGTTTTCCTACCTGCATGAGGAGAGGCCCGTGTTGCTGTCTCCTATTCTTGAGCTGACTGTTCCTATCTGCTGAATCCTGACTTAGTCTTTGCCTATTCAAATCTTCTTGAAGGGCCTTACTGCTCTCATGGCCAGAGAGTAGTTTTCCTATTTCCTATTGGGTTAGTATAGACAGTAATCTGAATTTGCATAATCATTTGCAAATGTATTTTGTCTCTGAACCTTCTGTCACTTCGCCTTTCCACTCCTTTATCGCACTGTCATTGAGATATAATTCTTGTCATTTCCTCTAAAATTGTTTCTCGTGATGGTCTATGATTCATACTGTATTTAGTATTGATGAGCATATTCACATTATTTTTTAGATAATTTTTATAAATATAAAAATGAGTTTGTCTTTATTAGAGATGTTTATTCTTGATTCATAAATATTTATTTTGAATCAGGTATTAGTTTGCCAAACCCTGTCAACTTTAAAGATTGCATCGCCACAGATTATATGCAGAATCAATTATACAAATTGGTAATTGGTAAGTTTGGTATTTTACTCACCCAGCGTGAAGGGACTTGTCGGGTAATGAAATTCGGCCTTGTCAGTGAAAATGTTATCTGTCCCTAATCGCTGGATCAGTTTTGGTAGCAGCCTGATGGTTAATATTGATTATTTTGGCAAATTAATGGTTGAATTAATGATTTTGGTTACTAATATGACGTGTTAGCGTCTTGTTCTATGTAGTCTGGAAGTACGGGTACGGAGTTGCCTAAGATCCCGGGATGTTATTTTAGCCGCAGAGGTAGAGGAAGAGTGTGGAAAGTAACACACTAGAGAAATACTTTGTCTGTTGTCGTAATATTGAACATTGAAAGGTTGTTAATATTATCTAAGGGACCTATTCTGAAGTAAGTGAGTAAGCTGGTTGTAATAGTGAAAGTCCTCTTCCGAAACTTTAGAAAGTACACCTAAAGTAGTACCAAGACCTCTTTTCACTTGATTGAGAGTAGAGTGACGCTGGTCGTTACTCTACTGGTTGTAAAAGGATCTTTTTGAGTGAACAAACTATCTCTTTATTTAGTGGAGCAGACAAAGTAGCAGTGTTTTGTGTCGTTTCTAATAAGAATTTATTTAGAAAGACTCCGTAGTACATTGCGTATTATTTTGAAAAAGGGAGGGTCAGTTGAAGGAGTTATACTGACGTCACAAAAGGCCGCGCTGACATTGGTCAGATAGCGGGTGCGTAAGCAGCAAGTAATTGTGCTGTGATTGGTTGGTTGGTGTGAGTCGCGCTAGTATTGGACGAGTGTGAGCGAATAGCGTGAGCAGAATTACGGAAGGATTCCCTTGATTTCCGAAAATAGCTAGTAAGGACAGGGAGTTGAAAATGAAGTGGGTAAAAATGGTACAAGCTTTCTTCAAGAGAGACAAGCCAATAGTTACTAGAGAGGGAGTTCCAACACCACCTCCTAGATCACCTGCTGGTTATATGTTGTTGGAGCATGGATATCATTCGTGTACATGGTTAGAGAATTGGGTGAGGTATATGGAAGGTGATGGAGTTTTAGCTTTCCCAGAGCATTGTACTTTTAATGTTAGGATTCTAGAAAATTTGAGGAGATGGATGAATTTGTTGAGACCAAATCCCAGACCTATGAAGTATGAGGCACTTGAAGAATGGGAACCTGAGGCGTACAGGAGAGAAAGGGATAGGAGCGGGATAACATACAGGAATACATTGAGATGGTATTCAGAGGCTAAATGGGATGCACAGATGAAAAGATGGAGGAGAGATGTAATAACAGAGGGATTATATCACCCTGGGCTGTGTCCCCACCCCCAAACAGATAGTAAAGAATCTGGGTGTTTGGGTGGACTCCGCTCTCAGTTTTCAGGCCCAAACCAAGAAAGTGGCGGGAACCTGCATGGGTATTTTGCGTGGGCTCAAACCATTGCTAGGCCATTTTGACCCGTCCACTCGGCAGGTTATCATTCAGGCCGCCATTCTGTCGAGATTGGATTACGCCAACTCGCTCTACTTGGGTACCAACAAGTCAGTGATCCTAAGATTACAGAGAGTCCAGAATGCGGCAGACAGAATCCTCCTTGGCCTCCTGAGGACTTGTTCTACCTCTGTTGCCATTCGCCGACTACATTGGTTGCCGGTGGCCAGACGTGTGGAATTCAAATCTCTGTGCATTGCTTTTAAGATTCTGAAGTCCTCTCCCTGGCCATTTTGGCCACCCTGCTCTCGCCCTACAGTCCCCCCCGCCAACTTCGTTCGATGGGCCAACACATGGCGGTGGTTCCGAGGGTGAGGAGAGCACAGGCTGGGGGACGTGCTTTCTGCACACTGGCGGCCAAACTTTGGAACTCTCTCCCACTGTCCATTCGCAGCCTAAACAATTATTTGGCATTCCGTAAGGCCACCAAGACTCATCTTTTCCCTTCACTGTAGGTTCCTATGCCTTTTGGTGGCCCTCTCCTTCTGACTGTTATTAGCGCCGGGACGCCCCTTTGCTGGAGCAGCTGTGCGCTCTATAAGCTATATAACATAACATATCCAGTGATGGTGGCTGAGGATCAGGCTGGAGGGAAGTGCAAAGAGAAAAAGAATAATGTAGAAGGTACTGAAGATATAGACCCGAATGAAATTGATAACGAGTTACTGGATGAGATGTTACTGAAAAGACCTCCGCCATATCAGGAGAGCCCAGAAGGGATTACTCCAAGTGCACCATTAATTGAGGTAGAAGCTTCACAGGCTCCACAAGCTTTACAAGTTCCGTTAGCTCCACAGTCTTCACAGGCTACACGAGCTTCCCAGGAAAGAGAGATTGATATACTTAATAAAGCGAAAGAAGAATTGACACAGAAAATTAATCAGATGAGCTTGAATGCAGAAGCGTTGTCAGTTCCGGTGACAATTGGTCCTATAGTCCCATTGTATAGTGAGGGTCAGAATATTTCAAGAGTGCATGCATTGACAGTTCTAGTGAATAATGTTAGGAATAGTAATGGATCAGGACCGGATGAGATGGGAATACCATCGATTGACATTTCAGAAAATCAGAATCTGATAGAGACACCAAAGAGGAGTGTGCAAATAGATCCTAGAAGATTAGTGCAGAATGTGAGAGATACGATTTTAGTATCAGGGAGTTCAGTAGGACCTTCACCAGAGGAGTTGGATGATTGGATCAGAGGAATGGCGCCTAGTAAAACTAAACCGAGTATTGATGTAGGTAGACTGAGAGTAGATCTAGAAGAAATGATTATTGGTACAATCAGTCCAGACAGATTGAGTAAATATCAGGAAGATGAGTTGCTATTTTTGTGAATATTACATTGAGAGCAAAAAATTTGCATGAGAAGTTTGCAGAAGCTGCACAGGCATATGGAGTGAATATTGAAAAATCAAAAGCTTTGCAAAAGACATATAGGTTGGAATTTAGTGATAAAGATCTAGAGAGTTTGAATGCATCTGGTATTACAGATCAAAGAGTTGATTAATACTCTGAAAAGATGGGGTGACTTAGAACGATGGAAAAGGCAGATGGGCGAAAAAGAAAGAAGAAATGCTTGCAAATAAAGGTGTGACTGCATCTCCGTTGCTTCCGTTGAGAGAGATCGAGTCTGCTGAAATGATATATCCAATGAGAGAAGTACCGGGTGTTGGGTATGTTCACATTCCTTGGACTAGACAGGATATTTTATCCTTTTCAAATGAATTTCCCAGATTGAGAGAAAAGCCTGTTGAGTGGTACAAGCAAGTAGAGAGGTTTGTGAAAGTTTCAAAAGTGCTGTTGAAAGATTTGGATGGTTTGTTTGACATTGTGGTTCCTGCTGACTTATGGACATAGTGTAAGATTGCCGTTGATTGGCCCAAAGAAGAATATCCTAGAGATGTTAAAACTGGAGCACCATCGGAAGAGGTGATGAAGAAATATAATCAAATAATTACTTACTTGAAGAGTAACATTTCTCCAAAAGAAACAGATTGGGTTAAGATTGACAGGATGACACAAGAGTCAAAAGAATCAGTACATGCTTATTATGAGAGGCTTTTACAGGTGTTTAAGCAGCACAGTGGTTTTGAGAGCATAACTGATAAGGATATGGGACATTTTGTATATAAATTTGTGTTCGGATTAAAACCAGAGATTAGTAATATGATTCAGCAGCATCTGATTTGTTGGTAGAACAAAATGGTCGATGAAATATTGAGGTATGCGAAGTATTGTAGTGATGATATTGAATCAAGACATAAGAAATTGAAAGAGAAAATGATGTGGGCACAGGTGAAAGCAGCACAGCAGAATTCTCAGACAGGTTTTCAAATGAAAAGTCAGAATCAAAATATTCAGAATGGTCAGTTGCCTAATATGAATATTGTACCAAATGGTGGTGTTCAAGTACAGATACAAGGAAAGGGTATAGGTAAAGGTAATAAAGAAGAGTTGAAAAAGAAATATCCTTGTCATGGTTGCGGAAAGATGGGACATTGGAAGAACGAGTGTAACTTCTTTCTAGGAAATATTGGAATGGTTCAAAATTTCAATCCACGGATGCAGAATGAAGTGGTTATGAATCAGCAGCAGCTACAGCAGCAACAGATAGTTACACCCCAGGTACAACAGGTACAGGTTCCTCAAGCTCCTATGCCTAATAATGTGAATGCTCTAGTACAACGATACAGTGCGAATACTGGATTTCGTGTGGGTGAGCAAGTTGGTAAGAATCAAAATGTACAAATGGTTTCACAATACTGGTTACAGTGTCCTGAGAGTGATTCTGATTCATCTCAATGACGGTGCCTGAGGGGGGAGCAAGAGTGCGTGCTTGGCGCATCTCTAGAGGTACATCAGTCTGGTCCTTTTGTGGATGGGAAAGTGGAAGGTAATGATATTACATTCATTGTGGACACTGGTGCTACCCGTTCTACTGTGAGAGCAGCACAAATTCCAAACCTCTCGGGAGAAACTATCCAAGTTGTGGGAGTCTCGAATAAGCTTATCAAAACTCCGGTGACCAAGCCAATGGCGGTTCCCATTGGAGAATTCAGAGATTTACATTGGTTCGTGGTGTGTGATTCAAGTCCAGTAAACCTTTTAGGTAGAGACTTGTTGTGCAAAATGAACTGCACCATCTATTGTACTCCAGATGGCATTGCTTTTCAAACGCCAGATGAGGATGTTGCTTTTAAGGTGATATTAGCGAGACAAGGGACAGAAGTGAATGATTTATATCCTTTATTTACAGTGAAGGATTTGCCTGTTGAATTGAAAGATACAGTGATGACTGATGTGTGGGATTTTACGGGGAAAGACATTGGATTGATGAAAGGTATTGATCCTATTCAAATTTCAGTCAAAAAAGGTGCAGAATTTCCAAAAACACCACAGTATAAAATGAGTCCTGAGACTATTACAGGAGTTACTCCTGGAATTGAACAAATGATTGAACAGGGTATTCTGAGAGAGATACTAGGGAGTCCTTGTAATTCACCTATTATGGGAATTAAGAAACCGAGTGGTAAGTATAGGATTGTGCAAGATTTGAGAAGGGTGAATAAGATTGTGGTACCCTGTTGTCCGATAGTGCCAAACCCAGCAGTGATTCTTTATCAAATTCCTTGTGATGCAGAATGGTTCACAGGGATTGATATATGCCAAGCATTTTTCTCGATACACTTACATCCGGATAGTCAATATCTTTTTGCATTCCAGTTCGGAGACCATGTTTTGCCATGGTGCCAAGTTCCTCAAGGGTATACAGAGAGTACTTCAATTTTTAATCAGATTTTGAAAAAGTGTCTAGAGTCATTGGTAATGCCGGAAGACTCAGTATTGGTGCAATACATAGATGACCTATTGGTGGCATCAAAAACACGAGAAGCATGTGTGACAGATACAATTGCTTTACTGAACCATTTGGCAGTAGATGGGCATAAAGTATCGCCAACAAAATTACAGTTTTGCCAGAAAGAGGTTCAATATTTGGGTCACAAAATTCAAAAAGGAGTCAGGAAAGTATCACAAGATCGGATTACTGTGATCTTGCAAATGGGTCCTCCCAAAACACAGAAAGAAGTTCGAATGTTTCTGGGCATGGTTGGATACTGCAGACAGTGGATCAGTGGTTTCTCACTGATAGCCAAGCCATTACAGAGATTGACTCATAAAGATATAGTCGATCCAATCCAATTGGATGAAGAAAGCATGAAAGCTTTTACTGAGTTGCGAGACAGTCTTTGTCGAGCACCTGCGTTGGGAATGCCAAATTATTGTAAGGATTTTGCGTTGTTCTGTTGCGAGAGAGACGGATGTGCACTTTCAGTTTTGACGCAGACACATGGAATGGCACGTCGTCCAGTAGCATATTTTTCTGCTACCCTGGATTCAGTGACTGCAGCCTTGCCAGGTTGTTTGAAAGCAGTGGCTGCTACTTGTGTAAGTCTGGAGCAGAGTGAATCAATTGTGATGGGACATCCAGTGAGAGTGTTTGTGCCACATTCTGTTGAAATTTTGCTGACAAGGACAAGAACGCAGCATCTAACGAGTAGTCGTTTGACTAGATATGAGAGAGTGATCTTGGGTGCTGAGAATGTGACAATAACGAGATGTACGACCCTTAATCCAGCGACTTTGTTGCCAAGCACGAGTTGTGAAGAAGTGATGGATGAAGCAGATCATGATTGTTTGGATGTGACAGAGTTGTGCACTAAACCAAGGCCTGATATTAAGGATACACCACTGCCAGAATCAGATTGTGTGATGTTTGTGGATGGTTCTTGCTTGAGGGACGAAAAAGGTACTTTGCGTGCTTCCTATGCAATGTGTACAGTGGCCATGGTTCTTCAAGCATCTTGTCTAAGAGGAATAGATTCAGCACAGATTTCGAAACTGGTCGCTTTGACCAGGGCCTGCATAATTGGCAATAATTTGAGAGTAACCATATTTACGGACAGTCAATATGGTTTCAGGGTGGTGCATGATTTTGGACAATTGTGGATGCAACGTGGGTTCCTGACTTCTTCAGGATCTCCTATAAGAAACAGCAAAGATGTAAAGGATTTGTTGGTTGCATTACAATTGCCCAAAGAGATTGCAGTGGTCAAATGTCCGGCACATAAGTCAGGAAATGATTATGTGACTAGCGGGAACAGATATGCTGGCCAAGTGGCTCATTTCTGTGCACAAAATTCAATTTCAATCAACAAAGAGACAGAGAAAAAGAATACAAATTGTCACTTCATGTTCTCTACTGAAGCAACATGAGAAGACATTAGACAGTTGCAGGAAGAAGCCAGTGAAGATGAAAAAGAAATTTTGATTAAATCAGGTTGTACTCGAAGAACTGAAGATGAAGTGTGGGTGTGTACAGATGGTAGACCAGTAATGCCAGATAGTCTACTTTCGCAGATGGCTAGGATTTACCACGGACTGAATCATGTGGGAAGAGAGGCCATGATAAGACTCTTCAAGCTGTCCTGGTATAATCCTAAATTCAGGGTCATTGCATAGAGTCTTTGTCAGAGATGTACAGTTTGCCAGCAGCAGAACCCAGGGTGAAAAACTGTTGTTAGTTGGGGGCGAATTGGAAAAGCAGCAGGACCGTTTACATGGTTACAGGCTGACTTCATAGAGCTCCCTCCTTGTAATGAACTGAAATATTTGTTGGTTGTGGTCTGTCTGTTCTCTCGTTGGGTGGAAGAATATCCAACAAGAAGAAATGATAGTTTAACAGTTGCTAAATTGCTTTTGAGAGAAATCATTCCTAGATTTGGATTTCCAGTCTCTTTAGAAACGGATAGAGGTACACATTTTAATAATGAAATAATTCGGATGATATGCGCAGCATTACAGATTGAACAAAAGCTGCATTGTGCTTATCGACCAGAAGCCTCAGGGGTGGTTGAACAAATTAATGGCACTATCAAATCCAGACTATCAAAAGTGTGTGCATCCACAGCACTAAAATGGCCTGATGCTTTACCCTTGGTTTTGATGAGTCTGGGAAGCATTCCTGATAAAAAGACTGGATTATCCCCCCATGAAGTAATAATGGGAAGAGCAATGAGACAGGCGATTGTACCAGCAAATCAACTCATGAATATTACTGATGATCTAGTGCTCGATTATTGCCAAGGATTGGCTGATGCGGTGCGTTTTGTGTCTCATCAGGTTGGAGAAATTGCAACCACAACACAGCAAGAACAAGCACATGATTTAAGTCCAGGAGAGTGGTTCCTGGTGAAGAAGCATGTAAGAAAGTCGTGTTTGGAACCTCGTTGGCACGGGCCATACCAGGTAATACTGGTGACAACGACAGCAGTGAAGTGTGGTGGCTTGCCAAATTGGATACACGCGAGCCATACAAGAAGAGTCCCAAGTCCACTTGAAAGACTAGAAGAGGAAGAACAGCAACAGGCAAAGAGACAAGCCAAGCCTGAAGCCGCAAAGCCTGAAACTGCAGAACCTGAAGCTGTTGAACCTGTGATTGAACCTGAACAGAGTCGAATAAAGTGGGCACCAGCTACTGGGTCTCGTAAGACTGCTGTTGAAGTCAATGATGGAGAAGTCTTGAGTGAAGATCAAGAGCAAGTGCAACAGAGGAAAGAATTGAATAAAAGGAGTTGTGAAATTGACTCTGAAACAGAGGAAACTGTGAAAGTTAAGAAAGCAAGAAAAGGTGATGTGTGGCCAAAAGGAGTGAAAAGACTGAAATACACTCCGAAAAAAAAGAACACCAGACACAATAGTAGAAGTATCAAGACAGACTGAACTGAACAGAGTGAGTCAGAAGAAGATTCAGTTCGGAAAACAAAAGAGCAAGGATTCTGGACAAGAAATACACAGCTCCAGAATGGACATATGTGGTGTTGGAAGAAATTGAGCACACAAAACAGAGCAAAGAGAATGATGGTACAGAACAAAGTAAAGCAAACGATTACGAGCCACCCTAAAAGATCTGTGTAAAAATTAAGGGTGCAGAAAATTTGAAGAGTTAATTCGGAGAAGTGCAGAAAACTAAAGTAGAAATTGAATTAAAGGCTGTGAAGAGATAAAAAAAAAAAGAGAGGGTGAAGAAAGAAGGTTTGAAGTGTTTGGATACACTACTTGGATAGTTTTTTTTTATAGTTTTCATAGTTTTAATAGTTTTTATAGTTTATATAGTTTTTATAGTTTTTTTTAGTTTTTATAGTTTTTCTTAGTTTTTTTAATTCTCTTAGTATTAATAGCTTAGAAATGGCAGATACAACAGAGACTGGATATCAAAATCGTAGTTTTAAACGTAGATGTATTAATGCTTGCTTCTTTAGTATTTTATTACTAATGTTGGTGTGGTTAATACTAATTGTTGTCATGCCTGTCTTTATGTTGACTAATGGAGATAATAATACTGTCAGTGTGATGAGTGAGAAAGTAGATTCTAATGATCCTAAAGAAGTCTCACATACTAACATAAAGAGAATAGTAGTTGACAGTATCTATCATCAGGATAAGTCGATTAATGACTCTTCGTTAAATGTTTTTACCAAGTTGCTATATGATTATGTTGATACCATGGATGTGAGAGATTGCTATGTGTGCATGCAACTACCATCGTCTGTCTCAGAGGGGTGACCTATCATCACCTACCCTTAACATATGGAGTGTCTTGTAGTGTCCTAACCAGTTTATTTTATGAGAAGGGTAGCTTACAATATTATAATTCTAACATGGGTTTAGTATTTTCAGAAATTCCCATTAGAAAGAACATGAATAGAGTAAGTAGTGCCAAAAATGCAGAGTTTATGGGGGAATTTTTTCATTGAACAAAAACAATAGATACAGTATATGCACATCCCAATAACCTTACCTGTAGTTTACAGTTTGAAGAAATAGAGTTCATTAACATAATAAAGGATAGAAGGCAAAATTTAAAGAGAAAAGCTGCTGAGCAAAAGTCTCATGTACCTCCATGGGCTTATAGAGAAGGAAATTATAAAAAGGGTGAGACATACGCTGCCATGGCCCTGGATTGGCATCATAGAGGGAAGCTTTGTGTGCTTAGATTAAAAACTGATTATAAAAACTATTTTATTGGTTCTAGTGAGTGTGATCATGTTTTCCTAGTTACGGGAGGATGGGGAATAAGAGGAGGAACTGATCCTGTCTTACCGGGAATTTATTATGTGTGTGGTAAAAATGCCTATTATAGGTTGCCTGCACATTGGTATGGATGTTGTTATATGGGCATAGTCTTTCCCAAAGTGTACCATTTGAATAAGAATGATGGAATGAATGAAATAAACTATGAGTTAAAATGTAGTAAAAGGGAGCGAGTTTTTCAGAAATTATGGGTGATATTTTTGGAGCATTGATACCTTCAGTTGGAGTTATTCTAAATTCACACAAAATTAGAAAATTGTCCACAGTGGTTGATCGTTTATCAACAGACACTGCTGGTGGGTTTTTGATGATTGATACTGAAATGGTTGCGATCAGGTCTATGGTTTTGCAAATTCGACTTGCCCTTGATGTACTGTTAGCTAAAGAGGGTGGAGTCTGCAATATGTTGAAAATACAACAATGTTGCACATATATCCCTGATAAAAGTAAGAGTTTAGAGGGGTATATAAAGAATATTACAAATCTTCATGAAGATTTGGCAGAACTGAAGGTTGACGGTGCTTGGTAGAAACTTGGTAAGGGTTTCTCTTTTATGGGTAATTGGTTTGCTACATTTGGAAACAGTGTGTTAGGAAGAATATTAGCACCAATCATTGCAGTGGCTACAGAAATATTAATGGTTTTCTTGATTTATAAGTGTTGCAAGTGCACAAAGGAGTTACCTGATGTTAAACGGAAAGCAAGAAAGAGAAAGAGAGATGAAATAGAGTTAGAGGAAAAGGAAAGGAAATTACTATGAAATAATGAAGGATTTAGATGGAATTATGATGAAACGGGAGAGAACAACAGATTTTTGAAAGTGCTAATTTGTATTGGTGGGTATTTTGGTGATGATTAAAAAACGCCATCAAAGGGGGGATTGATGGTGCAGGGTTTTCGCGAAATGAAACCTGCTCGAATTGAACCCTCAGTAACACTTATTAACTGTGTGCAGTGAAAAACTTATGCGGGTAAGGGCCTAACATGAGGAAAAAATGCTACTGCGCAAGTGCGAACTAAAGCACTGAAGTAGGCCACAAATGCTTTGTGACTATTATTATTATTATTATTAGTTAGCTGGTAAAGCGCCTGTTTACTCCAAACGGAGTGTCCCCGCGCTAGGACATCAATGAAAAACCCAGCGACAGTCCTGACCTAGCGACCTTCCTGCGCATAGGACTGACAGAACAATAGAAGGCAAGAATATTACTTCCGTCCACCACAAGAGTGTCGGAAGAGCCAAGTTTTGAATTTTTTCGGAACAAAGACTCCGACACGCAGGTCCTAAGATCCGTGGGCAGGTCATTCCTAATGTAAAATGTAAAAATTTAAAATAAAAGACTAATGCTGCTTTAATGCATTATATTAATGTTTGCTAGGAAATTATTATTAACTCGGGTTGCGCATGAATAGATGCAACACAGGGTGGGTGCGTAATGGAAAGCATTATAAGTGATTAATGATGCTTGTGTTTGTTTTCCATAGAAGAATGGCTTTCTGCGTTACAGGAAACATTTGGGCTAATGAAAAAATAAATGCGGTTTAATTCTGAGCGAGAAGGGGAAGGTGGAAGACAATTGTCCTTCATGAATTCTATTTGCCTGCCAAGAGTTTGCATGAAGAAACAAAATTAAACTTCGAGAGAAAGAACATTTCTTTAGTGAAATGGCACAAATGGACTATCAGGGCACGAAAGTTGTTACATGAACGGGATGGAGGAAATGTGTACTATGACAGAGATTCGAAATTGCATTTCCTGGGGTGGAAGTTGATATGGTGAATAAATGAACAATGAAGACGCTGAGCTAATGGACATAATGAGAGTGGTGGGACAGTACACCCCCTTCCTTAACCAATCAAATGTTGAGAAATTCTCTGTTCTGACACAAGTGTGGGTTGGACTTTGGGTTTTAAGATATAATTGAGGTTTCTGGTGGGAGGGAGTGCGCACGCGTTTTCCTACCTGCATGTGGAGAGGCCTGTGTTGCTGTCTCCTATTCTTGAGCTGACTGTTCCTATCTGCTGAATCCTGACTTAGTCTTTGCCTATTCAAATCTTCTTGAAGGGCCTTACTGCTCTCATGGCTAGAGAGTAGTTTTCCTATTTCCATTTGGGTTAGTATAGACAGTAATCTGAATTTGCATAATCATTTCCAAATATATTTTGTCTCTGAACCTTCTGTCACTTCGCCTTTCCACTCCTTTATCGCACTGTCATTGAGATATAATTCTTGTCATTTCCTCTAAAATTGTTTCTCGTGATGGTCTATGATTCATACTGTATTTAGTATTGATGAGCATATTCACATTATTTTTTAGATAAAGTTTTATAAATATATAAATGAGTTTGTCTTTATTAGAGATGTTTATTCTTGATTCATAAATATTTATTTTGAATCAGGTATTAGTTTGCCAAACCCTCTCAACTTTAAAGATTGCATCGCCACAGATTATATGCAGAATCAATGATACAAATTGGTAATTGGTAAGTTTGGTATTTTACTCACCCAGCGTGAAGGGACTTGTCGGGTAATGAAATTGGGCCTTGTCAGTGAACATGTTATCAGTCCCTAATCGCTGGATCGACTTCATGGTGGGTGGCCCATAACAATCTAATAGCCTATGTTTTCTCTTTGGCTAGGGAGCATTTTGTTTAGTCACCTGAGACCCGATTTGCAAACCTTTTTGCTTATCTAAGTATTACTTGGTTCATCGTTACGAGATGCCCGGATTTAAGAGGGTGAAAAACAAGGACCAGAATTACCAAGAATTATCACCCCCTAGGGGAGGACCTGGCTTGGCAGTTCGGGCTGGACTGTTCCCATAAGGAACAGGGTCAAGACTGATTTGCATATGGCTGGGTCCAAACTGGGGTGGTGTGGTGAGCAAAAGAATGATGGATTAAACCCAGATCTTTGTGACTGGGGGTGAATGTTTGCATTGTCCAGCATTCCGTCCATCAATTGTTTTATTTGCGTTATTCTTTGACAAAGCCAATAGGTTTGCCTAATATATTGATTTGGTGATCCCTTTACAAAACCAATAGGCCTGCTTTATTTAAAAGCGACCGCCGGAGCCCGGAGCTAACACTCGACCTGGCGAGCTCCGTGACCCAGTGCTGGACCGCACAGTTGTGACCGGGATGAGCAGCGACTGAACAAATACTGCGGCAGAATCGCTGGAAGCCCAAGAAAGGGAGTGAAGAACAAGGCAGACACGAACCAGAACTTGCCCTTCGTTCCGTCCCCTCCCCCCACATCGGATATCAACGGACACAGCCGAGAACCCTGACTTACACCTGGAGGAGACACGTCGAGACGCGAAGATCCCACGACATTGCCCCAGGGAACAGCAGTGACCCGTAAATGAAGCAGGGAGGCCGGAGAAGCACCATGAGTACTGAGGCCAGGCACGCCTGGTGTCAAGATGGTGGCCGGCAAGTGCTTCTGACGACCCCCAGTGACTGGTGCGCACTGCAGCAATCGAAGAGAGGCGCCCCAGAAGCAGCACCTAGACGTTGAAGATGACCGGTGGCGGGCCGGGCGGTGGGTGCGGCGCCATATGGAGTGAGGGGCGGCAAGGTTCTTGCGAAAGCCGGGTGCGCCAGCCCCTCCCCCCTTTCCCAAGCACAGTGCGGGCGACAGTGCGCCTAACGGCGCGAAGAATCCACGCCGCAACCCGTAGGTCAACAGAAGCTCTCCCAATCCAGGTGGTGCAGGAGAGAGGCCCCCGGGGAGTAACGAGAGCCCGCAGAAGGGACAGGGCAACCGGAGCACTACAATACACACCAGGGTCAGGCATGCCTGGAGCCAAGATGGCGGCCAAAGAACTATATTAACGGCCCCAGCAATAGGCGCGAACTCCTGCAAACATTGAGAGAGAGCCTCAGCAGCAGCAGCAGCATTCTAGAGGGAAACATCCTTTACATCGCGGTGATTACACCGCAATGCATTTAGAACGCTGCCATTACAACGCAAGGGTTACATCGACTTGCACTGGAGGGCGCTATAACCTAAGGAATAGTAAGATTTACTATTCCAACACCTTCCCTACTGTACGTAGACTGGTGTTGGAATAGTAAATCTTACTACTTTTAAGTCCAGCGCCCTCCAGCGCAAGTCGTTGTAAACACTTGCATTGTAAAAACTGCGATGTTACATACCGCAATCATTTTGATCGCGTTGTAACATCACATATTCCATTCTAGATACATAGTCAATCAACTGCAGGATACACAGGAGGAGAAACACAGAGGGAGGGTCAACAGTCACTCGCTGAGGTCCGGCGTACAGGCCCTCCCCTCCCACCTCCCCCCCAGTTCCCGGGGATAAGGGACAGAAACGAGCGGATGACCACGCGCTGCAAGGCGCGAACATCCGTGTCACAGCTCAACGAGCAGCAGGAGCCCTCTCCAGCAAGACGATGTAAAGGGGTGGCCAACAAGAGCTCGAAACCACGCTGCGCCAGAGGACACAAAGGTGGCCAGCGGTCCACGCGGGTAAGCCCCAGAACCGGCGCACACCCCCCATGGGTACCAAGGGGACTACAAGAAGACGGCTCCAAGATCGAGCGGCCCTCCAGTGCGTGTCCCAAAAGAGAAGGCGCCTACAGCCCCCACGCACCTACTCAGCAAGCCAACGGAACGTCATCCGGACCAGTGACCTGCCAAGCAGTCACCCTCTCACCCGGGGACGGAGCAAGATCCCTCCTGAAGACCCTACAAACCCCTGACCGGCAGGATGGGAGAACAACGTACCAATGTAAGCTTGGCGACGTCGGGGACAACACAAGACACTCCTACGGGAGCCAGACCACCACTTAAAGAGGCAACAGACCCAACAGAACTGACCCTTTCCGAAAAGATGGACAAAGTGCTCGCAGCTATCGAACACTCTAGAGAGAAAGGCTCGGAACCCTGACCACAGACATCAGCCTGCTCAGGGACAACCATCGCAAATTGGCAGACAAAGTGTCGGACGGGGAGAAAATCATCGCCACCATGCAGCCTTCGATCAACACACACCAGGAGACCCTGCAGACCCTAATGGGTAGAATGACCACCATGGAGGATCGCATAGATGATCTGGAGGGTCGTTTGAGACGCTGTGTTTTAGGACTCCCAGAGCGAATTGAAGGTACCGACCCTGTGGCGTATATGGAGACATGGACTCAATCTTTCACCCCGACCACTGAGCACACAGCATTCTTCTCCATTGAAAGGGCCCACAGGGTGCCGGCCCGAAGACCTCCACCTGGCGCCCCTCCTCGTCCGATGCTTGCGAAATTCCTGCACTTCAGAGACCGCGACACGGTACTTAGAGCAGCCAGACAACATGGCCCCATCCACATCGAGAAACAAATAATGCTCTTCTCGGACTACTCCCAAGCAGTGCAACGCCAACCGTCCTTGTTCTTCGAGGTAAAACGTCATCTCATGCTGGAAGGAATACAATACTCCTTGCTGTTTCCAGCCCATCTCAAAATTATGCACGATGGTTCCACCACATTTTTCACAGACGCAGAAGAAGCCCACGACTGGGCAGACCAACACTGCAAGAAACACCCCAGCGCTAATGCCAAGTTTGTCAGACGCCCAAAGACACAGCACACCAGCAGGCCCCGGCCAAAACAACAAAACAGAAGAAAAGTTTCCAACATACACACCCATTCAGCAGGCTCACCTGACCTGAAACAAATTATACAGGAACGACGAAGGGCCCTACAAGCCGCAGCAGAGCTCAGACCCTCCTCCCCCACAACGGACATGGATAGAGGCCTGCACATCTTCTCGTCAGCGGAAGAAGACAGTAGTGAAGGCTCGATATCAAGGGTGGACTCAATGACCCCACCACTGGTCACACCACATACTGCTGACACCCTGATATGAACAGACACCGGTAGTCTATGTAAGCAGGGTACCCCTGCAAGTCGCATTATAATGTAACTCGAGGTATGTGACTATCCGCGCTGCTAGCCCAGCGACCAAATGCTCCTTCATCAGGCCAGCTTGCGTGAAGTAATCCTACAAATGCCCCTAAGGAGAGCCACCTCACTGATATGCGCCGCCACCCCCACACTACGTTAAAGTTCTCTTCTTAAACAGGAGCAAGTTTGGACGTATCGCTTGTTGCAATAGGTCCCCAGTAATGGGATGGTTCCCCACCCCTGTTGTCTCCCCCCATGATATCACACACCACTACACTGTATTCTTTCATGCATGCCATTAAGGGGCCGCAGCTGAACTAGCAAAGCGAGGGCAACTCAAGAAAGGGAGGTGGGCTAAGACTCAGCGCCGTGCCCGACCATATTCTCCTCCCTATACCCCCCAACACCATATGGCGCATAAGGGAAACCTCACACTAAACGTGCGAGGCATGCACACGGCACGCAGGCGATACTCAATCTATGCATACAGAAAGCGCAGATCGCGCTGCTGCAGGAAACCCACCTGGTAGCAGGAGAGTTGGAAAAACTGTGCAAGCGCTGGCGCGGGATATTTTGCACCACAACATACTCAGCATATGCACGAGGGACCCATATCTGGATCCGACCGGGGGTCACATACCAGGAACTATCCAGAACAATCGACACAGAGGGCCACAACGCTATTTCACAGGAGCTCCTAGATGGTCAGCCAGTAGTCTTGGGAAGCATTTACGAGCCTAATATGGACCAGAGTAAATTCTGGGACGCACTCTCACTCCCATTAAGCTTACACACTCAAGCACCATGGATCCTAGGAGGGAATTACAACTGTGTACAAAATACGCTCCTAGACAGATCCTACCCCCCACCCGGCCTCCCCAATAACAGCGCAGGCCAAACGCTTTGCAGCATGGACAACACACTGGGCCCTAACAGACGCCTGGCGCTCCAAATACCCGGACACACTGCTTTACTCATTCCACTCAATACCACACGACCTCAAGGTCCGCCTAGATAGTTTCCTCTGCTCCCCCCATACTGCCCAAGATACAGGAGTCTGAATACTTGGGTAGGGTCCTGTCAGACCACGATGCCCACATGATCACTCTCACGTGGCGTCCACCCAGACCGCCGGTACCCACTTGCCGCCTACCTAAAGAATGTTTGGACGACCCGGTATTTAGGCAAACTCAAGCAGAGCACATTCTGAATTATTTTAGAGAGAATGCACACACAGCTACCCCCGTGCAATGGAAAAGAACGCATTTAAGGTCGTAATAAGAGGCACATGCATACAACACATCACAGGGGTGCGCAAAACCCTAGAGCATAGCATTAGCGAAAAGGAACACACACTGGCCACGTTGACACAAGCAGCAGATAAAAACGAGGCCACGCCGACCCAAGTAGCAGAAGCTAAAACCACATATGCAGAGGCACTAGCAGACCTCCGTAGATACCATTTTAGGGCGCATGCAGCTAGGGTGCACAAGGAGGGAAACAGAGCGGGTGCACTACTGGCGTAACAGGACACAACCCTCCCACCGATCACGGCGGTACGAAGCACAGTGGGCACCCTAGTTCACTCACAAGCCTCTATGCTAGACGTATTCCTGCAACACTATATGCAGCGCTATGCAGCCTCCGACCCTGCAGACATGGGGCATCTCAACAGATTCTTGGATGCGCATTCCTTAGCCCAAATAGCACGAAGCGACCGACACACCCTAGATGAACCAATTACCACAACAGATGTCACACAGACGCTTCAGGCTTTGGCCACGGGTAAGGCTCCCGGGCTAGACGGCCTCCCACTAGAATTTTTTCGCACCTTTTCCGCACAGCTGGTCCCCCAACTGGTGAAACTGTTCCAGGCATCCCTAGATAAGGGTGAGCTACCACAATGCATGTGTGAGTCGGTTATAGTCTCCCTCCTTAAACCGGACAGGGATCCCCATCACGTTGGATCATATCGGCCCATAGCCCTATTACCAGCAGACCACAAAATATACAGGAACATATTGGCGGACAGATACTCCACAATCCTCCCAACACTGATACACCTGAACCAGTGTGGATTTGTGCCGGGGAGAAACACCTCCTATAACATAAGGCGCCTGTTTCATGTCCAGGATCAGATCCGGAATCACTTCCCCTGCGCGACGTGCCTGGTCCTGGACCTGGACCTGGAAAAAGCCTTTGATACCCTCCTCTGGCCCTACCTCATGCAGGTCACACAGCGGATGGGAGTGAGACCCCGCCTGCTCGCATATACTAAATTCATATACTCCAAGCCGACTTCCAGGGTGAAACTTGGGCACCACATGTCACCATCATTTCCAATACTTAGAGGCACGCGCCAGGGCTGCCCGCTCTCCCCTCTGCTCTTTGCAATGGCAATGGAGCCACTTGCGATCCGCCTCCGCAAGGAGGGAGAGAGTTGGGGCATCCCAATCGCAGAAACCACTCACGCGGTCTCATTATACGCGGATGACGTACATATTTACATCTGTGACATCACGTTGGATCTCACCCCAATATTTAACACCCTACAAGACTTTGGGGTTGTAGCGGGCCCGAGAGTAAACTGGGCCAAGTCCACTATATATCCACTCTCAGACAGCCTCCCTCCCCAAAAAATACAACTGGGTGGCATAGACGTATCATGGAGCGCCCAAACAGTACAATACCTAGGGATATGATTGTACCCCACCCGCAAGATATGTATGAAGGAAATCACTGCAGGGCACTGGCCAGGATCAGGTCCTCAGTGAACTTCTGGAAGGATCTCCCCCTGGATCCCATTGGAAAAATTGCAGTGGCCAAGATGATATTAGTCCCGCGATTACTATATTATTTCACTAACATTCCAGTGGTTCCCCCCGTTCTTTCTTTTGGGAGCTGGATACCCTCCTCGGAACCCTTATCTGGGGAACGGGACGCAGGCGAATTGCCCTCGCCAAACTGCAGTTACCCATGGACCAGGGAAGTCTGGGTGCCCCCTCCTTCGAGGCATATTTCCTCGTGGCCCAACTACAATTGGTGTCACGGTGGACAGCGGGCCGCGCGTCAGGGAAACTCTCACAAATGCGGGACAATTCCAACCCCTGTCATACACCGTATGCTATTACCGGGAGCTGGACCAATACAGGAGTGCCCACTCCAGGTATTAGTGGCACACACATGACTGAAACGGGTGCATAAGATGAACCGGGAGGCCCCCATGTACTCTCCCATCCAACCACTTGTAGGATTCCCCAAAGGCCGTGCACACTACACAGAGCAAGCGTTACGTGCGTGGACGGAACACTCAATCACAGAGGCGGGCTCCCTCTATGTGAATGGGCAACTACAGACATTTGCAGAACTTACAAAGGACACGGACCTCCCTAAGGGGCAGTTCCTCTTACACAGGCAGCTACTAGAAGACTGCCGACGAATGTGGCACACAGTAGACACAGAGCTGCCCACGCACCCAGTTATAGACGCAATCCTGCAGATGGGCCCCGGTCGCCACCTGGTGACATGGTTATATAAGGCGGTGTGAGCACTGAACCCAATCACCCTCACTCCACTCCACAAGAAATGGGAGACAGAGATCCAGAGACCACTCCACGACAACAAATGGGAGCGGGCACTTGAGTTCCCCAAAAATGTGTCCCACAACTACTGCTTTAAAAACATACAATTTCACATACTACACCGTGCCTACTTGACACCTGAAAAGCTTTAACGTTACTACCCAAACACGCCCTTCACTTGCTCCAGATGCCCAGAACCGAACGCGTCCTTTCTCCACATGTTCTGGGACTGCCCAACACTCCAAGCTTATTGGACCAAAATACACGCCACCCTTCTAGCAGTCAAAGGGCTTACAGACATTAATACATGGGAGGCCTGCGCGTTAGGCATAGCCAAACGCCATAAACACCAAAAAGTAGAGACACGTTTCGCATCCCTAGCGAGCCTCTTAGCCAAGAGAAGCATAACAATGCATTGGAGAGCGCAAGAGGGGCCACCGCTGGTGGCCTGGAGTGTGGCGGTTAACAAATGGGGAGCTTCGGAGGAGGAGGCACTAAGATCAGAAGAAATTAAAGGCATCCGCAAGCACCACATATCCATGCAATGGGCGACATTGCTTCACTCCTTCAAGCAGGAAGCAGCAGGTGAACCACCGTCACAAGGCACCCTGTCCCCTACGGAAGGGACAAGTCATGAAAAAGCCCAGCGCGACCCCCCTTAGAGTTGACATGCAACAGGGCGCGGCCCTAAGCCAAGCGCGTACGGTAACCAGCGCACTTCGCTGCGACATTCCCACCTCACATGAAGAACCCCACAGCCTAAAGACCAAATCTGGCAAATCAGTTCACCGGCCCCCATCATCACGCTGTATCTCATATACAGTGTTCCCCAGTTATGGTTACCCTTGTTGAAGAGTTCAGTTCCTCATTTAAAACACAACAAGCTGTGTACCCCAACACTAGCACAGCAGACCGACGCAGAGTCCACGGTACACCAAACAGGCAAAGCCCCAAATCCTCATGCATTACATTAGCATGTCCCCCCACAATAGCAGGGACATTTGAACAAAAAGAATCTGTGTCGCTACTGACAGTTGATGCAACGGTTTACTTGATGATACGATATGAATATGTGCGGTGTTTATTCTTTGATCATATACGATGTATGTACTCTGCATACTAACGAAATGCCAATAAAAATGATTTTGCAACAAAAAAAAAGAAGAATAAGTCTGGCTATCTAAGTTGTGATACAACCTGCAGCTTAAAATGTGAGGTGCTAATAATAAGATAGTTAGAATATCACAATTAAGAATATATGCATAGGGACGGTAAGAGTCTGTAGAGTGCGACTACATGTACGTTTAGGCCCACCTTACAAGGGAAGGCAATACAGCAAGAAGGTACATTGAATAATGTAGGAAGTAGGACACATAGCCAGCTTGGGGGGGGGTTGCGCCTGTGGCCATGGTGGGGTTTATCTCACGATGGGCAGGCTGGGCTCTCAGATGCTGCAGCAAAAATCCTCTGCATGCCATTAAATTACTGTTGGGGATGATGCGTTGTTTTATTATAAGCCACGAATCATAACAGTACAAGGAAATGTTGCAGGGGGAAGGAATTTGTGCTTTACTGGGTGAATACTAAAACGCCCTTTGGGCTTCCTACCAATGGTTACAGTTATGGGACATTGACCATGGAGGGAGAAATGGGGAATTGGGGAAGATGGGCAAAGTGAATGCATACTAAAGAAGGATGGAGATGAAAGGAAAGGCAAGTCAATCGAGACACAGAATGGTCCCATATGATGGGGATATAACAAAATACTATAGTGTGGAGCTGGGCACTAGAAGCAGGATAAAGAATACAAGACAGAATGGCATGGCAAATTAAATTAACTACAAGGAATGCTAGGGGCCTTATTAGTTACCCCAAGAGTCACAGAGTATTCTCATACTTAAAAAGACATTTAATTAAAGTGCCACTCTAAAAAGCGACACATCTATCTATAAAGATGGCCGACTCAGTAAAACGTGACATGGGCAAACAAACAGCTCCCTATTCCACGTCTACTAGGAGGTGTTAGATCGGGTAGCTCCTGGGACCCTCTTTCAACAACAACAAACGAAGATAGGCCAGAAAGGTGTTATGTCGTGGTATATGGACTACTACATAGGAAAGAGAAATGCTTCATCGATGTGTGGGAACTATTTCCGAAAGGTCTGAAGTTTTTTTTTTTAAACCCTTTTTATTGATTTCATGTATATACAGTTAGAAAAAGATAGACGAGAGAGTCCGAAGTGGACTGCAGCTCATATAGCGCATAACATTTCAGAAGTTTGTAAAAAGTAAATATCTCCACAGGTCAGGACTTTGGACACCTCATCCATAATAGTAAAGGAATACAATTCCCAGCTTTATCAAACCAGTCAACAGAGACTAGGCAGGGTGCATGGACTAATAAATAGAGCGTTACAATGAATCGATAGATAAGTTGTACAAATTATGAGAGGTGCAATAATAATCACTTGCATATGAGATATTACATTTTCGAAATTCATCGAAACTAGTAACATTGGCACAACACCTTTCTATGGTTCAAGCGCAGGGGTAGCCAAGGCTGCCATTATTCGTGACAATTACATTTTTGTAGACATGATCATGCTCATGGTCTACTAGGTGTCTGATCGGCTGACTAAGGGTGCTAAAACCTAAATATCAGCTCAGTCATATTCACACACCTGCACCTCATAAGAAGATGATGGAATCATACATACAATAATCATGGTGGCATGGTATGATCCTTCCTTTGGTATTTATTGGCCTGCAGGATTTCGTCCCATTCTGAGGATATCGGATGTGTATGCAGGCCTCTCTTGTCCTCTGTCTGTGGGCCCTCATTTACGTCAATTCACCAAAATGCCAAGGGTAGCAGAAATGATATCACATAACCACCCTTTGACCCAATGACATCGCAGGAAGTGACACCATATGATAATGGACACTAAATCCTCTGAGGAAGTGATAAAAAAGACACATTTCTAACACAGAAAAATGTCCATTTAATATGTGGCCTACAATTTAAATAGTTTAGAGAAATTTGTGGTCTTGGGATCTGAATATCCTTATATTGCCTAACGTGGTTATATATTTTTTTGTAGTTGTGTAAATTAACCACGTGAGGGCACGGCCCTCATTCCGCAGAAATAGAGAGAGTAAAATACTGTAACTGTGGGGAAATTTACCTCATAATATTAAGAAAAAATAGTGGAGACAATCTGTAAATCACTTTAGATATTCGACTGGTCATACCATTCCTTTTACAAATCGGTTATTCGCAGAAATATAATGACAGTAAGCGCTTGAATTACCATTGGTGAAACATTATTCCTTTTATTTTGAAGTTGTAACTATAGTTGCTCATTAGTCACAGAACAGCCAAGACGTGTATCGCTCCCTGGTGATGTGCAGGCCTTTGGCTTTTTCAAACATGTAAAATATCATGAGTAATGCAACATTAGAGAAATTCGAAGTCACAAATTCGTTGTTTAAGTATTGAAAGGAAATATGCTAAAACCCCTTACCAAATTATGCACACTGGTGACGAATTACATTTCTAAGTGAACATTTGTTATTTGACTGAGCAAAAGACCTGATTTTGTGAAATTCTGTGAGAGGATGGCAGTCGTGGGAAGTCAGGAACATTGTGGAAAGAGGGGGCAATCGTAAGATAGATGCTAGGTAGAACATACATAAAAGTAGGTATAAGTTGTATCATTGTTCTACTCATGCAGGTTCTCTCCTTTTTGCCTTTTCAATCATGATATTAACCTATTTTTTACTTTATTGGATAGTTTCCCACCAAAACCATCTTTAACAGAAGAAGCCCAGCAAGAGGACTTCATTTCCCATCACCCATCTGCACAAGAATCAACATCATTGGATTTCCCATCATCCAACTGCAAAGAAAGGCACATCATTTCCTGCTTCTCCCTACTTCAATCAACTCTTTAAATCTCTCAGGTGTCCCCAGCCAAGGGTAGACACAGAAAAGAACATTGCATGTTTGGCCCTTTTAAAACCAGATACGGCCTGGGGCCAAAACCCCTTTTCCATTGAAACTTACAAGGTAAGATATAATCAGGCGTCTCTCCCAGCACCCCATACTGCCAATCCCCACAATCAAACCCAGACCTACGTGACCCAAATACTCATATATCAATTGCTCAACACACAGACCTAACATCATACACATCCGACCAACTACCACACACCCTTAAACTACAAAACAAACATTCCAACTCACACTCATTAACGCTCACTCTGCAGTACTCTAGACACCGCAAACCTCATCACCTATCATAAGCTTGATGTCCTCTTCATCTCTGATCACTGTCACATCCTCACATATCCTAGTCGTCCTCTTTTCCACAGGCGACAGCATCCATCGTGTGGACTGCACACATAAGAAGGGAGGAGGCCTTGCCGTCATCCCAGAAGTTCTCCTGGTCCTGCACCATAGGCAGGCAAGTAACACTTCACTCCCTGGAGCTGCTGACATTCCATTTCCAATCTTCAGCAACTCAAACTGCCACTGTCACTCTATTACAGGGCTACATGCCTTCTGAGGCAGAACAAGGACTTCATTGATGAATTGTCAGATCTCCTCGCCACCTCGCCTACCCGTCATGCCCAATGCACCCTCCCGGGAACTTCAACCTCCCAGACAACACAAGCCCAAAAAAAACCAAGTCACCTTCCCTAACCTAATTAACACACTCACATGGTACAGCATGTCACACAACCAACAGACTCCAAAGACAATATCCTCGAGCAGTCTGATGTAAACCACCCACACCCCTGACCTAGACTAACCATTTTGCCATCCCTATATCCCTACTCAGTGTCTTACCAACAAACAAAAGAGAAGAACAGCCATTCATATCCTGCCATGACCTCTCCATAGAAAACCTCATGCTTGCACTCATCTCTCACTCTATCAACTCCATGTCCAATGCCAACACCCTTCTAAAAAACTTGAACATTGTTTTGGAAAACTATGTGAACACCCACCTCTCAATTAAAACATGCCAGTGTAAGCCAAAGCCTTCAGCATCCTGGTACTCTAAAGACCTTTACTGATAATAAACGATTTATCCACATGCAAGTAAGGAAATGGAAGAAAAACAGAAATCCGGGTGACCTCATGATACTGAAATCTGCCTGTGCAACATGTGGACAGATCATCACATCAGCTAAAGCAAAGTACTATGGCAGCACATCAGTTAAGCCACCAACAAAAGACCATCAAGCAAAGCATTAACCCCCTGCCACAACCACCTATTCCTCATTCCACAAAAAAGTGTAATGCCATCAACCTCTTAGTCAATAAAAGAATACAGAGGATCCGACAGGACAGTGACAACATCATTTCTTACACCCACCTCTTCCTGTAGAACCCTGCAATGGTTATCCTTCAAAGGCCTGTGCCTTACATATCTTCCCAATATACTCTACACCCTCACCCCTACTCACCATTGTCAATACCTCTCTTACTCAAGAAATCTTCTCAGAAGCTCTCAAGACAAGCCAGAACTTCCCACCCTTACAAAAACCTACACTAGACCCTGATGACCTTTCCACCTACTGCCCAATAAGTCACCTACCGTTCATCGGCAAGATCATTGAAAAAGCAATCTATGGTCAACTCGAAAACCACATTAATGCTAACCACCTCCTGCACGACTGTCGGTCTGACTTCAAATAATGCTGCAGCATGGAGACTACTATGATACACATTGTAGCCGATGCCCTTCTGACCACAGATGAAGATGACTCCTGCCACCTGTTGTTGCTGGACCTCTCAGCTGTCTTTGACACACTCAACTATCCCACACTCATACGCATCCTGGAGTCATAAATTAGATTCACTGGCAGTGCCTTTCACTGATTTCATTACAAGACCGGAGGCTACCATTATGCAAATACTTTTATTTGCTGCCCAAACATGCAGCCCTTTAAAGAATGTTAATACATCATAAAACAAAGAACGTTCATAACATCATAAGAAGACAGTGCACACTCCCATCTTCCTCTTTTGTTCGCTGCTCCTGACACAGCTAAGTATCTCTATACATTCGTGGCATTATTGCTAACTTATTGTAATATTGTTATAATAACATCTTTTTTCAGATATATCATTTTAGTAATATTGTTATAATAACATTGTTTTTCATCCGATATGTTATGTCCTACTATTAATATTTTAGTTAATACTTGTATTAACCTTTCTTTTCTAGTTACACTCTAACCCTGTCCAATTTATGGAGGGGAATGGTAGGTATCTGTTTAAGTGATCGTCTTATTTTTTTGTCATAGATGCTTTTTTTTGTATTACTTGGGCATTTTGCCAGATATATTTTTGTTTTATTCTCCTTTTACCGGCACAGCTCCATGCTGCGTACTTTCTGCTGGCAGGTTTGATTTGATTAAGCCCGTTCTGAGGCTTCATTCTATCTTGATTTATTTCCTAAAAAAAAACAACAAAAAAAACCGAAGGATTCACGTCTGCGTGATTTGTTTTTGCTCGCGTCTCCCAGCAACCTCCTAGGAGACGCGAGAGAGACACTCCTTCCTAGTTACCACACGCGCCCTTAGTGACGCGAGGCCTGGGAGTTCTCTGTCTCGGCAGGCACATTGCCATAGCTACGGCTCCTCGCTCGAGCGCGTTACGGTGCCTGCTGAGAGTCGGAGGCCTCCTGTGTTTGCCGTTTATTTTTTAACAACGCGAACGCCACCCGGTGGCCTAATTTATTAATCCTATCTATTCTAAAGATTATATATATCTTAAGAGGAATCTAAAATTAGATTTAAGGGAGAGAATATCTCTGTATTTTAATTATAAAGGGTGAGCAACCCCCTTAAGTCCTCCTTCAGCACTATAACCGTGAGTAAGCTTTGAGGCATTTTTCTGATTTAATTATAACCGTTTTTTAGAACCTTTAAAAAAAAAAAATGGACATTAATAATCAACAACAGCCCCCTAAGGAGGCGCTTATGGGAGAGAGGAGGAAACACTTAAAGGTAGCATCCACCCATGCTAATGATTTTGGTAGCCCTCGCGCTACAAAAGATAATGGTGCTCATAGCAGCACAAAAAATAAAACCCAACATCTTGGGACATTGAGGAAAGTTGCCCGTAGCGGCATGAGAGACAGAAGTAACCTTCATGGTACAAATGATTTCGATGATTCCTTTAATTCCCAATCTGAATCCTTAGATTATGAGGAGTTGGACATGGACAAATTTATTTTCGATCCTCAAGATACCTTTGATAATCTTGACGAAGATTTGGAACAACCTTCCACTTCTTCTTCCGTTAAGGACCCCCTCGGAGGGGAAATGTTAACTCTACATCTATCAGACATCCCCGCAGCTCTGAATGGGGGCCAATGGACCACGTTAATAAATATTTATTTCAATGGGTGAGGAAATCTCTGAACAGAGAAACTCTCAACCTTTTGCGCAATGAGTGTCCTAGACCCTCCTCGGAGGACAAGGTGTGCAACACCCCCAACCTCAATCCAGAATTGATCACATTTCTTTTTAAATTCGGTAAGGACCCCAGGAAAGGGATAGAGAAATGCTTGAAACAGTGTCAAGATAAACTCCTTGATGTCCTTGGACCGTTAACCAAGATTCTGGATATGACTGAAGAGGCAAGGGCCAATAACATTCCAGTCAATATTGATCTTCTGAGGGGTTGGTCGCAACGTGCAATTTGTTTTCTAGGTAATGCCAATGCAAATCTAATTACAGAACGTCGTAAAGCGGTTCTCTTAAGGATGAACCCTAAACTTGCTGACCTGTCCTCTAGAGAGGGCATGAGCGATACCAAAGGACTCCTATTCGGAGATAACTTTGTGAAATCTTTGGGCAAATATGTTTCCACCTTTAATGCTTTTAGCAAGGCACAGTCTAGCATGCGGAGAGTTTTTGGGGGATGCCCACTTTTTGGAAGGGCTGACAGGAGGGGACTGGCTGTCAGCCGCAACACCTATAGGTCCCATTTCTACCCCCAAGACCAGAGAGGTTCCTCTCACTTCAACAGAGGCTTTCGATCAAATTCAAATTTCTACCCCCAAAGAGGGAGGAGCTCAAGATCCCGTGGCGGGAGACCCAGATCTTCAAATCAAAGTTACCAAGGTAAGCCCGACTTCCTGTTCCCTTACAAAGGTGGGAGGAAGATTGAAACACTTTGCACACAATTGGTCAAGGATTACACAAGATCCTTGGGTTCTAGAAATATAGTTGGCTTCAAAATAGAATTTTGGAAAGGTCCATTTCAAGTCAAGATTCCAAGAGAGATGACTCTAGACGCGGAGAATTCAAAATTAATAGATCTAGAGATTTCCCAGATGTTAGACAAGGGAGCCCTCATAAAGATACTTTTATCCGAGATTTCAAAGGGTTTTATAAGTACAATTTTCCTAGTCAAAAAGAAGGACAAAGGTTGGCGTCCTGTCATAAACCTAAAATATCTTAACAAGTTCTTAACTTACAGACATTTCAAGATGGAGGGGATCCATCTTTTGAGAGACATTTTACAAGCCAGGGACTGGCTGGTAAAATTAGATCTCAAAGATGCCTATTTTACAATACCCATGGACAAGGACAGCCAAAAGTACCTTCGTTTTACTTGGAAAGAAACTCTTTATCAGTTCCTGTGTCTCCCCTTCAGCCTGTCCTCAGCCCCTTGGTGTTTTATCAAAGTTCTTCGTCCAGTAGTGAGCTACCTCAGAGAGCGAGGAGTTCGTCTAATTATTATCCTAGACGATATTCTCATTATGTCTCAAGGCAAAATAGAGATTCAGAAACACTTACAAATGGCTGTAGATCTTATTCAGAATCTAGGATTCATCATACATATAGAGAAATCTATCATGGTTCCGACACAAGAATTAGAATTCCTCGGATTCCAGGTAAATACTATCCTTTCTAATCTGATTCTCCCTAACAAAAAAGTTACCAAGATAAAGAAACATGTTTCTTCTATCCTAACAAAAGAATCAATACGTCTAAAAGACCTAGCCAGGGTTCTAGGTCTTCTGTCATCCTCTATCCAAGCTATTTCTCCCGGCCCACTTCATTACAGGGGTCTTCAAAGACTAAAGGCTCTAGGTCTGAGAAAGGGTTTATGGTACGAAGACTCAGTTCCCCTCTCAGAAGACACACAAGAGGATCTACTCTGGTGGCTAAAGAATCTTCAAGCATGGAACGGGAAGGCTATTTTCGAAAAATTCCAGACTTTACCCTAGAGTCAGATGCGAGCAACCGCGGCTGGGGAGCCCGCCTAAACAATCTAGAAACTGGGGGGAGGTGGTCCTTAGAGGAACAATCCCTTCACATAAACTGCTGAGAGATGTTAGCAGCTCTAAATGCCCTTATGAGTTTCAAAAAGGTTCTAAAGAAGTCCAATACCTTGATCCACTCGGACAACTTCTCTGCTGTCTCATATATAAACCGTCTGGGGGGTTCGAGATCCAAGACTCTTTCAGATATTGCAAAACAGATATGGTATTTTTGTTGGGATCAAAAGATTACTCTCAAAGCGGAATTTATTCCGGGAATTCAAAATATAAGGGCAGACTGGAATTCTCGTTTCCTCCACGATTCCAGCGATTGGAAATTGAATCCAGAGGCCTTTGCTCTAATCCAGAACTTATGGGGTCCATTTCAGATAGACCTTTTCGCCAGCAGATTAACTTACCAAGTTCAGAAGTATTTCAGCTGGAGACCAGATCCCAATGCATCAGGGGTAGATGCCTTTCTCCAACCCTGGGAAAGGATTAAGGGTTACGCATTTCCACCCTTCTCAATGATTCAGAGACTCTTGTGGAAAGTGAGACTGGAGTCATGCTCCATCATTCTAGTAACCCGCTTTTGGAAATCCCAAGTTTGGTTTCCCGGGGTAATGGAACTGTCGGTGGATTTTCCCTTTATCTTTAGGTCTACTTCAAGGTCTGGATGGAGAGGAACATCCTTTGGTCTTAGAAGGGAGGATGAACCTTCTTGTTTAGACGATTTCAGGGGCTCTGACAGATATTCTGATCTTTCGGGAGAGGCTAAAAGCCTTCTGGAAGATTCATGGGCACCAGGAACTAGAAAAAGATATAGAGGTGTTTGGAGAAAATGGAGTTGTTGGTGCATGGAAAGGGATCTGGATCCCGTACAAAGCTCTTTACAACACATAGCCAACTATCTAGCTCATCTCTTTGAGTCAGGACTTTCTTATAGAACTATCAATTGTTACAGATCGGCAATCTCTTCAGGTCATGCCTTGATTAATAATCTTGCAATTGTAGCAATCCCTTAATCAAAAGAGATATGAAAGGAGTTACACTAAGAAGACCCCCTAAAGCACGTTACGAATCCCTATGGAATGTTAACTTAATTTTCAATCTCTTCCTGACCTGGCCTAATAACCATTTACTCTCCCTTAAACAAATCTCCATGAAACTAGCGACACTTTTGTGCCTTATTTCCTTTAGAAGGGTCTCTGACATTAAAGCCGTAGAACTTTCTAATAGATTCTATTCCTCTGAAGGTGTCCATTTCAATATTTGGAAAAGAACCAAAACCATGTCAGAATCTATCTTCTACCCCTTTTTTCATGAGTGTGAAAAATTGTGCGTTGTTAATTGTATGAAGTGTTATGAGAATAAAATTTCAACATTCAGACCCGTCAACACTGACCAATTTCTCCTTTCATACGTTAGTCCTTTTAAACCTGTTTCTTCAGCCACCTTAGCCAGATGGGTCCGTCTGATTATGCATGAAGCTGGCGTGGATCTCTCTAAATTTGGGGCTCATTCCTTTAGGGGCTCAATGGCTTGTTAAAGTATTTTGCGCAGGAGGATCCTTACCCGAAATACTTAAAGCTGCTGATTGGTCAAATGCAAGTACCTTCTCAAAGTTTTATTTGAGATCAATAGAGCATGTTAGCAGTGTGGCCTTACATGGCTTTAAACATGCATAATGGTAGCCTCCGTTCTTGTAATGAAATGACGATTCTCCAATTAATATGCAGAGAGAATCTTGATTTCATTAAAGACAGACTGAGGCTAACATTCCCACCCTCCTCTCCCTGAGGAGTATGGGCTTGGTGCTACTTTATTATCTTATGTTAATGTAATACTCACTGAAATTGTTTTTTTCTCTGATATGTTTATATATACATATTTTTTACTTTTAATGTAATTGTGCTTATTACTTTTTTATTACTCCTTCAGTATAGCCTTTCTTTATATCTTTACTATACAGTGTTTTTTTCCTTTGGTCCTCAGATAACAGTGCTTAGGAGTGATGGAGTGAGGTTTGTAAAATACATCCTCATGAAATCAAGTAACTCCATAATAATGTATTAACTGCATGAACTAATCAACTCCGGATACACACATCTACACAGGGGGCAAACGCAATTTACATAATACACTAAATCATGTTGGCATGAGTACGTATTAACTGTTTGCGCTTTGAAAAACCGTATTAATACATGTTTATGCTGTGTTGTACATTGCACATTTTGCATGTTGTGCACAAATAATGAAAAGGTTGCTTTAAATTAATAGCTTTCGCTAGGATTTATTTAACACAGGGCATTAGTATGGTGGGAGGTAAACATAATGGGTTTTATTTCATGAATTAGTATTCTTTTGTGTTTGTTTATTTTAGTACGGTATTGGGCCTGCATGAAAATGGCCTCTCGTTCAAGCCAGCATGTGGTTGGCCTGGCCGGTCCGGAGTGCGCATGTGCCGGGAGGGGTTGCCTGCTCGCAGACTGCTGAGTGTACCAGAGATGATGCAATCCGTGTGAAGGCCATGTTGACCTGTGTCTTATTGTTTATGTGCCAAGATGCGACAGCGACTGTGGGAACAGCCATCACTGCGTGCAATGCGAATGGGAAAGCGGATATCATAATGAATACTATAACCAAATTGTATAACTATGAATGCTAGTAGTATATGAATGTAATGGTCTTAAATCCTTCCTTTGTTAGAACCGGTATAGGATGGATTTGTGGGGAGAACTGGATGAGGCGACCCTAGTATGATTTATGACAGCCAATCACAGTCCAAGTTTCTACCAATACTGCAACATTGTAAGATAGTGTATTAGGCAGAAAGGTATAACTGATATCCCAATTGGGGGTGTGTCAGATCAGAACGAACGAGAACAGAGAGAGGAGAGGGGAGAAGAGAATGCAGACCAGAACGCAGACAAGAACATAGAGAGAATGCAGACCAGAACGCATAGAGAATATCTAAGACAGAAAGAGCAGCCCTGCACAGAGAAAGAGAACCTTTAGGTATGAGAACGTTGCGGGAGTGCTTGGGAGGAGACTGCGACCGAGGAGGTAGATTAATTGGGAGATTAATTCTAATTGTTAGTATAGTAAACTTTGCTGCATCTGTCCTGTTTGACTTTGTCCTCCGAGCCTATCTCTGGGGACCTCTTGCCACAACCTTGGCCAAGGAAGTGGTTTTCCCATTTCTTTGATGGGTATTACCCTCCTTGATTGCTTAAATTTGCAAAATATATTTTCTGCAAGAATTTATGCTGTACCTTCTTTCCCCATTCCTTGCATGCTTTGATATCGATGCAAAATGATTCATTTGATTACATTGCTTGATAATTTGTTCTCCTATATGTAATCTTGTATGTGCACTGATATTCCTATCACGAGCAATAATAAGATTAAAATTATTAACTGAAGAAATGACTTTGTGGTTATTTAGTTAATTGCGAAACTGTTTAGTTAATCATAGTCACCATCAACTCTTCAACTAATGGTCCATCGACCAGAAGAAGAAGAAGTTGAATTTACTAATAGTTAGAAATAGATACAAATGTCATTAATGTGAAGAATAGAATTTAATAAAACGGACAAATTTAATCCCCCAAAATCCAGCGCCAGTCCTCAGGGATCATTTATGGGTAATGTGTGATGGGCCCCGTTGATTGATAGAACCATTTATGCATGACGAGATTTTCTTTGGTCCCTGGCTCAGGAATTTAGGGATTGCGCTGGATCAGTTTTTCTAGTAGCAGAATGATGGTTATTATTGATTAGTTTGGTGATTTATTGATTATTGATTATTGATTAAATGTTTAACAGTTTATGTAAAGTGGGTTAGTATTGTGTTTTATGTAGTCTTTGGAACACAGGTACAGAAGGGTATCTGGGAAGCCTGCAAAGTAAAAGTTAGCCTGAAATAAGGCAGAAGAAAAGTGTGAGAAGTGAAATCACACGGGAATAAGTGCATTGTCTGTTTAAATTAGTGATACTATCTCGCGTATAGGTGAAGATAAGAGTGAAATAGCGAAGGGTCCACCTGTGAAAATTTGGTAGTAAACAGACAGTGTGGTATCGTTTTATGTTGTGACTAATAAGTTATTGTAAAGAAAACAAACTTAGAAAAGTGCCAATAATTTTTGTAAAGGGAGGGCCAGCAGCAGGAGGAGAAGCTGACATCACAGAAAGGCAGCGCTGGCATTGGTCAGACTATAAAAACAGAGTGAGCTCAGATTGGTTGGTTGGTGTGAGCCGCGCTGGTATTGGACAGGATAGCGGAGACGTAGAAAGCTCCGATTGGAAGAGATAGAGTGTGTCGCACTGACATTGGTCAGGTGTTTAAGGAAGCTAAGGAGTTCGATTGGTGAATTATAGTGGATTGTGTTGACAAATATTTGCATCTAGTAAAGTTGTTGACAAGCAACGAAAATGTATTTTGAACAACCGAAACAGGAGAAATTTACTTTGTTTGGCAAAATTAAAAGATTCTTTATAAAGGACAAACCAGTAATAACGAGAGAAGGAGTTCCTATCCCTCCACCAAAGACACCAGCGTCTTATATGATGTTAAAATATGGGTATCATACATGTATCTGGCTAGAAAATTGGGTCGGATATACGAAGAATGATGGTATACTAGCTTTTCCAGAGCATGGTTCTTTTAATTTGGCAGTATTACGTAATTTGAGAGAAAAATGATGATATTAGATCCAAGACCTAGACCTACACAGTTTGAAGCATTAGTAGAATGGGAAGATGAAATGTATGAAAGAGAAATACACAGAGGTGGTAGAGTACATAGATTTATGTTTGGAAGATTTCCTGATGAAAGACATGAAGACAGAATGAAGAGATGGAGAAATGGAGAGATTACTGAAGGATTGTATACAGTTTTAATGGTAGGAGAGACTGCAGGAACCAAGTGCAAAGAGAAAAAGAGACATTTAGAGAAATTTGGTTATGGGTACAACCCGAATGAATCTGATGATGAGCTGCTGGATGATATTAGTTAATCGACCACCACCGTATCAGGAGAATTCAGCGATGGTGACACCAAATGCACCGTCAATGGAAACCCCAATGACACCTCAAACAACACCTGTTCCAATTGAAAGCGAAGTAGAGCAGGAAGGAGAAGTAAAATTTGCCATACAAACTAAAGAATTAGTTGAAAAATTGAATCAGATGAACATGAAAATAGATGCAATAACTGTGCCAGTGAATATAGGTCCAGCAATACCTGTATTTGAAAATAGACTTATCCATGAACCTTCTTTAACTGTCCCATTAAATTCCGCTATAACATCAGCTAATAGTAGAATTAATGCTGTAAGTGTCCTAAGTGAACAGCCAAATATAGTTACTAGATCAACACCTCCGACTAATTTAACAATAATTGAAACGCCTAGGGAAATAATGCAGTTACAGCCCAAAAGGATAGAATTGGATGAGATTCCCAGAAGCGAAGTTCCAATAGGTCCAACTACTGAAGAATTAGATGATTGGGTAAAAGGGTTACAAAGGAGAAAAACACAGCCGCAAACTATAGATGTATGTAGTTGAAAGTAGATCTGGAAGAATTGATTATTGGGACCATAAGTCCAGACAGGCTAAAGACGTATCAGGATGATGAATTGATGTATCTGTGTAAGAGTATTACTTGGAAAGCGAAAAATCTACATGAGAGGTTAGGGGAAGCTGCAGAAGAGTTGGGAGTGGACATAGGAAGATCAAAGGTGTTGCAGAAGACATATAGAGTGGATTTTACTGAAAAGGATATAGAAAATATAAATACGTCTGGTAGACGATTGCAGATAAAAGAGTTAATGGTTGTTTTGAGAAAATGGGGAGATTTAGAAAGATGGAAGGGTAGATGGATGAGGAAGAAGGAAGAATTGGCAGCTAAAGAAATACATTTGCGTCCAGTGAGAGAGGTAGAAAATGTAGCTCTGGAATGTCCCATGAGAGAAGTTCCAGGAGGAGGTTATGTGCATGTTCCGTGGACTAGACAGGATATATTGTCTTTCACCAATGAGTTTCCTAGATTGAGAGAAAAGCCTGTGGAGTGGTACAAACAAGTTGAGAGATTCGTGAAAGTATCGAAAGTATTGTTGAAAGATTTAGATGGATTATTTGAAATTGTTGTCCTGCAGATCTAAGGACTGAATGTAAGATTACAGTTGATTGGCCAAAGGATGAATATCCTAGGGATGCCAAAACAGGAGCACCTTCGGATGAAGTGATGAAAAAGTATCATCAAGTGATTACTTTCTTGAAAAGCAAAATTTCCCCTAAGGAAACTGATTGGGTAAAAATTGATAGAACAACCCAAGAACCGAATGAATCTGTTCACGCCTATTATGAGAGGTTATTGCAAGTTTTTAAGCAGTTTAGTGGGTTTGAGAATATTGGAGATAAAGATATGGGTCATTTTGTGTATAGATTTGTGTATGGATTAACACCTGAGATTAGCCAGATGATACAGCAGCATATGTTGTGTTGGCAAGCCAAAACGATAGACGAAATCTTGAGGTATGCGAAGTATTGCAGTGACGACATTGAGTCTCGTCATCGCAAGTTAAAAGGAAAGGTGATGTGGGCACAAGTGAAGGTAGCAGAGCAGCAAGAAAGTCAGCTGAATTCTCAGGTTATAAACCAAATGGGAGGAGTTAGTCAGAATGCTCAGAAACCCAGTGGAGGTAGAGGTAGAGGACAAATGAGCAGAGAAGAGGCGAAAAAGAAATTTCCTTGTCATGGGTGCGGAAAGTATGGACACTGGAAGAATGAGTGTAGAGCAGTGCAGAGGACTAATGGAGGAAATCAAATTTTAACTCCCACAGGTGCAGAGTGAGATAGTTGTGCAACAGACACCGCAACAACAGGTAGTTACTACTCAATATCAGGTCCCGCAACCACCGTTACCACACAGTGTAAATGCTCAAAGATACAGTGCGGATACAGGGTTTCACGGAGGAGACCAGGTTGGTAAAAATACTAACACAAATGTGATTCCCCAATTTTGGATGCAATGTGATGGAAGTTATGTTGAATCGAATCAATGACGGTGCCTGAGGGGGGAGGAAGAGTGCATGCTTGGCGCTACTCTAGAGGTAGATCAGTCAGGTCCATTTGTGGATGGATAAGTGGAAGGTAATGATATCACCTTTCTTGTGGACACTGGTGCTACCCGTTCTACTGTGAGAGCAGCAGAAATTCCAAACCTACCCCTCTCGGGAGAAACTATCCAGGTAGTAGGAGTCTCAAATAAACAGATAAATACTCCAGTTACTAAACCAATTGAAGTGCATATTGGTCCCTTTAAAGACATGCATCGGTTTGTAGTGTGTGACTCGAGTCCAGTGAATTTATTAGGAAGGGATTTGCTGTGCAAAATGAATTGCACAATTTACTGCACACCGGATGGTATTGCATTTCAGACACCTGATGAGGATGTTGCATTTAAAATGGTGCTAGCAAAGCAAGGAACCGAAGTGAATGAATTATTTTCACTTCTTACAGACAAAAGTGTGCCTAAAGAATTGATAAAGGTAGTGAATTCCGAGGTATGGGATTTCACAGGACAGGAGATTGGACTGATGAAGAAAGTGGATCCGATTAGAATTACAGTGAAAGATGGTATTGACTATCCAAATACACCACAGTATAAAATGAAGCCAGAAGTTATAGCAGGAATAACTCCTGTGATTGATCAAATGATTGAACAAGGAATTTTAAAAGAAATAATGAGTAGTCCTTGTAATTCGCCTATTATGGGATTGAAAAAGCCAAATGGAACCTATAGAATAGTACAAGATTTGAGAAAGATAAACAAAATTGTTGTGCCTTGTTGTCCAGTTGTGCCAAACCCAGCAGTGATTTTATACCAAATCCCACATGATGCGGAGTGGTATACTGTGATAGATTTGTGGCATGCATTCTTTTCGATTCCTTTGCACCCAGATAGCCAGTATTTGTTCGCTTTTCGGTTTGGAGATCATGTTTTGGCATGGTGCCGAGTTCCTCAAGGCTATACTGAGAGTCCTTCAATATTTAATCAGATATTGAAAAAGTGTCTGGAAGATTTGAGAATGTCTGAAGAATCTGTTTTGGTTCCGTACATTGATGACCTATTGGTGGCATCAAAAACCCGAGAAGCCTGTGTTGCAGACACAGTCGCTTTACTGAACCATTTGGCAGAAGGCGGACATAAAGTGTCCCCTGCGAAATTGCAATTCTGCCAACAAGAAGTCCAATACTTAGGTCATAACATTGAGAAGGGAGTCAGAAAGGTAACATTAGAGCGTATTCGAGTGATTAAGGACATGAAGCCTCCAACGACACAAAGGGAAGTGCGAATGTTTTTGGGAGTGGTTGGATATTGCAGACAGTGGATCAGTGGATTTTCACTGATGGCAAAACCTCTACAGAGGTTGACGAGGAATGATGTGAAAGATCCAGTTAAATTGGATGAAGAAAGTATGGATGCTTTTGTTAACTTGAAAGATAGTCTGTGTAAGGCTCCGGCATTGGGAATGCCTGATTATTCAAAGGATTTTGCATTATATTGCAGTGAAAGAGATGGATGTGCACTTGCAGTTTTAACTCAAAAGCATGGAATGTCAAGACGACCTGTGGCATACTTTTCAGCTACTTTAGATTCAGTGGCTGCCGCATGGCCTGGATGTTTGAAAGCAGTAGCTGCTACTTGTGTGAGTCTGGAACAGAGTGAAGGGATCATAATGGGTCATCCCGTGAGAGTGTATGTGCCACATTCAGTTGAGATCCTTTTAACAAGGACATGGACTCAGCACCTCGCCTATAGTCGGCTGACTAAGTATGAGAGAGTGATTCTGGGAGCAGAAAATGTGACAATAGTGAGATGTACAAATGTGAATCCTTCGACTCTATTGCCAGATGTGTGGGATGAAGAAGTAAAGGATGAAGCTGAACATGATTGTTTGGATGTGACTGAATTCTGTACTAAGCCCCATCCTGACATCAAGGACGTTCCTCTTGAGGAATCAGATCGTGTGATGTTTGTTGATGGTTCTTGTTTGCGAACTGAAAGATGTGTTGAGTTCTGCTTATGCTGTCTGTACTGTAGCAGAAATCCTGGAAGCATCCTGTCTAAAAGGGATAAAGTCTGCACAAGTGGCTGAATTAATAGCTCTAATTCATGCCTGTAAATTGGGAAAACGTCAGAAAGTGACCATAATTACTGATAGTCGATATGGCTTTGGCATTGTGCATGATTTTGGAGAACTATGGATGCAGAGGGGATTCCTGACCTCTTCGGGGTCCCCCAACAGGAATAGTCATTTTGTAAAAGAATTACTGGAAGCATTACAATTGCCAAAACGAATTGCAGTGGTCAAATGTGCCGCACATAAGTCAGGAGATGATTATGTGACTCAAGGCAACAGATTTGCTGACCAAGTGGCACAATATTGTGCAAAGAATGAGACTTCCATAAATCGGGGAAAAGCAAAAGAACATACGGTTTGTCAACTTATGTTTACTAACACTATTGAAACCTGGGATGAAGTGAGACAATTGCAGGAAGAGGTAGATGATGAAGAGAGACAGGAATGGGAAAAAGTAGGATGTAGAAGACGAGACGATGACGATGTATGGGTATACACTGATGGAAGACCAGTCATGCCAAATAGTTTACTTTCTCATATGGCAAGGATGTATCAAGGAATGACACATATAGGTCGAGACGCCATGGTCAGATCATTTCAACAGACATGGTTTAATCCTAGGTTCAGGACTAGTGCAGAGAGCCTTTGTCAGGGATGCCTGACATGCCAACAGCAAAACCCAGGAAGAAAAACGATAGTTAGTATGGGAACAATAGGGAGGGCAGGTGGTCCTTTTACCAGACTACAGCTTGATTTTATTGAGTTGCCTTCCTGTAACAAGCTCAAATATGTGTTAGTAATTGTGTGTTTGTTTTCTGGATGGGTAGAAGCGTATCCAACAAGGAGGAATGACAGCCTAACAGTGGCAAAACTTTTGTTGAGGGAATACATTCCTAGATATGGTTTTCCAGTTACGATGGCAACAGATAGAGGAACACATTTTGCTAGTGAAACAATCAAAATGATTGGTGAAGCATTGAGTATTCAACCAAAACTTCATTGTGCTTATCGTCCAGAGGCTTCTGGAATAGTAGAGCAGATAAATGGCACAATAAAGAGCAGGTTAGGGAATGTGTGTAGATCCACAGCACTGAATTGGCCTGACGCTTTACCTCTAGTTTTGATGAGTCTCAGAAGCATTCCTGACAAAAAGACAGGACTGAGTCCTCACGAAATATTAATGGGAAGAGCAATGAGACAAGCATTTGTACCTGCGAACAAATTAATAAATATATCTGATGATCTCATCCTTGACTATTGCAAAGGATTGGCTGATGTAGTACGTTCTGTGTTTCATCAGGTTGGAGCTGACGCGACCACAACACAACAGACTCAAGCGCATGATTTAAGCCCTGGTGAGTGTGTTCAGGTGAAAAGGCATAGAAGAAAAACTTGCCTAGAGCCCCGCTGGGAAGGACCCTACCAGGTCATATTGGTGACGACCACAGCAGTAAAGTGTGCTGGTCTACCGAATTGGATCCATGCCAGCCACACTTATCGAGTCCCAAAGCCACTTGAACCACGAGTAGAGCGGCATCTGGAGATCTCAAGTACAAGCTCTGAATCAGAGGCTGAAGCACAAGAAACTGGTGAAGCTTGAGCATTAGACTCTGAAACTGGTGAACATAAACTGAGAGACTCTGAAGAGCAGATTGAGGAAGAGTTGCCTAGCCCAAGTCAAGTAAAGTGGGTACCAGCTACTGGGACTGAAGAAACTGCTGTTGAACGAGAAGAGAGACAACTTTCCAATAGAAAGGGAAAGGATGGAAGAGAAATAAGTGAAAGAAACACAGAAGAAGAAAAAGAAAAAGAAAGCAAACTTAAAGTAGGTGCAAAGAAACGAAAGTACAAATTGAACAAGGTAGAAGAAGAAATACAACCAAAAAGGGCAAAGACAGATGATCATTGGCCAAGTGGAGTGAAAAGACTGAAATACAGAGTGGTAAAAAGAAGACCCGAGAGCAGGTTAGAACAGATAAAGGAAGTTTCAGGTGAAATAGAGCAAGGAGAGTCAGATGACGAATCAGTGCTGCGACCAAAGAGAGTGAGAAAACCAAACAAAAAGTTCAAGTCACCTGACTGGATTTACATAGTGTTGGAAGAGATTGAAGAAGAAGATCTAAAGAAAGAAAGAAACAGCACTGACAGCTAGCATGAAGAAAAGAGTGATTTAGATCCACCTTAAGAGACTGTAAACAAATTAAGGTGTCACGCTAACAACTGAAGAAAATTGTCTGAAGGCGTCCTGGAGATTAGGATTAGTTAAAATAAAAGAAGGGGTAAAGAAGAAAGCTTTTGAAGTGTGGGATCACACTACATTTTTATTTTTGAATATTTTTGATAGATTTAGAAAATCCATTTAGAATTATCTAAGGATTAGTATTAAGATGGCAGATACACAGCAACAAGATCTAGATGTAGTTTTATGCGTAGATGTTATAAAGTTTGTTTATGCTTATTTTGTATATTAATAGTATTTTGGATAATATTAACAATTATAATACCTTTACATTTGATTAAAGAAGATACATCTCATCTTAATAACTTGACAGGTCCAAGGGTAGACACTGACAGTAAGCAAATTCCTATTGCTCACATGAAACAGATAGACACTAGTAGTTTGCATCATGATAGATCAGTTACTAATATTTCCTCGAATGTTTTCACTAAACTAATCTACGAATATGTAGAAACAATGGAAGTGAGAGATTGTTACGTATGTATACAGTTATCATTGTCTGTTTCAGAAGGTGTGACCTATCATCACCTTCCTTTGACATATGGTGTGACGTGTAGTGTTTTATCAAGTTTATTGTATAGAACAGGAAAATTAGATTACTATTATTCAAATGTAGATACAATCTTTTCTAAAGTTCCTGTAGTACCTGAGTTGAATAAGATAGCACATGCAAATGTCATGGGAGATTTTTTCCTGACAACAAAGCCTTTAGATATAGCTTATGCTAATAAAAATAACTTAACGTGTAGATTGGAAAAAGAAGAGAAAATATTTTTAGAGATGGTAGAAGAAAGAAGGGCTAAGTTTCAGAGAAAAGCTGTTGAAGAGAAATTGAAAACACCATCTTGGGTTTTCAAAGAAGGCAACTATGACAAAAGCGAGACTTATGCTGCAATGGCTTTGGATTGGTCACAGAAGGGAAAATTATGCTTACGTAGGGAGAAGACTAATTATAATTCCTATTTCATCGGTTACAGTGAATGTGAAGATACCTATAAAATGATTGGGGGTTGAGGATTAAAGGAAGGAACTGACCCTGTCTTGCCAGGTATATATTATGTCTGTGGGAGGAAAGCCGATTATCGGCTGCCAGATCGCTGGTATGGGACATGTTACCTTGGGATTGTCTTTCCAAAAGTCTATCATGTAGACAAAAGTACAAATGGAATCGATGAAGTAAGGCAAAGACTAAACCTTGTAAAAAGAGAAAGTTTTTCAGAAATTGTAGGAGATATATTTGGAGCATTGATACCTGGAGTTGGAGTTACACTGAATGCATACAAAATTCGACAATTGTCCACAGTGGTTGATCGTTTATCAACGGATACTGCTGGAGGATTCTTGATGATTAATACTGAAATGATTGCCATGAGATCTATGGTTATGCAAAATCGACTTTCCCTTGATATATTATTGGCAAAAGAGGGTGGAGTCTGTGGAATGCTGAAAGTTCAACATTGTTGTACTTACATTCCAGACAAAAGTAAGAATTTGGAAGGATACATTCAGAATATTACTGATTTGCATAAAAAAGTAACCCAACTGGAGGTTGACGGTGTTTGGGAGAGACTAAGTAAAAGTTTCTCTACTATAAGCAAATGGTTTACTTCTATAGGTAGTTCCTTAGTTGCAAAAATAATAGTACCAGTAGCTTTTGTAGTCATTATGGTATTCATGATACGAATGACCTATGTTTGCGTGAAGAAGAGTCGCAAAGAAAAGAAAGAAAGGAAATTGAGTAAGGAACATAAGGAAAGGGAAAGAGAGATAGAAGAATTAGAGATGGAAAATTTCAAAGAGAAATTGTATGAAAAATATAAGGAGCAAGGGTTAAAAGACAAAATAACTATATAACTTGAAAAACCGTATGTTTTGGGATTTTATGATGGTAAAACCATCAAAGGGGGATTGATGGAGTGAGGTTTGTAAAATACATCCTCATGAAATCAAGTAACTCCATAATAATGCATTAACTGCATGAACTAATCAACTCCGGATACACACATCTACACAGGGGGCAAACGCAATTTACATAATACACTAAATTATGCTGGCATGAGTACGTATTAACTGTTTGCGCTTTGAAAAGCCGATTAATACATGTTTATGGCGTGTTGTACATTGCACATTTTGCATGTTGTGCACAAATAATGAAAAGGTTGCTTTAAATTAATAGCTTTCGCTAGGATTTATTTAACACAGGGCATTAGTATGGTGGGAGGTAAACATAATGGGTTTTATTTCATGAATTAATATTCTTTTGTGTTTGTTTATTTTAGTACGGGATTGGGCCTGCATGAAAATGGCCTCTCATTCCAGCCAGCATGTGGTTGGCCTGGTCCGTCTGGAGTGCGCATGTGCCGGGAGGGGTTGCCTGCTCGCAGACTGCTGAGTGTACCAGATGATGCAATCCGTGTGAAGGCCATGTTGACCTGTGTCTTATTGTTTATGTGCCAAGATGCGACAGCGACTGTGGGAACAGCCATCACTGCGTGCAATGCGAATGGGAAAGCGGATATCATAATGAATACTGTAACCAAACTGTATAACTATGAATGCTAGTAGTATATGAATGTAATGGTCTTAAATCCTTCCTTGGTTAGAACCGGTATAGGATGGATTTGTGGGGAGAACTGGATGAGGCGACCCTAGTATGATTTATGACAACCAATCACAGTCCGGGTTTCTACCAATACTGCAACATTGTAAGATAGTGTATTAGGCAGAAAGGTATAACTGATAATTGGGGGTGTGTCAGATCAGAACGAACGAGAACAGCGAGAGGAGAGGGGAGAAGAGAATGCAGATGAGAATGCAGACGAGAACATAGAGAGAACGCAGACCAGAACGCATAGAGAAGATCTAAGACAGAAAGAGCAGCCCTGCACAGAGAAAGAGAACCTTTAGGTACGAGAACGTTGCGGGAGTGCTTGGGAGGAGACTGCGACCGAGGAGGTAGATTAATTGGGAGATTAATTCTAATTGTTAGTATAGTAAACTTTGCTGCATCTGTCCTGTTTGACTTTGTCCTCCGAGCCTATCTCTGGGGACCTCTTGCCACAACCTCAGCCAAGGAAGTGGTTTTCCTATTTCTTTGGTGGGTATTGCCCTCCTTGATTGCTTAAATTTGCAAAATATATTTTCTGCAAGAGTTTATGCTGTACCTTCTTTCCCCATTCCTTGCATGCTTTGATATCGATGCAAAATGATTCATTGCTTGATAATTTGTTCTCTTATATGTAATCTTGTATGTGCACTGATATTCCAATCACGAGCAATAATAAGATAAAAATCATTAACTGAAGAAATGACTTTGTGGTTATTTAGTTAATTGCGAAACTGTTTAGTTAATCATAGTCACCATCAACTCTTCAACTAATGGTCCATCGACCAGAAGAAGAAGAAGTTGAATTTACTAATAGTTAGAAATAGATACAAATGTCATTAATATGAAGAATAGAATTTAATAAAACTGACAAATGTAACCCCCCAAAATCCAGCGCCAGTCCTCAGGGATCATTTATGGGTAATGTGTGATGGGCCCCGTTGATTGATAGAAACATTTATGCATGACGAGATTTTCTTTGGTCCCTGGCTCAGGAATTTAGGGGTTGCGCTGGATCAGGAGCAATCGGAATGCCACGCTGTTTCCATTCTTTGGTGTCATCGCAGCCTAAGAGGAAGATGGGAGTGTGCACTGTCTTCTTATTATGTTATGAATGTTCTTTGTTTTATGATGTATTAACATTCTTTAAAGGGCTGCATGTTTGGGCAGCAAATAAAAGTATTTGCATAATGTTAGCCTCCGCTGTCTTTAATGAAATCAAGATTCTCTCTGCATATTGATTGGAGAATCGTCATTCTCTTCCTACCTTTCCAACCAATACCAGTTTCTTCACAGGGATTCCTTCAGGTCCCAAAATTCTGTACTGTTCCCTGTCACCTTTAACCTGTACATTGAGTCATTTGGTGCTATTTTTACTCATAACAGCATGAATATTCACCAATATACTTATGATACACAATGCTACCTGAAAGTCTCCTATGATTTAGACATCCAGCACCTTAAACACTGCTTATACATCATCCAGACCTGGATGTTCAGTGCCTGCCTGAAGCTCAACACAATCAAGACAGAATTCATGTTATTAGCCAAGAACAACAAACAAGACACAGTACATACCTGGCTCATTGACATGGACCTTGATGGCTTTGAACCCCAACTTTCACTGAATGCCAAGTCACCTGGATTCACCCTGGGAGCCAACCTCCCCTCAAAAAATACGTTATCTAAAAAAACAAAGCCTGCCTAGTACCAGCTCTCTCTTCCAAAGAAAGTGAAACCGCTTCTTCCAGAAAGCAACTTTTGAACTGCCGTTCAAGCCCTTTTACTCTTACATCTGGATGGTGGTAAGTTCCTACTGTATGGCCTCCAAGACTTCCCACTGGTAGGAGTGGCTCGTACCGGGAAAAATAGGCAGGGCAGAGGGGGGACAGGGGAGCTTCTACGGAGACAAACAGAAAAAGAATAAAAGAATAAAACAAACTTACCTGCTGCCCTCCAGTATCATGTCGCTCTTGTTCTCCTCTTCACTGCAGGCAGGCACAGGGTCCCAGCCTGCCCTGTGGCCAATCCTGAAGCTGCTCTCATGCAAGAGCAGTTTCAGGATTGGCTTGAGCGCCCAGGATTTGCGCTCCAGGGCTGCCTGGGCGTCTGTGCCTGATCTCTCTCCAACCCATCAATGCAGCTGGGTTGGAGCGAGCTTCACTGCGCATGCGGGTTTGGCTGGCCTGGGACAGCTGGCCAAACCCACATGCCCAGTGAAGGCAGTGCCCAACAGTCCCCACCCAGCCTGTCACCACCCTGGCCCTGCCCGAGCCTTGGCACAAGGAAAAATAAAACAATAATAAAACGGGTTTCAAACCCGTTTTATTATCGTTTGATTTTTCACATTTTTTAATGTGCTGGCCGAAGGGGGAACGCACCTCCGCTATAGTGGAGGAGCTGCCGCTGCCCACTGGCACCAGCTAAGGGCATCCTAGATGCTGCAGCACTTCTCATTCAGGGCCTGAATAAATATGATTACATTGCCCCCACAATGATGAAACTGACTCGCACCATATTCAAAACCAGTGGCATCGTTTACAAAGCCATCACAACCAGCACCCCTGCTTATCTTGCAGACAAGCTCACCATCTCTGTGGTTCTCTGCATATCCACAACCAGAACACCATTAGATTGCAGACTAAGAAGTGTAAACAAAAACCCAAGGCGTTAGGCCTTTTCCATGTTTCACCCAGGAGCTCGAGGAACATCTCTGTATCCATAAGGATTGCCCAACACTGATCTAATTAAGGAAAGAGTTGAAGATGCACCTCTTTAAAAAATACTACATCACAATGCATTGACTGTTTACAAACCAACAATCTCTCTTATCACTCGTTGGCTTTATGCTGAACTTTGACCTCTACCAGTGCTTTGCTGCCTTTTGGCTAAGTACTCACTGTAGGAATACCACATACATGAATACATCCTTATGTACAGGAAGTGTCTTATGAATTGCCTCAGCAAATTTACTTTTATGCATTCACTTGATTTCACCAAATGTTAGTAGAAATCCAGATAATATTTGCAGCCCAGTCACTAGGCTGCCAATTGAGGATCAACAAGACCCCTCACAGACTGACTTTCTCACCTTGACCACATTGTGTTATCTTTGGGCAAATCACTTCATCTCACTGTGTTCATTTCCTTTGTTTGCCACTATTGTGAGTATATGCCAAGTACTAGAAAAATGACTGGTTTCAGTTTGCAACTGGATGTACTTTGTAAAGCCCTGTCATTCAAAATATTATGGGTTTGAATCTATTTATGTATGAAAAAGTGTCTTACACAAGCCAAAGTTGAAGATGAAAATTTTTGTGTGAGCAAATCTACTCACAGGCTGCAAGTAGGTCTGAAGTGTAGTTCCACAACTAGAATGTCTGCGAGTTACTGCACACCCACACACTTAGATTTATGGATATTCATCAACTCCTCTCTAACCACTTCCCACCCTCAAAAAGGTCGGAAATGTACTCCTAGTAATGGCAGAAGTAAAAGCTTTTACAGGGTCTTACATGACCTCAAAACCTCCCAAAAACTAGGGTTGCAGGGAAGGGAGTTTTTTTCCAGGGCCAAATATTTCCCCCTGTAGAAAAAAAGGGTAAAAGGTTCTAACACATAAATTTGGTCTTGCGGGCAGATTTTGGCATGTGCAAATATACACATGTATCCCAACTACCAGGTCCCACGAGGTTCCTCTTTCGGCTGCAGTGACCTTTCACCCGCCTAAGTGACATGCTTCATCATCAGATCGTGCCCCAAGTTGGGTGGGGTATGCACTAGCCAATGGGCTCCATGGTGGAGCTCTTTTCCAAGCTCTTTTTTTAAGATCAAATGTCCCCAAGGTTGGGGCACCTTTGTACTTAAGATAGGGCTTATGAAAGTGCTTTGAAATTACCTGTGTTTAGGTTTTGAGGAGATTATTATTATTTAATTTGCACTATCCATGGTAAGTTTGGGTACACTTTTGTAAACTCTTGTGAATTTCTGAAATTCATAAATCTGTACCCATGCAAGAACTGAGATCTGCAGTTGTACTTTGAGACTTTCTTTAATAATTTGGCTCTCAATACTTCTCATCTGGCCAATAATGGTTTTGCAATGATTCTCCATTTAAAACAATCACCGAACTTACTTCCATTGTTCTACATGTTTTTGAATACTCTCAAGGAGCATTCTGGGAGCATTATAAATGGCCATAAATTGTTAACTTTTCAAACATCTATACACAGTTCTATACACTTGTTTTCATATTGTGATCAATATCAGTAACGCAAGTTGAGCTTACAGTTCACTGTATTTCCTGAGAGCACATTCACTAATAGTTAAGGTTTTGCATTTAATGAAACTTATATGCCATTTTGAACACCTTTTACACACAAATGCTTATTTTGCCTTAATAGCAGACAATCTTCTTTTCTGCAACCATACTGTGATACTGTAAAGTACCTGCCAAAGGATTTGAGTTCCAGGGCATTGGGTCAACTTGTCCAATGGACAAAATAAACATGAAGACTTGTCCTTGACTCCAAATAATACGTTTTCAATGTGGGGCTATAGGTAATCCACACCCCTGTAGATGGACTTAGCAGACCAAGGCATGCCAAATAGATGCATTTTCTGCACTCACATCAACCATCTGTGTGACTCTACACTGCACAGTGGTGCACATATTCCTAAGAATTCAAGGACTGATCCATTAGGAAGTGACACATATTGAGACTGGATTTTACCCTCTGTGGTGATCTTGCATGTTCCTGACTGGTGGTGAATCTGGCATTCTGACCTTTGTTTTGGCCCTGGTGTCAAGCTAATATTCCATGTGCACAGAGGCCTAGGCATTTCCTTGACAAACCGAGGTCCAGGAGTACCAGGACACAGTGGAAGGGTGCAGCAAGTGTGCTATCATAGTGGACAGAGGACTACTTCTCATATCCTGGATTATGCACATAAAGCAGTGGTTGCAGCATTCTGTGTTTTGTGAATCCTTAGTGTGATTAGACCTTTTTATCTGTATCAAGAGAGAGTAAGGCCTATAGGCCCATCTCTGGTAAATGTTCCGCTATTATGTGGAACCCCGAACCTTGTACTAACGTGTGTGCATGGATTAGATAGTGTATGTGCATAATACATGTGCGGTAGTAAGGACTCTTTTTTTGGATGCCCCTTACTTAGCATGGCTCAAGATGGAGGATGAAAACAGCTTCCCTAGGCAGTGGAAGTGTATTTTATGTCTTTCTGTGGCTGGAGGGTGGAGATCCAGGCACTGAAGGGAGGAGAATGGAGACAGGTCAGCCTTTAGAAATTCCTTGAAGACTTTGTTATCAAGGGGGTGCTGATTAGTTATTCCTAAGTGCTGCCATTTGGTTGATGGTAGGGGCAAGGGGTTGAACTGCAGTATGTTGTTCAAGGTGAGGACATTTCTATGTCAGGCATGCCTTTTTGCTTTAGCAACAGACTTCCTGCTGACTTTTATTACTTGATTGCAGGAGTTCTTCTGAAAAGGATACAAGAGGTGTTCCTGGAAGCACAAAATTAAAAGACTATCCCACCCTTCATGTGAAAGGCAACCAAAACTATGTTACCTAAAGCTGACTAAGAACCTCTAAAGTTTTGGAACAATACACCTTTATACCCCATAGATCCACCAACCAAAACCTAACATGACTGACACAAGTTATGCACCATCTAGAAATTGCAGTGTTAGACATTGAAAAGGCGTTCAGCACTTTTAGATGGAATTATAAGATGTGAGTGTTGGAATCCATAGGATTTTAGCATAATTTTTTAAGCTGGACTGAATTGTTCTACACAGAACCAATGGAATGATTTAGAAGGGGATTATAGTGTTGGGGAGTTGGAGGATAGAAATACTGATGAGACAAGGTTGCCCCCTTGTGCCAGTACTGTGCAGCCGCAGCCCGTGCAGGTAAGAGCGGTGGGGCAGTGGGGCCGGGTTGGGGGGATTTCGACAGACGACGAGGGAAAATTATTTATTTATTTAATTTTACCTCATGGTTGTCTGTAGAATCCCCCCCAACCCGGCCGCCCCGACCCACTTCTCTTACCTGCATGGGCTGCGGCTGGTACTGTGCGCTGAATCGTGGAACCACTGGGGTGCAGGCTGAGATCAAACCTGAGGGACTGACTGGATCATGGTGAATGCCATTATTTCTGTGTACACAGATGTGAAGGGCTGGGCCCATAAGGTTCTGGACCTATTCTAGAGTCACAATCCTATGGTTCTGTTTAGCAACATGAAAGCGTAGAGGGGAGAAAGTCATTATTATCGCCAATCAATTCAACAGGAATTTCTCTGGACACATAGGGGCACATGCATCAAAGTAAGGAATTGCGATTCCTTAATAGCGATTATTAAGGAATCGCTATTAAGAAATCGCAATTCCTTATGCATGTAGGTTTCGCTACAATTTTAGCAATTTCTACACATTCCTTAATTGCAAATCGCAAATTGCGATTCGCAATTAAGGAATGCCTTCCCATTCATTCCTGTGGGCCTGGAGGCCCATAGGAATGAATGGGACAGCATCCGCAATTTGCGAGTACCAATAGGTACTCGCAAATTGCGCATGCTATTTCAAGGGTGCAAGGGTGTCAAAGGACACCCTGTTGCACCCTGAAATTGTGATGTGCACCCATGTTGCACACACACATGCCCCAAGGGCATGTGTGTGTGTAACGTGAAACTTAAAAAATGCATTTTAGTGCATTTTGTAAAGTTTTGCAAATTACAGACAAGTTTGATTTGTCTGTAATTTGCGGTCCTAAATAGCGAAATCGCTATTTCAAAGTGTTTCTAGCATTGCATTTAAGGAATCGCAAATTGCGATTCCTTAAATGCAATCATAATTTAGGAATTCGCAAATAATTGCGAATTCTTAAATTGCGCATAGGTAACACTTTCATGCATCTCTAAGGGCCAATTTGCGATCGCAAACGGCCAATTTTTGCGAATCGCACCATTTGCGATCGCAAAAACCTTTGATGCATGTGCCCCATAGTAACCACAGACAACTATGTAAGGTTAGTTAATTTATTACAAAGCCAAAAAAATAAAAATAAACTTACCTTCTTCGTTTTCGCCACAGCAGTTCTCTCCTCCATCCTCGCCAGCACCGGAAGCACCCAGGGTCCCGGACTGTCCCAGCCAATCACGACGCTGCAGGAGCAGCGTCATGATTGGTCTGAGCGACCTGTTTGGCTGCTCAGGCAGTACTTGGGAGGCTGGGCACGTTCTGTAGAACATGTCAAGTGTGCATGACTGTTTGGCTGGCCCCAGAGGATCGACCAAGCCGTCATGCGCACTTAGAGAGGGAGTGCAAACCACTCCTGCTCCCTCTGATGGCGGGGAGCCCATCCCCGCCCCGTGCGACCTGGCTCGAGTCCCGCAAAGGAAAATAAAATGATAACTTCTTGTTATTATCATTTTATTTTTATTTCCCACTGCTCAATGAGCAGTGGAGCAACGTTCCTCCGCCTTAGCGGAGTAGCCACCACTGGTAGCTAGTCTCCTCTGTGTGAACTTCTCCAGCTGCTTCAGATTCTCATAATGACTGTTCTGCAGTCTTTCCACCCTTCTTTCGCTCTCCCTAAAAGAATCCTCCATTTGCCTCGCCTTACGCCATTTGTATGCCCTTATCCTAGCAAGATGATAACACAGACCACAACAATTATTATTGGCTTCAAGATATATCCAAGAACTCCCTTTCCAAGGTTAGCAAACCGACTTCCAACTGCTCCAAATCCTTTTCTAATCTTATCCCAAACTCCCTCAGTTGCCAAGTCATGTATCTCATGATGTATCTCAGTGATGTTACGTATATAGCCCCTCAGATCTTTGCTTTTATCAGGAATGTAAGTACAACACTGTTGGGCCTTCAGCATCCGACATACTCCGCCCTCTTTTGCTAATAACACATCTAAAGCAAGACGGCTTTGAACCACCTTATCGAAACCATTTCTCCAACTATAGGTAGCAATGACTGAGCTATGTTAACTCACAGCTTATCCACAATGGTAGACAACCTTCTGATCTTAATGTCATTCAACAACACACCCAAACTAGGTATCATCGCTCCAAATATGTCTCGCACAATTTCACCAGCACTCAATCCGCGTTTCTCTCTATGGTTCGATTTTCCCTCCAAACCTTCCAAATCTTCCACATGATATATCTTTGGAAATACAACAGCTACATAACAAGTACCATATCAATTGTTCGGAAGCCGAACATATGCATTCTTCCCACACACAATATATACTCCTGGCACCACTTGCACTGCTTCTTGGTGGAACTTCTTCTAAGAAACATCAACTAGGAAGATGTGATCACACACACTTTGTCCCACAAAAATAGTGTCATAATGGGTCTGTACCTGTCGAATGCAAAGCTTGCCTCGTTGTTCCCAATCTAGAGCTATAGGACCATAGCTCCCTTAGCCTTGTGAGCTAACTCCTCCTTGGTCCATTCAAACTTTCCTTCCCTATTATTAAGCTTAACAGTCAAACCTTTATGTCTATCCTCTACTTGATCCCCAAATATGTCTCTTAATGTCCAAGTTAGATTATTTCTATGCGCATAAGCAGTGTCTAGTGTTACTGTGGGTACAAAATACTTTCCCATTGTCTCTTCTTGCTTGTCATAATCATACTTGTTCAGGTGTTTATAGACTGGTATCTCTGAGAAATCATAATTCGAGAAGTAGTACTTGTAATGACTCTTTCCATAAAACATGCTTAGGAGCAAACTACATGTAGTGCCATATGTCAGAGGTAGGTGATGATACATGAGCCCCTCCTCAACTGAAGCAGGCAATTGCATACACACGTAACAATCTCTCACATCCATAGTATTCACATATTCATAAAACAGCTTTGCATAAGCATTCAGCGTGTAATAAACTTTAGAAAAATCTACATGCAGAAAGGGACTAGTTTGCTCTATTAAGCCTTTATCAGATTATAATGTACCCTCCTTTGAGGCAGCAGTGGTATGTGTGGATGTCCCATGTACCCCCACTCCCTGTTCCTCCCGTCGCCTGTAACTGCTCTCCCTTTTGCGCATTTCGCATTTGAACCAGCATCAACTTCTCCTTTATCCTCCTAAGTTTGGAATCCACTTAATCACTGCAATACCTGGCATACCGTAGAATTTCGTCCACAGATCAAATGTTGCTGGATCATGAGGCTGATTTCTGGCCTCAATCCTTTCACAAACTTTGAGACAAATTGGCCCATAACATTAGGGTCGAGTATGTCCAGCTCGCTGTACTGCTTAAGGCTTTCAAGAGCCTTTCGTAATAGGTATGCACTGACTCTTTAGGCTCCTGGGTCGTTCGATCTATCTTAACCAAATCGATGTCTTGAGGGGCTATTTTGGACTGTAACTGTGTGATACCCTGCTCATACTTCAAGGGCGAAGGACCATGAGTTACAGGATCCCTCTCTGACTTAGCAGCAGGCCACACAATAGCGATTTTACATGCAGACCATAGATCACTAGGAACCACAATTTCAAATAGAGTATTTAAGTCAATCCACAACACCTTTGAGATCTTAACAAAGCGATCAACATGCTTGTACCATTCAGTAGGTTTCTCTCTCAGCCTGGGGTAGTCATTCGTAAATGCAGCAAGGTCACCCCTACTCCACGGAACATGCACATACACGCAGTGGATATGCCTCAACTCCCGACGTTCCCCCTCCTGGAAGTGGTGTTTTCCCTGTCACCCTTCTTGTACTCTTCTTCTTAGACCACCTTTCCTCCCACTTATCAAGCATGCTCCAAGCCCTTATTCCTACAACCAACTCTCAGATATGTGTTTTCAATCCCGTCACTCTCTTTTCCTCCAGCTCCTGATCACTGTAATTAAGCCTATGATTTCCCTGTAACATTTTCGTGTGAAACAGGTACACTCCGTACCTCTGAGCTAATTCTGATAACTTCTTATTGTATTGTACTTGCATTTATATAGCGCTTACTACCCCTGACGGGGCGTCGAAACACTTTTTTTGGCGAGGAGCACACTACTCCGGAACCCATAAAAGATTAGTGGTGAATTAGTGTAGTCAAATATGAAAGTAATTTGAGTGGTGGATATGTTAGTCAGTTATTTGGATTGAGAAGGATAGTGGAGGGACAGAAGAGGGAAAAAGGTTTGCATTTATATAGTGCGTGCTACCCCTGAAGCGCTTTTTCAGCAAGTAGCACGCTACTCCGGAACCCATAAAGGATTAGTGGTGAATTAGTATAGTGAAATATGAAAGTAATTTGAACGGTGGATATGTTAGTCTCGTATTTGGATTGAGAAGGATAGTGAAGGAATAGAAGAGGAAAACGATTTGCATTTATATAGCGCTTGCTACCCCTAATAAGGGGTTGAAGCACATTTTCTGCAAGTAGCACGCTACTATCGAACCTATAAAGGATTAGTGGTGAATTAGTATAGTGAAATATGAAGTCATTTGAGTGGTGGATATGTTAGTCTGTTATTTGAATTGAGAAGGATGGTGGAGGGATAGAAGAGGGAAAAGGTTTGCATTTATATAGCGCTTGCTACCCCTGATGAGGTGTTGAAGCACTTTTCGGTGAGTAGCACGCTACTCCGGAACCCAAACAGGATTAGTGGGAATTAGTATAGGGAAATATGCAATTATTTTGAGTGGTGGACATGTTAGTCTGTTATTTGGATTGAAAAGGAATAGTGGAGGGATAAAAGAGGGAAGGATCTAGAATGCTTTTTTTTAGTTTATAGCTGTAGGAGGGGTTTGGGATGAGTAAAGGTGAGGTGGAGGCGAGTTAGTATAGGGAAATATGAAATTAATTTTGAGTGGTGGACATGCTCGTCTGTTATTTGGATTGAAAAGGAATAGTGGAGGGATAGAAGAGGGATGGAGGGATAGAAGAGGGAAGGGTCTAGAAGTTTTTTTTTTTTTTTTTAATGGAGTTCATAGCAGTAGGAGGGGGTTTGGGATGAGTAATGGCGAGGTGGAGGGGGAAGAGTCAGCGGTAAGGGTTTAGAAAGGCTTGTTTGGGGGATTTGAATAGTAAAAGAGGTATGAGATGATGCAAGGAGGGGTAGAGGAGGGAAGAGTCTAGAAAAGGTTATTTTGGGGACATAGTAGTGGTATGGGGTGAATGAGAGAGTGGAGGTAGAGGATATATTGATAGAGATATAGGGTGAGAAATAGGGTAGTGCATTGGAAAGAGTAGTAGAATGAGGTTTGAGATGAGTCAGAGTTGAAGTAGAGGATATATTGAGAGTGGTATAGGGTGAGTGTTGGAAATGGCCCTTTTTGCAGGGTTATCCCCAAACTTTTTGCTTCTTCCTCCTACTTTTTCCTGACCTGTTTGTGTTGGTTTTAGGACTCTGGGCACTTTACCACTGCTAATCAGTGCTAAAGTGCATATGCTCTCTGTGTAAATTGTGTTATGGATTGGTGTTTCCATGATTGGATATTTGATTTACTTGTTAGTCCCTAGTAAAGTGCACTGAGTGTGCCAGGGCCTGTAAATCAAATGCTACTAGTGGGCCTGCAGCACTGATTGTGCCACCCACGTGAGTAGCCCTGAAAAGGTAACTCAGACCTGCCATTACAGAGTCTGCGCGCAGTTTGTAACTGCCATGTCGACTTGGCCAGTGCACACACTTGCCAGTCTCTAACCTTCCCTTTTCTTACATGTCAGCCACCCCTAAGGTAGGCCCAAGGTACCCCTGTGGGCAGGGTGCAGTGTATGTGAAAGGTAGGACATGCCCTGGTGTGTGTGGCATGTCCTGATAGTGAATTACTGCCAATTTCGTTTTTCACTATTGCAAGGCTACCTGTTCCCCATAGGACAGAATGGGAAGTTTGTTTATAACATCTTATAAACATAACTGGCCCTGGGAACTAGGTAGGAAAATAAAGTTTAGTATGCCTGAACTCAGACTCTAAAGATGCATCTTTTAGTGAAGGTGATTTTTACATTCTGTGTTTGAAAATACCACTTTTAGAAAGTAGGTATTTTCTTGCTCAGTCATCCCGTGTGCCTCTGCTGGAATGTGGATTGCCTGTCTGGGTTTTGGATGACAGAAGGCTGGGGAGCGGGAGTGGCTCCAGATAGTCTAGGTGGGTCAGGAAAGGGCTGAATAAACCTGGGCTGCAACTGGGGAAGGGGGAGGAGATTTCCTTGCACCTCAAAGGGCCTGGTCTGCCTCTGACAATGCCGTCTCCACCTCCTGCCAGGAAGTCACACCAGAGGAGGCAGAACTGGTTCTGGCTGGGCACAGACACTCTCTGCCTAAGAGATCAAAGGATTTGGGGATATAAATATTGGGGCTCAGACCCCTGAACTTTAGAACTCTTTTGGACCAAGAAGACTGCCAAGAAGAAGAGCTGGAGAAGCTGTGAGGAGGAACTACCACTTTGCTGTGTGCTTTGCTGTGTTGGCCTGCAGTGGCTGCTTCTGTGTTGGGCAGTGAAAGGACTGGACTGAACTTTCTGCAATCTACTTTTGTGAGTTTCTCCAAGGGCTTGAGGTAGAGCTTGCCCCCTGTTCAAGAAGTCTCAGGCACAGCAAAGACTTCAAACTCTTCTGCCCTCAGCACTGGGAACTGTGTGTTTTGTGCTGCAACAGAAGAAAAAGCAACCTGATGCCGTCTACCACGCCGCTGCCGACTCCGTGTCCTGAAGGCACCGCAGAGGGCACCGCCGCAATGCCGCACCGCGACCCTGGTCTCACCGACGCCGCCTGCTGATGCCGCCACCGAGCCACTGCTCGCACCGCGACCTGTGGGCACCGCACTCCGCACCGCCTCGCTTCATGACGACGCCTTGGTATCCCCGACGACGCCGCTCCACGCCAAAATCTACGCTGCTGCTTGCACCGTGGTTCGAGGGCACCGCTCTTAAAGTTACACGATGCACCGCCCTCACCCCGCACCACAGCCTTGGCCTACCAACGCCGGCGCCATCGACTCCAGTTCGTCAGCCGACGACAGCGCTTCAGCAACGACGACGCCGCTGCTTGCACCGCGACTTGCCAGCACCGCGACAAGCACCGCATTCACTTTGCACCGCGACCCTGGTCTCACCGACGCCACCATCTGACTCCGCCACTGAGCCGCTGCTCGCACCGTGACCTGAGGGCACCGCACGCCGCACCGCTGCACTTCGCACTGCAGCACCCGACGCCTGCGCTCCTGACTTCAACAGAGAGGAGTTCGATCCGCAACGCGTGTGACTTCAAGGGCCCCGACGACTCCGGAGCCGACCTCCGGAACCGACGCCTGCGGACGCCGTGCTCTCGGAAGCTCAACGAGAGGTCGCCAACGCCCTGCATTTCTAAAAGGTACTGTTTGCGGGTCTTCTGGACACCGTAGCTGGCCCGCGACGCCGCGGTCAGCCAGAACTGTTTGGATTTGTTTGCTCACGACGCTGTGATAGCCCCGGACGGAGCTATCGACGTCAAGGAACTGTTTTTCAAACATATTTTGATAACTGAAGATTTTTAAGTACTGTATTGTGGATTTTTATCATTTTTGGTCTTGTCTTAAGTATATAAAAATATTGGATATTTTTCTAAACTGGGGTGGTGTCCTTTTGTAGTGCTTACACTGTATTACTGTTGGTTATGTGCAAATGCTTTACACACTGCCTCTAAGATAAGCCTGACTGCTCGTGCCAAGCTACCAAGGGGGTGAGCAGGGGTTATTTTAGGAGTGTAACTCCCTTATCCTGACTAGAGTGGTGGTTTCTGCCTGGCTTTGGCACAAGCCCTAGCCTACCAAAAATCCCATTTCTAACAGTGAGAAATAGGGTAGTGCATTGGATATGCTGAATTAGAAGAAAAGTAATAAATATATAGATACATAAGTACATGGAAGGTATATATATATATGCATAAGTAAATGCACTTTAATTTTGTTATTCATATAAATGCAATGTTTGGAATGAAAGAATATTACAGAATGCTATTTTATACTTTATATATTGTGTCTGTTCATACTGACTAAAACTGTAATACAAGATTGTTGTTAATAGGCCCTTCTTGCCTTGCGGGTGACATCCTTCGCTACAAACAACAGATTATTTGACTCATAGGTCTCTATTCTTTCCAAAGGTAGATTCCCACTGATGATCTTGTCTACCTCAGCCTTTAACCTCACCACTTCCAATAGTTTCGCCTTTACTGCAGCCTTGATGGTTCCTTGACTGGATGCATTATTCTTACCTTCCTTGCTGTTATTGTGATCTCTCAACCAAGTCTCTTAGTCTGCAACATCTAAGACATGTTGATTTCCAGCGGCTCCCTGACTCATACTTGCTTCTGAAGCTGCACCCATTGGTCCTCTCACTGAAGTTTCCCACATCCATAAGTCTGAACTAGTGCTTACCATAGGTATAGACAGTATAGTACTGGAACCAATGAGTACTCCTGAAGGATGCACTAGAGATGGACGATTTTTACTCGTGTTCCCTGACCTTCCCAATCAAGTTCCTTCAACCTGTACAAACTGTTGTTGACTAAGGTTTCCCACTGAGCTCGAACCATACACAGGAACAACAGGACCAATAGTGAGAGCTTGTAAGAGCTTGTAATAGCTTCCGGTAACAGGGAAGCAGTGCAGACTCCATTCTGCTCCATACCTTCTAAGGTGGACACTCCTGTCCCCCTTACCCCTGTAGATATCCTTCCCACAACTCTTGTATTAGGACCTGTTTGATGTGCTGATGCACTTTTCACATTCACTGCATTCGCCAAAACTCGCCTCCCCTCCTCTGATTGCGGATTATAAGGTAGTGGATGCTCAGATAACAACCTATCCAACAAGCTGTCGTCAGTATCACTCCCATCATTTCCATTTTCCCTTCTATTCCTGTTCTGAGAATCTCCCTCTCCTACCAGCATTGGGTACAACCTTTCTCCCTCAATGGTATCCACTCTCCATCTCTTCAGCTGTTTGTCCCATTGTGCATCCTGGCATGCCCTCAAAGCTTTCCTCATCTTCCCTTGATATTTCTCCCTCTTCTTAGCATGTGCTGCATGAATTCATGCGTCTAACGCCTCAAACTGTGTTGGTCTAGGCAAAGGTTGCAGCACAAACATCACTCCTCTCAATTGGGGCAACACATCCAACCGAAATGAACCAAAACATGGAAATGACAATTCACCCTCCTTTTCAGTGATTATATGCCAATTTTTAGGCCAAATTGTAGCGTGGAGCCCTACTTTTGTGGCCATATAATGAGCTGGAGTGTCCTTGGATGGCGCCTCTTCGCCGACTCCAGTAATAACCCCTTGGTCACCCCTGAAAAGATCCTGCAACTCCCCAAAACATTGCATGATTCAATTGCAAGTTGTTCAAAATTTGACGACGGAACAATATTTTCCAACCACAACTTCCCAATGGCTGCCTACTAAACCCAGCGTGGAGATACACCAACTGACCTATCGCAGTGCGGCACACTCTGACGTCACCTTCACTCCTTGCAATGGCTCACCCTCCTTCACAATTTCTCCGTACGCATTCACTCACCATATCGTCTTAAACTCCGTAATTATCTGCCATCTGAAGGATCGCTAGAATTCAATCATCCAAGAACATTCACACACAATGACCCTCGATCTGTAATGGTCACCTGAATCAGTATAGCTCAACTCTGTACACAAAATTTACTAAACGATTTACATACATCCCATTCACACAAAGTTCCCTGTCTTACATGGAGCTGTCAATGATGTCTCATGACAACTCCTCAATTCTTCGGTCAGACAATCACAAACAATCTTGGTGTCTTCTGTACCATTTAATATATCCAGGGATCTTAGGCCACTTCGGGACCTGAAACTCAAATCTCAATCCTTGGACCACATCCGGCCCGAAACCACATTCACTCGACTCTCACACCAACTCTGCCAGACATCACACAATCAATTCATTCACGCAATCTAACACACGACATACACCCTATTAATACTCACTCCTTGGCTCGCCACTGATTTAGTCGCACATCAGACTCCGTCTGTCTCCGCCGAATTCCGTTGCTCTCCATTCTCGATCATTGGGCTCTATTCTAGGACTTTGGGGTTCTACGGTTGTAGACTATTTCTGGATTCTCCCCTCGCTTCATGTGCTAACCATCCTCTGCTACCAACTGAAAGGGCCCATAAGGTTCTGGACCTATTCTAGAGTCACAATCCAATGGTTCTTTTTAGCAGCATGAAAGCGTAGAGGGGAGAAAGTCGTTATTATCGCCAACCAATTCAAAAGGAATTTCTCTGGACACTTAGTAACCACAGACAACTACGTAAGGTTAGTTAATTTATTAAAAGCCAAAAACAACTGCACATAAAGACACCTCAAGATGAGCGGTTAGAAATACATCGGAATCAGCATAAAGCCAAAGCTACGCATCCAGTTTAAACGGTGCAGCATAAGCAAAACAATAAGTTCAAGAAGCAGGATCAGAAAGCATGAGTCATCAACATAATCAAACCTTTTATTTCGGCTAAAAGCCATAAAAAGTTACAGTTACAAAAATATACAATTCAATTCAATTTCAATAAAAACATCATTTAAACATCCTATTTACATTAGGTTAAAATCAGCGGTGGTTAAAAATAATGAATGTTAGATAAAACAATGCTACTAGACCCAACACCAAGAAGATTGTCCTATTAAACAGGTATTCTTCATGGGAGTATAAGTTCATATATAGTTAAAACAAATTAATAAACAGGCCGTGTAAATAGCAAAAACCCCAATGTCGATGTTAGTGGAATATGACATATAGGGTGATAGGACAGTGCATAAGCCTTCTGTGCCTTTTACTACGGGCTGGCTATCCTGGGAAGCAAGTTGTCTATGGATCGTCTTCTTCTGATTCCAAGCACAGAGCAAAAAACGCGATACTGCCGTGCAAGTAATTCCCTATTGTTGCTCTTAAGGAGCCTTAGTGCTTCTCTGCAGTGTCTCACACCCCTAGAATTTAATTCCGCTATCAGCCATTTCTTATGCGGATTTCTATATTGTGGGCAGAAGAACATAAAGTGTTCTACTGTTTCCGCGATGGTAGGGCAATTTGGGCAGAACTTTTTCTCTCAAAGCATGAGTCCAAATTACCCTGCATCGAGGGTTGGTGAGTAAAAAGCATCAATCTATCCCTACTCTGATGCTAAGTGACATCCCTACTTAAGCATCTTCTGGGAAAAAAATAAAAGGTGCCAACACGTGGAGTCTTCCTAAGAAGTCTCTCCATCATCAATGGGTCAGATAGCATAAAGCTATTGAGACAGAGCTTGTTCTAAGGTGCTCTCTCTCCGAAGGCAGAAGGAGAAGTGGGTGCTTTCCCTACTCTCAATGCGATACAAAAGGGGATGATGGACGGAACGTTTGAGCCAATCAAACACTCACCCCCAGTCAACTGATCTGGGTTTAATCCATCATCATTCTTTAGCTCACTCCACCACCCCAGTTCAGACATGGCCATATGCAAATCAGTCTGACCCTGTGCCTCATGGGAACAGTCCAGCCCGAACTGCCAAGCCATGTCTTCCCTGGACCGGAAACAAGCATCCTAGGACCGGTTTCTGGCATTTGAGCCGTCATCAGCCAGGCTTGCCTGAATCCAGTGGCAAAGTGAGCAAGGGACCCACGTCTGGGCATACCCCCGCCAACTTAGGGCGACCAAAGCGATACAAAAGGGGACGATGGACGGAACGTTTGAGCCAATGAAACACTCACCCCCAGTCAACTGATCTGGGTTTAATCCATCATCATTCTTTAGCTCACTCCACCACCCCAGTTCAGACATGGCCATATGCAAATCAGTCTGACCCTGTGCCTCATGGGAACAGTCCAGCCCGAACTGCCAAGCCACGTCTTCCCTGGACCAGAAACAAGCATCCTAGGACCGGTTTCTGGCATTTCAGCCGTCATCAGCCAGGCTTGCCTGAATCCAGTGGCAAAGTGAGCAAGGGACCCACGTCTGGGCATACCCCCGCCAACTTAGGGCGACCAAAGCGATACAAAAGGGGACGATGGACGGAACGTTTGAGCCAATCAAACACTCACCCCCAGTCAACTGATCTGGGTTTAATCCATCATCATTCTTTAGCTCACTCCACCACCCCAGTTCAGACATGGCCATATGCAAATCAGTCTGACCCTGTGCCTCATGGGAACAGTCCAGCCCGAACTGCCAAGCCATGTCTTCCCTGGACCGGAAACAAGCATCCTAGGACTGGTTTCTGGCATTTCAGCCGTCATCAGCCAGGCTTGCCTGAATCCAGTGGCAAAGTGAGCAAGGGACCCACGTCTGGGCATATCCCCGCCAACTTAGGGCGACCAAAGCGATACAAAAGGGGATGATGGACAGAACGTTTGAGCCAATCAAACACTCACCCCCAGTCAACTGATCTGGGTTTAATCCATCATCATTCTTTAGCTCACTCCACCACCCCAGTTCAGACATGGCCATATGCAAATCAGTCTGACCCTGTGCCTCATGGGAACAGTCCAGCCCGAACTGCCAAGCCATGTCTTCCCTGGACCGGAAACAAGCATCCTAGGACCGGTTTCTGGCATTTCAGCCGTCATCAGCCAGGCTTGCCTGAATCCAGTGGCAAAGTGAGCAAGGGACCCACGTCTGGGCATACCCCCGCCAACTTAGGGCGACCAAGCGATACAAAGGGGATGATGGACGGAATGTTTGAGCCAATCAAACACTCACCCCCAGTCAACTGATCTGGGTTTTGCCCAGACGTGGGTCCCTTGCTCACTTTGCCACTGGATTCAAGCAAGCCTGGCTGATGACGGCTGAAATGCCAGAAACCGGTCCTAGGATGCTTGTTTCCGGTCCAGGGAAGACATGGCTTGGCAGTTCGGGCTGGACTGTTCCCATGAGGCACAGGGTCAGACTGATTTTCATATGGCCATGTCTGAACTGGGGTGGTGGAGTGAGCTAAAGAATGATGATGGATTAAACCCAGATCAGTTGACTGGGGGTGAGTGTTTGATTGGCTCAAGCGTTCCGTCCATCATCCCCTTTTGTATCGCTTTGGTTGCCCTAAGTTGGCGGGGGTATGCCCAGACGTGGGTCCCTTGCTCACTTTGCCACTGGATTCAAGCAAGCCTGGCTGATGACGGCTGAAATGCCAGAAACCGGTCCTAGGATGCTTGTTTCCGGTCCAGGGAAGACATGGCTTGGCAGTTCGGGCTGGACTGTTCCCATGAGGCACAGGGTCAGACTGATTTGCATATGGCCATGTCTGAACTGGGGTGGTGGAGTGAGCTAAAGAATGATGATGGATTAAACCCAGATCAGTTGACTGGGGGTGAGTGTTTGATTGGCTCAAACGTTCCGTCCATCATCCCCTTTTGTATCGCTTTGGTCAGCCCTAAGTTGGCGGGGGTATGCCCAGACGTGGGTCCCTTGCTCACTTTGCCACTGGATTCAAGCAAGCCTGGCTGATGACGGCTGAAATGCCAGAAACCGGTCCTAGGATGCTTGTTTCCGGTCCAGGGAAGACATGGCTTGGCAGTTCGGGCTGGACTGTTCCCATGAGGCACAGGGTCAGACTGATTTGCATATGGCCATGTCTGAACTGGGGTGGTGGAGTGAGCTGACTGACTGACTGAAAAGTATTTATAAAGCGCACTAATGCCGAGGCGTCTTGGCGCTGAGTGATATGTAATGCCCCAGGCCAACCGTTCAGGGTTGTGAAAAGAGCCAAGTTTTAACTTTCTTCCTAAAGACCGATCTATTAGGCAGACACCTCAGGTGTGTGGGCAGAGAGTTCCAGAGTTTGGAAGCCAGGAAGGAGAAGCGTTTACCTCCACACCTTACTCTCTTTATCCTGGGGAGTTGTAGGAGATCAAGTGATGCTGATCTTAACGCTCGTGTGGGAACGTATCGAGAAAACAAAGTTTGCACATCCTTGGATCCTCCACCAAACAGGGCTTTGTGTACCATGCACAGGGACTTAAAGTCAACCCGTTGTCGTACTGGAAGCCAGTGAAGTTGTTTTATACCGGTTGATGTAGGATGGTGTTTGGGTAGATTAAGCAATACTCTCGCTGCTGCATTCTGAATTGACTGCAATTTAGAGAATTGCGCAGCATTTGCTCCTAAATAGAGAGCGTTGCAATAATCGATTCTAGATAGAATCGTAGCCCCTACCACTGTTTTCCTCAGGGAGAGCGGAAAGAAAGGAAGAATCTTCCTCAAACCCTTCAGCATAAAGAAACAGGCTGATGAGACTTGGTTAATCTGGGCAGCCCAGGAAAGGTCGTTATCTACCATAAGGCCTAAATTCCTGACTTTTTTGACAGGGGCCGGACATGTACCGGCTACATGTGGCCACCATAGTTGATTCCATACCGAGATTTTCTGACCAAACTCAATCACCTCGGTTTTATCTACATTAAGCTTTAAAAAGTTTACATTCATCCAAGTCATCAGAGCCGAGATGCAGTTGCTGAAGTGGATTGCCGTAGCATCCACGGGCTGTGTTATCGACACTATAAGCTGCGTGTCATCAGCATACGACACCAGCCTAAAGCCGTAGCTTTCAATTAGTCTAGCCAGAGGAGCTACATATATATTAAAAAGAGTAGGGGATAGGGCCGAGCCCTGTGGGACTCCCCCGGGGAGTGTGAATTCCTTGGACTGGTATCCATCCCAGAATATCACTTGTTTCCTGGACGATAGGAAGGAGGAAAGGAGGGCAAGAGCTTTGCCTTTCATACCTATATCCTGTAGCCTTCGTATTAATACCTCGTGGTTCACGGTATCGAAGGCTGCTGTCAGATCAAGCAGGACCATTAGAGCCCCTCCTCCTCCGTCCATCACCTTACGTATCTCCTCCACTGCCATAATCAATGCCGTCCCAGTAGAGTGTGATGATCTGAAACCATGTTGAGTAGCATCCAGAATGTTGTTATTCTCTAGATACGATGTTAGTTCCACATTCATGGCTTTCTCAAGGATTTTAGCAGGTAGAGGTAGACACGAGATGGGACGATAGTTTTTCTCGTCCAGGGGATCCAACTTAGGTTTTTTGAGGAGAGGACGAATACAGGCTTTTTTCCCAAATGATTGGAAATACTCCTGATGAAATGCTTTGGTTAAGTATAGGGGATAGTGGGATGCTTATCTCCTCGGAAACCAGATGTAGTATATGAGGGGGACAAGGATCTAAAGGAGAGCTCGACTTGGTTTTTATCAGCAGGTCAGCCACTGTCTCGACTCCCAACAGTGGGAAGTGCGATAAATCACAGTGGGAGGACGTGATCTCCAGCTGGGCTGAGACATCACTCGCTATGACCTTATCTGCATTTAGGAGATGATTGTAAACAGTTTGGACCTTATTTTGAAAGTGACCAGCCATCTTGTCTACAAACTTCTGGTCAGGAGTAAAGGTAACATCCCGTGGGCACTTTAATAGAGAGGATACAGTTTGGAACAGTTCTTTTGGTGAATTTGTTGCTCCTTGAATCTTAGAAGTGTAGTAGGCCGTTTTGGCCTGTGTGATAGCACTTTTGTATTCTTCTAACGCAGCACAGTAGTTTTTCCTATGAGAGCTACAGTAGTGGAGTCTCCACATACGCTCTTTTTGCCTGCACTTAATTTTAGCTATTTTAAGGTCTGCCGAATACCAGGGGACGATACCTTACACCGTCGAGCGTGCTTTATCACTTCCGGAGCGACGATATTGGCAGCTCTGTTAAGCCAGTTGTGAAACACTGAGGCCGCTTGATTGGAATCAGTAGGAATTAGAGGCCTTTCACTTAGTGCTGACTTTAAATCAGTCATGCTCACTGATTTCCAGGCCCGATGTTTAACGGTCGCAGATCTATTTCTACGACCACCTTTCAGAATTGCTTGAGTGATGTTAAAATGCACAGCAAAATGATCAGACCAGGGTAAAGGACATACGGACTTAATTTGAATAGAAGAGTTAAAGAGCTAAAGAATGATGATGGATTAAACCCAGATCAGTTGACTGGGGGTGAGTGTTTGATTGGCTCAAACGTTCCGTCCATCATCCCCTTTTGTATCGCTTTGGTCGCCCTAAGTTGGCGGGGTATGCCCAGACGTGGGTCCCTTGCTCACTTTGCCACTGGATTCAAGCAAGCCTGGCTGATGATGGCTGAAATGCCAGAAACCGGTCCTAGGATGCTTGTTTCCGGTCCAGGGAAGACATGGCTTGGCAGTTCGGGCTGGACTGTTCCCATGAGGCACAGGGTCAGACTGATTTGCATATGGCCATGTCTGAACTGGGGTGGTGGAGTGAGCTAAAGAATGATGATGGATTAAACCCAGATCAGTTGACTGGGGGTGAGTGTTTGATTGGCTCAAACGTTCCGTCCATCATCCCCTTTGTATCGCTTTGGTCGCCCTAAGTTGGCGGGGGTATGCCCAGACGTGGGTCCCTTGCTCACTTTGCCACTGGATTCAAGCAAGCCTGGCTGATGACGGCTGAAATGCCAGAAACCGGTCCTAGGATGCTTGTTTCCGGTCCAGGGAAGACATGGCTTGGCAGTTCGGGCTGGACTGTTCCCATGAGGCACAGGGTCAGACTGATTTGCATATGGCCATGTCTGAACTGGGGTGGTGGAGTGAGCTAAAGAATGATGATGGATTAAACCCAGATCAGTTGACTGGGGGTGAGTGTTTGATTGGCTCAAACGTTCCGTCCATCATCCCCTTTTGTATCGCTTTGGTCGCCCTAAGTTGGCGGGGGTATGCCCAACGTGGGTCCCTTGCTCACTTTGCCACTGGATTCAAGCAAGCCTGGCTGATGACGGCTGAAATGCCAGAAACCGGTCCTAGGATGCTTGTTTCCGGTCCAGGGAAGACATGGCTTGGCAGTTCGGGCTGGACTGTTCCCATGAGGCACAGGGTCAGACTGATTTGCATATGGCCATGTCTGAACTGGGGTGGTGGAGTGAGCTAAAGAATGATGATGGATTAAACCCAGATCAGTTGACTGGGGGTGAGTGTTTGATTGGCTCAAGCGTTCCGTCCATCATCCCCTTTGTATCGCTTTGGTCGCCCTAAGTTGGCGGGGGTATGCCCAGACGTGGGTCCCTTGCTCACTTTGCCACTGGATTCAAGCAAGCCTGGCTGATGACGGCTGAAATGCCAGAAACCGGTCCTAGGATGCTTGTTTCCGGTCCAGGGAAGACATGGCTTGGCAGTTCGGGCTGGACTGTTCCCATGAGGCACAGGGTCAGACTGATTTGCATATGGCTATGTCTGAACTGGGGTGGTGGAGTGAGCTAAAGAATGATGATGGATTAAACCCAGATCAGTTGACTGGGGTGAGTGTTTGATTGGCTCAAACGTTCCGTCCATCATCCCCTTTTGTATCGCTTTGGTCGCCCTAAGTTGGCGGGGGTATGCCCAGACGTGGGTCCCTTGCTCACTTTGCCACTGGATTCAAGCAAGCCTGGCTGATGACGGCTGAAATGCCAGAAACCGGTCCTAGGATGCTTGTTTCCGGTCCAGGGAAGACATGGCTTGGCAGTTCGGGCTGGACTGTTCCCATGAGGCACAGGGTCAGACTGATTTGCATATGGCCATGTCTGAACTGGGGTGGTGGAGTGAGCTAAAGAATGATGATGGATTAAACCCAGATCAGTTGACTGGGGGTGAGTGTTTGATTGGCTCAAACGTTCCGTCCATCATCCCCTTTTGTATCGCTTTGGTCGCCCTAAGTTGGCGGGGGTATGCCCAGACGTGGGTCCCTTGCTCACTTTGCCACTGGATTCAAGCAAGCCTGGCTGATGATGGCTGAAATGCCAGAAACCGGTCCTAGGATGCTTGTTTCCGGTCCAGGGAAGACATGGCTTGGCAGTTCGGGCTGGACTGTTCCCATGAGGCACAGGGTCAGACTGATTTGCATATGGCCATGTCTGAACTGGGGTGGTGGAGTGAGCTAAAGAATGATGATGGATTAAACCCAGATCAGTTGACTGGGGGTGAGTGTTTGATTGGCTCAAACGTTCCGTCCATCATCCCCTTTTGTATCGCTTTGGTCGCCCTAAGTTGGCGGGGGTATGCCCAGACGTGGGTCCCTTGCTCACTTTGCCACTGGATTCAAGCAAGCCTGGCTGATGACGGCTGAAATGCCAGAAACCGGTCCTAGGATGCTTGTTTCCGGTCCAGGGAAGACATGGCTTGGCAGTTCGGGCTGGACTGTTCCCATGAGGCACAGGGTCAGACTGATTTGCATATGGCCATGTCTGAACTGGGGTGGTGGAGTGAGCTAAAGAATGATGATGGATTAAACCCAGATCAGTTGACTGGGGGTGAGTGTTTGATTGGCTCAAACGTTCCGTCCATCATCCCCTTTTGTTTCGCTTTGGTCGCCCTAAGTTGGCGGGGGTATGCCCAGACGTGGGTCCCTTGCTCACTTTGCCACTGGATTCAAGCAAGCCTGGCTGATGACGGCTGAAATGCCAGAAACCGGTCCTAGGATGCTTGTTTCCGGTCCAGGGAAGACATGGCTTGGCAGTTCGGGCTGGACTGTTCCCATGAGGCACAGGGTCAGACTGATTTGCATATGGCCATGTCTGAACTGGGGTGGTGGAGTGAGCTAAAGAATGATGATGGATTAAACCCAGATCAGTTGACTGGGGGTGAGTGTTTGATTGGCTCAAACGTTCCGTCCATCATCCCCTTTTGTATCGCTTTGGTCGCCCTAAGTTGGCGGGGGTATGCCCAGACGTGGGTCCCTTGCTCACTTTGCCACTGGATTCAAGCAAGCCTGGCTGATGACGGCTGAAATGCCAGAAACCGGTCCTAGGATGCTTGTTTCCGGTCCAGGGAAGACATGGCTTGGCAGTTCGGGCTGGACTGTTCCCATGAGGCACAGGGTCAGACTGATTTGCATATGGCCATGTCTGAACTGGGGTGGTGGAGTGAGCTAAAGAATGAGGATGGATTAAACCCAGATCAGTTGACTGGGGGTGAGTGTTTGATTGGCTCAAACGTTCCGTCCATCATCCCCTTTTGTATCGCTTTGGTCGCCCTAAGTTGGCGGGGGTATGCCCATACGTGGGTCCCTTGATCACTTTGCCACTGGATTCAAGCAAGCCTGGCTGATGACGGCTGAAATGCCAGAAACCGGTCCTAGGATGCTTGTTTCCGGTCCAGGGAAGACATGGCTTGGCAGTTCGGGCTGGACTGTTCCCATGAGGCACAGGGTCAGACTGATTTGCATATGGCCATGTCTGAACTGGGGTGGTGGAGTGAGCTAAAGAATGATGATGGATTAAACCCAGATCAGTTGACTGGGGGTGAGTGTTTGATTGGCTCAAGCGTTCCGTCCATCATCCCCTTTTGTATCGCTTTGGTCGCCCTAAGTTGGCGGGGGTATGCCCAGACGTGGGTCCCTTGCTCACTTTGCCACTGGATTCAAGCAAGCCTGGCTGATGACGGCTGAAATGCCAGAAACCGGTCCTAGGATGCTTGTTTCCGGTCCAGGGAAGACATGGCTTGGCAGTTCGGGCTGGACTGTTCCCATGAGGCACAGGGTCAGACTGATTTGCATATGGCCATGTCTGAACTGGGGTGGTGGAGTGAGCTAAAGAATGATGATGGATTAAACCCAGATCAGTTGACTGGGGGTGAGTGTTTGATTGGCTCAAACGTTCCGTCCATCATCCCCTTTTGTATCGCTTTGGTTGCCCTAAGTTGGCGGGGGTATGCCCAGACGTGGGTCCCTTGCTCACTTTGCCACTGGATTCAAGCAAGCCTGGCTGATGACGGCTGAAATGCCAGAAACCGGTTCTAGGATGCTTGTTTCCGGTCCAGGGAAGACATGGCTTGGCAGTTCAGGCTGGACTGTTCCCATGAGGCACAGGGTCAGACTGATTTGCATATGGCCATGTCTGAACTGGGGTGGTGGAGTGAGCTAAAGAATGATGATGGATTAAACCCAGATCAGTTGACTGGGGGTGAGTGTTTGATTGGCTCAAACGTTCCGTCCATCATCCCCTTTTGTATCGCTTCCCTACTCTCAATAACACAATATTGAAGAGAACTTTCCCAAGATTCTTTGCAGGTCACGCCATCCACTCTGGGTACCGTCCTAAAGGTAGTTTTCCATGGGACAGCGGTGTTCTTCTTCTCACCACATTTGTCCTTGGTTTCCAAGCCTTCTCCTGTGCGAAGCACAATGGCCTTCCTTTATCGATTCAGACCATACAATGTAACTTTTTCTCTCTTTTCCTGACTAATAAAACAGACATTATTCAAGCTAACAAGAGCACTTCTTTCACCTGCAACACAAAATGTGAAAAAAAACAAATCCACAGTACACATGAAATTCAAACTGTTAATTCTTAAGGGAGAGCTTCCAGGGAAAATGCTTTTCAGGCCTACAAGATTCAGCTAACATAAGAAAATGGCATGTGAGCTTTACGAAATTGCATAGGAAAATAAGGCACATTTGATTAATGCATTTGCCTACATTAAAATGACACGATTAATAAACACATTTAATAAATTAATGATTGTGAGTTTCATAACACAAACTCTTCATGTTGATGTTTGCTGCTAGTGCCATTCACTTTCTATGTTAATTCTCCAGGTTACTATTCAATAGCCTAAACACATCACATTTCATGTTATTACATTTCGAAATTCTAACACTTCACGTTAATACGACAAAGGATTATATGCAGGTGCACTCTACATGTGTGATTATAATGCACCCCTACAAATAAACTTCGATTTCCGCTACATCAGTCAACAGGCAAATATATCTGTGAAAAACCATCCGGGCAGTGCCAAATCTGCTGCAAGAGTTGGGAAACTTTGGAGCTTTATCTGAAATGTGTACTAATTTGGAGAAAACTAGTGTGTTCTTGGTGGGAGAGCCGGAGCAGGTAGATCAGAATACATATCCAGCACGGGCAGTGCAATGGGTGAAGGGTTGCTTCTGCTACCTGGGAATGCAAGTGACACACACTTCACATGAGCAATATTCCTATAATTTGCGTTTGATACTAGAAAGATCAAAATATCTGGTAGAATTCTAGAGTGTTCTGCTCTTTCTATTATGGGCGGAGTGTTGCTGGATGAAATTATCTTTCTATCACAATGTCTATACACCTTGCATGGAATGATGTGCCCACCGACTGTGCAATTATTCAAAGCACTAGATCAACTGCTAGTGGTTCTGGTGTGAGAGAGACAAATGTGGTAGGGTTAAATTGGAAACATAAACATCATTATGGGATAAAGGGGGCTTAGATTTGCTTGATTTTGAAGTTTGCCATATAGCCACAAAGCTAAAACATGCTGTAAGAAGGAGTGAGGATAACTAGGAGAAGAAAGGTTGAACAGGGCAAATGAACAGCCCCAGTTGAGAGAGTTACTAATGATGTGAGGGACCATAATGGTGCGCTTCCCATACATAATATTACAATTCGGTAAAACTTGGAAAACAGTAGTTAACACTTTTCTAAAGAAGGCCTCATTTGCAGTGTTGATGGTGATAGAGTCTGGATGTTATCGCTCATCTGATCTCTATGAATTCACCCTGGGAAAACTGATTGTGACAATAATTTACAGATATGACAAATGTGTGTCGAGTTATCATGTTTAGAGAACATGCACGAGATGAAGTTGATTTAGATACAGCATCTTAAAAGCATGCAGAATGTTAGACATAGATTTGTAATGACACCTAACCACAGATTAAACTAATGAGAAGTAAATAAAGCTATTGGTATATGTTTACTTTATGCATAAATGAATAAATAACAGACAAATGATAATATGAATTTCTTTATACGTGTATGAATAAAGTTGTTTTAGGTATTAAGAAAATGAACCGTAACATTAGAATGTGTAATGTTAGCATTGATATTGATGAGAAAAACAATTGCCATAATATTTTGTGCTTCGTAAAGGTTTATTTTAGATATGTTTTCAAATATAACGAGTGATGTATTAAACTTGCAATGTGAAGAGAGCTTTGCAGAACTAATATGTGAAATAATAATGAGGTGTTGTAAAAAAATTAATATGGGTACTTTATACCTACATGATGTAATCACAAGTCATTGGCATGCCTAGTTGAAGAACTAATGTACTGTATTCAATGAAGTGAAACTCATATTTTAGCATAAACTCAGCGCGTACAGGCTGCGTTTCGTATAGGCCTCACACTTCTTTTCCTTCCTAGCATGAACTAATAAACTGAATAGTCTGAAGCCTATGAGAACTTTTCGTAAAGTTTCTACATGTGCTCCAACACTCAATAATTCCTTTCACGCTTGTAGCTTATTTGACTGGACTTGCAACAGATTTGTTACTTCCTAGAGTACATGCTTGGGAATGGACTGATAAAGGACGAGAGCATGGACTCGCCTACTTCCTAGATATTATAACCAATTGGATGAATAAAAATCAGTGGTCTTATGTAAAATGCAAAGTAATGGATTACTTAATCTTCCGGATTTGTATACTTTACCTACTACATCATCTCATCCTATTAAAACTGACCAATGGGACAGAATGGTCCGATCAAATTGGTGATGTCAAGTGGTGTCAATCAGAAATCGAATGGAGTATAATTGCCTAAAGTGCGGACAGGGGTGGTTCCTATTTTGCCCACCTTCTCGACCCACCTTGTGGTACATAGACTGATCATTTGGATTTCCAGAAACTAACGCGATCTGGGACAATTACTGCATTTGCTGCCGGCTGGTATGCTTGCGTAAGTGGAACCTTTCCAGCTGGAAGGTTTCTGACAACAGCTGTGGCATTTGATGCTGCAGTGCGGACAGGGGCGGACAAACCTGTTCATGAACTGAAACTGGTCATTTTGGCGATTACTGAACTTACATCTATAGGGTTTGTATGAGGGTCATATGCTTTAAAGGACTAATTTCTCATGATATAATATTCCTCGGCAGAGGAAGGATTTCCTTTAAATTTGATTCTTACAGCTTTATTAATGCTTATTAAAACTCTATAAGTCGTAAATCACATTGGCAATGAAAATTACTTTAAAATGCGATAAAGATACCAACTGAGATAAAAATTCTGCTGATTCTGTTTCATTCATTTGTTGTGGTCATGTTATCTGTTTCCAAATTTATTTGATCTGAACATTTTATGCCTGAACAAGACCATTTGGTAATAAATAGACTCTAACTATTATCTTATTTCAGGTCCTCATATGATATTAGTTCATCCCCTAAATATTCGAGTCCCTTTCAGCACAGAATAAGATCCATTGGATCAAGGGGAACAGGAAATGGTAGCTGAGGTTATTCTGGGGAAATCTATTCTGTAGTAAAACGTAGTTTAAGTCCCAACATGTTTACACTACAACAATGGTAAGGTCACAGACAAATTAAATATAATAGGGTGTGTTGGTGCGAGATCAAAAAGAGACAAAAAGAATGCTTCAGTATAGACATGCAGTAACTTCAATAAAATGTGAGCTCAATAAAGCAGTTATGAGGTAATGACGTAAATTGCCTTGGTGTCGGAGACAAATATTCCAGACATTGGTAATGCAAATAGCCAATCTCAAATTTGTACATATGACAAAAGTCATTACATGTTGTAGCTATAAACTTAAAAAATTTAAATAAACAAAAGTTACAAACTCTAGACCAGCGAGACCCACAAGGCTTGCACACCTCCCCCTCCATTATGGATTGCTTGAAATCATGCCTAGCTCATGTTTTACTATAAATATTGACTTAGATTGGCACTTTGCTGATTCCTAGAACTTTTTCTCTCAAAACTTTAAAAATCTAAATGTCCAGTTCTCTTAATCTGCTTTCTTTTTTTGCAAAAACACTTTATTGGTTGAACTGAACATGAGTATTGTTCATGAAATGTTTAGTAACAGGTCACTACTAGAACATATTCATGATATCTAATCTTTTGGGCTGCGATATACAACACAAGGAACACAACAAAGATAAAGCACCAGTAAACCTCACGCCTACATCACTCCTCCCCACCCTTTCCCCATTCTAAGCATAGGATGATATTTTGCAATATTACCTACATCTCCATTTGTTGAGGTTATAGAATATTTTCACGTTCAAAAAGAGACAACGGGGTTATCACCTATATTGTCAATCAAACATTCTGAGGACTCTCCTCTTGAGAGAGAACGTGATATTTCATTGGCCATCCTCCATATATTGAAAGATCAGCAGCCATGTGGTCAGGAAAGTATCTTTAGTTATATGCACGGATAGCCTTTCTACTTCCATTGTTTCCCATGGTCTCCAACATAATGTACCAGGGCTGGAGCGCTGGTTCCTCTGTCTAGCTCTCATTAGCCTAGTGATAAATAATAGCTCATATGCAAGTTTTCAAATCTTGGAGGTGACTTCCTTCCTCTCACAGGGGTGTAGGCCTAGGTCTGTAGTCTGAAGTGATTGGAAATCCTAATATTTCCATGATTGCAGCCAAGACCTCCTTCCAATAAGTAGCAATAATGGGACATGAACACCATCTACGGAGAAGCGTACGCTTTTCCCACATCCCCACTAGCACCTATCTGACATCCCTGGGAATATTTTATGGTGGTTAGTGGGAGTCAGATACCAGAGAGTTATTGCTTTCTGTGGTATTGTGTTATTGTATAGTTGGTATGCTCCCCTTCCCTCTTTCACTCTCTTAGTTTATCCCTTATTATGGAATGGAAAAATAGAATGTTTGTGTTTAAAAGAAGAGGATGGCAGTAGCTGAGTTGGGGAAGAGCTGTGTTGGTGGCTGGAGTTTCTTATTGTCCAATAAACCTGCATATCTCATCTCTTATCTTGGACTGTTCTTTTTGGCCTTGTGACAGCAGTGACTATTTTCACATTTTGGGGACGACTGGGTGAACATTTCAAGACACTTCAACACCTGCTTGCCTTGCGATTGTCTACTTAACCTCGTGCATCAAGGTATTGCCGTGCTGGGAGCTTTACTTATTACCTACTAGCTAGTTGGTTTTTGAATTTATTATTTTGGACATTTTCTTCTTGCACTGCTGTTTCCTCAGTGCAGCATCACCCGTCTTTGCTCGATACCTGTCTCCTCTGCAGCACGCATCCTTCAACGGGTGAGACCCTACTTCAAAACAAATGTGCACTTTCTCGAGGTTACTCCTAACAAGCGAGTGCCGTCTTGTGGCTATTTTTCAATCTGTGGTGCTGCAAGTATTATTCAGCGTGGGCACTCTCAGGCTTTCGATTTCAATGTGTGAGGCCCTGCAATCTGTTGCTTCATCTCTGCCACACGTGACGTACTACAGACTTCAAAGCGTGCACCAGTGGCGACTCCTCCGCAATGGCGGGGGAGCGTCGCCCCACTGCCAGACTCAGACCCAGTAAATGAAAAATAAAACAATGTCATCATTTTATTTTCATTTTCCAGCTCTGAGCCAGCTTGCGAAGGGAGGGGCGGGGCATGGGGAGGAGGAGTGCTATGTGAACTCCTTAAGTGCACAAATGTGTTTGGCCGGCCATCCAAAATACACATGCACAGTTAAGTTTCTCCAGCCCGGCTGCATTGACCAGCCGGGCTGGAGAAACCCCACAGACTCCCTGGTCTGAGCAGGGCGTCTTTCCTGTCTGCTCAGACCAGTCCCCGCGCTGCTCTCCCATTAGAGCAGCGCGGGGATTGCAGGGCGTCCGTGATGCGGCCCCAGTGCTTGCTGGGACCAGGAAGGACTATGCCGAGTGCGACGTGGGAGGCAGCTCCAGGTACGTTTTTATTTTTAATTTATTTTTTGTTATAACCCCCACGTGATCCCCCTCTCGCACTCCTACACGCCCCTTCCACCCACCCCACTACCTCTTTATTGTGGAGGCCGCGACTGGCGTGCACCGTCTTTATACTCGAGCATTAGTCTACACGTGCACCGTCCAGCTTCAATGTGTGAGGCCCTCATTTCTTCAGCATCCTTGCTGCTACATACTGCATATTTCAAGATGAGGATTACATAAAATACTGTGCGCTACAATTCCCCTTCTCTGAGAACTGTTTATCTTCACATCACATCGCACTTTTCATCTTGTGCTGGAAGAATAAATAGTACAATACTCAGAGCTTATTAATGGACATAACTTCTCAGGATTTTCCCAGTCTTCCTGATGCCAAATATTTTTCGTTACTCATTGTACATTAGCTCTTCCCCATTTTCCTCAATGGTGTCCTACTTGCATTATGTTTAACTATATTTTTGCTCCTCAGGTGGATCTCGGGTACATTGCCATGTACCGGTGACTCATTTACTTTCATTTTCCTCCTTTTCTTTTCTATGCTTTTTTCTCCTTTTCTCTTTCCTGCTTTCCCTTTACTCTTTCATATTGCTTTCTTTTTCTTTTCTTCTCATTCTTTCTTTTTTTTTCTTCTTCCATTGCTGTGCATCATGCAAAATATTTCACCACCTCCTATTTTTCTATCGTCTCCAGGTGATCCCACTTTTCTATGGCAAAAATGGAAGAATGTTTTTATAAATGATCAAAAGGTTTGTGGCCCAAATTTGACCCCGGAAAAGAAAACCTCCATGTCAATTCATTGTTTAGGTGCGACGTTGTACGAGAATGCCATTTGGCTCATGTTTGGCCGCTTCTGTTTTTCAAAGGCTCATATCGGAGATCTTAGGTGGGATCTCCGGCATAAAGTTCTTTCAGGATGATGTCTTGATTTTTACCAACACTTTAGAGTCACACCTGGAGAAGGCCAGGGAAGTATTAAGAATCCTAAGTCAGAAAGGCTTGACTTCGAAACTTAAAATATGCAAGTTCTGTCAGACTGAGATTACTTATTTGGGGCACACTATCACAGCCAATGGATTCAAACCCAAGGAGGTTCTACTGGATGCTGTGGTTAAGGTACCACATCCCACTTGTAAAGAACATGTGCAGTCATTTCTAGGAATGGCTGAATTTTATAGTAGGTGTGTCCCAAATTTCGCTGCACAAACAAGGGATCAAATCCTGTCTCAGGTCAGCCTAGTTCTTAAAATGTTTCATACCTGGATTACCTTATTATGTGGTCACGGATGCGAGTGACAAGGGGCTCGGAGCAGTGCTAAAAAAGAAGCAGGAGGAAGGGGAGGTGACACTTGCATTTGCTTCAAGCTCATTGAGGGGTGCTGAAACGTGATACTTCACCATAGAGAAAGAGTCCCTCACTGTGTTCTAGACTATTCACAAATTTAAACAATTCCTCTGGGAGGCGAAGTTTGTTGTCCAAATGGATCACAAACCACTTCAGGAAGTATTTGGTAGAAAAGGGCTAGATTGTGTTTCAGGAAGAATTTACAAGTGGATGGTTGCATTGCAAGATTATAATTTTGTGGTTTCATATATTCCAGGAGTTGACAACAAAGTGGTCTACTGTTTGTCTAGGATGATTACTGACAGTGGATCTGTAAAAGAAGAAGATGATACATGATGGACTGAAGATGTGATTAACATGTGTGCTGTTTCTGATGGTTGTGTTTCAGAGGATGAATGGCTGTGTGAAATTGAGGATGATGCCGTTCTCCAGCATGTGAAGGATCCCATTGTTACCCTTGTGAAAGAACTGAGGGGCCCATTACGATGGCGGGCGGAGGCACGACCGCGGTGGCGGCGGTGCGGAAAAATGCCTTTTACCGCACTCCAGCAGCGGTCTTCACGCCCGCCATATTAGGATGGGAAAACATAGGCATTTACCGTTTGCCGCGGTGTGACGCCGACCGCCATCGAACAGCGCCCGCCACCGCGGCGGAGTGAGCCAATCACCACACACCGCCGTGCGGAATGACGTCCCGTACGCCGAAGATATCACGATGCCGGAAACAGGGCAGCGCACCGCGACGGAGAAACCGCACAGCGAAAGACGGCGGAGACATCACAGCGGAGACAGAAAAGAAACACCCGGGACACACCGCGATGGATCCTGCCCTACACGCCTTCCCGGTGCTGTACATGATTCACCACCTACAAGTTATCCACCGCCGCGGACGCCTCCACAGGTACGTACAGACACAACAGTGCAAGTAACACAATACACAGCTCCAGGGGGGGAAAACATCGCATGGGAACACCACACACCCCTGTGGGGACAGGCACACAGCCATCACTGCACACACACATGTCCCACCTGTCACAAAAACATTGCGCCACATACTGCCCACCCATGTACCGCATTCATGAACAAATGTCCCGGTCACGTCACCGCCGCGGTCAGTGTGCATGAAACCATGCACACAACGCAGAGCACAGGGCCAGCGCATGCCAAGGGCACCGTACAAATTGCACAGAGCCACAACTCCATCCACAACACACCAGCTACCTCCCTGAAGGGACACAACATGTGTCTCACAAGTGCCACTCCTGCACAACAACAACACAACTACAGCCACACCATGCCCCACGTCCCAACAACTGCATATACAGCCACAGCAGGACCCTTTGCAAAGGAACACATAGCACAGAAGCCCAGGCCCCAGCCAACACACACACCACAACAACCTCACACACAAGCCAAGAACACTGAGGCCAGGCACAAAATGTACACACACACAGATGAGGACCAAACACTTCACTGCACACACTACCTGACAAGTCACACACACACACACACCACCCTGACTCACAGCTACATACACACACCACATGCCAGCAGTAATGGAGGACAACATATAGGAAAGCCAAAGTGAGGTGCCCACAAATGGAAGGGCAGTGACACAACCATCAAGCATGTGTGAAGCACATGCAAGACAAGACACATGTGAGAACACACACAGCCCATCACAGCACACATGGCTGACACAGTCAGTCAACACAAACCACGGTCACCCCAATGCTACAACTCCTGTATACAGCAAGGACACCCATGTATAGGCACAGAGATGTAAGGAAGGCCCTGAACACAAACACTGACCAGCCACACATAGGCATCCAAACACTGGACAAGACAACGTCTGCTGCACAACACACAGGGCCCAGTGACACACTACATGACAGCCAAGCACAAGTAGGATATGTCACACATACCTCCTCCCACAACAGCAACACACAATACTGCCATGTGCACAAAACACAACCACAGGGCTAAACAAGTACACATACAGGCACACCACACCAGGGTCACACATGGCAGTAGTTGACAATGCATGTGCACACACATCCACAGTCACAACAAAGTCACCCCCTTCACACCATACACTTCTCCACCACCCAAGTGCACACATTGGAAGTAAGCCATGGGACCTGGATAACTCATCACCACAAGATGACCATACACCGACACTGATTGGCACACAGAAAGGAAGCTCACACAGACCCCATGACCCTGGCCTGCCTGCCTGTAAGCCTGTGCCCAAACACCCACCCTGTGCTGCCATTGCCCACAAACCTGACATGTGTCCACCATAGATAACATGAGCCAAGAAGGAAGATGACTACAAGACCTCATTGCCAACCACCTGCACTGCACCCATAAGTATCACAGTCATGTAGAAATGAAGTGCCTCCCACCCCTGCAAAAAAATGAAATGTGACACAACCCATTGGCAATGTCGAAGTGGCATACTGAGCCTGTGACACAGTAAACCATGCACACACAGAAACAACTTTATTCAGGAAGGACACTGACACAACTCACTGCAGGACCAACTGTGTTTATTCACAATTTACATATTGACACAACAAATTTGGGCAACAGCAAAGCCAGTGGGCATTTCAATATGCACAGTATTTACATGAAAAGCTGCACAGGCAGGGGGCACACAGCAGTGAACAGCAAGGCCAGTGGCCAGGACACAGTGCAGGTGAGGTACATGAGAAGCTGCACAGGCAAGGGGCAAACAGCAGTGAACAACAAGGCCAGTGGCCAGTACAATGTGCAGGTGAGGTACATGAGAAGCTCCACAGGCAAGGGGCAAACAGCAGTGAACAACAAGGCCAGTGGCCAGGACACAGTGCAGGTGAAGTCCATTAGATCCTGCACAGGCAAGGGGCAAACAGCAGTGAACAGCAATGCCAGTGGCCAGTCCAATGTGCAGATTAAGTCCATAAGAAGCTGCACAGGCAGGGGGCACACAGCAGTGAACAGCAAGGCCAGTGGGCAGGACAAAGTGCAGAGTGAGTCCATGAGAAGCTGCACATGCAAGTGGCAAACAGCAGTGAACAACAAGGCGAGTGGCCAGTACAATGTGCAGATTAAGTCCATGAGAAGCTGCACAGGCAGGGGGCACACAGCAGTGAACAGCAAGGCCAGTGGCCAGTCCAATGTGCAGAGTGAGTCCATGAGAAGCTGCACAGGCAGGGGGCACACAGCAGTGAACAGCAAGGCCAGTGGCCAGTCCAATGTGCAGAGTGAGTCCATGAGAAGCTGCACAGGCAGGGGGCACACAGCAGTGAACAGCAAGGCCAGTGGGCAGGACAAAGTGCAGAGTGAGTCCATGAGAAGCTGCACAGGCAAGTGGCAAACAGCAGTGAACAACAAGGCCAGTGGCCAGTACAATGTGCAGATTAAGTCCATGAGAAGCTGCGCAGGCAGGGGGCAAACAGCAGTGAACAGCAAGGCCAGTGGCCAGGACACAGTGCAGGTGAGGTACATGAGAAGCTGCACAGGCAGGGGGCACACAGCAGTGAACAGCAATGCCAGTGGCCAGTACAATGTGCAGATTAAGTCCATGAGAAGCTGCACAGGCAGGGGGCACACAGCAGTGAACAACAAGGCCAGTGGGCAGGACAAAGTGCAGAGTGAGTCCATGAGAAGCTGCACAGGCAAGTGGCAAACAGCAGTGAACAACAAGGCCAGTGGCCAGTACAATGTGCAGATTAAGTCCATGAGAAGCTGCACAGGCAGGGGGCACACAGCAGTGAACAGCAAGGCCAGTGGCCAGACCAATGTGCAGAGTGAGTCCATGAGAAGCTGCACAGGCAGGGGGCACACAGCAGTGAACAGCAAGGCCAGTGGGCAGGACAAAGTGCAGAGTGAGTCCATGAGAAGCTGCACGGGCAAGTGGCAAACAGCAGTGAACAACAAGGCCAGTGGCCAGTACAATGTGCAGATTAAGTCCATGAGAAGCTGCACAGGCAGGGGGCACACAGCAGTGAACAGCAAGGCCAGTGGCCAGTCCAATGTGCAGAGTGAGTCCATGAGAAGCTGCACAGGCAGGGGGCACACAGCAGTGAACAGCAAGGCCAGTGGCCAGTCCAATGTGCAGAGTGAGTCCATGAGAAGCTGCACAGGCAGGGGGCACACAGCAGTGAACAGCAAGGCCAGTGGCCAGGACACAGTGCAGGTGAGGTACATGAGAAGCTGCACAGTCAGGGGGCACACAGCAGTGAACAGCAATGCCAGTGGCCAGTACAATGTGCAGATTAAGTCCATGAGAAGCTGCACAGGCAGGGGGCACACAGCAGTGAACAACAAGGCCAGTGGGCAGGACAAAGTGCAGAGTGAGTCCATGAGAAGCTGCACAGGCAAGTGGCAAACAGCAGTGAACAACAAGGCCAGTGTTATGTTATGTTATGTTGATGACATTTATAAAGCGCGTCGATTACCCGGAGGTGTCCTGGCGCTAGCTTAATCTTCTGAGGGCCGTAGGCGGAATAAAGAATATCGTGACCGGATTATTGTGAGAAGAGCCATGTTTTTAAGCCCTTTCTGAAGGACAGAAGATCCATGGTGTTTCTTAGATGAAACGGCAAATCATTCCAAGCTTTTGCCGCACAGTGAAGGAAGCTTCTGCCACCCCATTGGGCTTTTTTTACACGCGGCACTACGACCAGCTTGGCCCCCTTTGATCGTAGTGTTCTTTCCGGAGTATACCATTGGAGTCGCCGTTTTAAATACTCCGGCCCTGTGCCCTGGAGTTCTTTAAAAACCATGCATAGAGCCTTAAAGCGTACTCGACTCCTTACTGGGAGCCAATGCAATTTTTTAATGTCTTTAGATACCGAAGAAAATCTCGATGTTCCTGTGAGCAGTCTAGCTGCTGCATTCTGTAACACTTGTAGCTTGTTCAAGGATCTCTGCTGAGCATTTAGGTAAAGACTATTGCAATAGTCCAGTCTCGCCATCACAAGAGCCGTGACCACTGTTTGCCTACTTTCCAGGGGCAAAAATGGCAATATTTTCCTAAGCATTCTCATAACAAACATTGTTTTTGATGCCACTGCATTTACTTGGGGCCCGAAGGTGAGTCTCTCGTCCACTATTACACCCAGGTTTTTTACCTTATTTGTGGGAACGGGGAGAGTGGCAAACAGCAGTGAACAACAAGGCCAGTGGCCAGGACACAGTGCAGGTGAGGTACATTAGATCCTGCACAGGCAGGGGGCACACAACAGTGAAACACAAGGCAAGTACAATGTGCAGAGTAGTTACATCAGAAGCTACACAGGGAATGTATGCAACTCTAACATGCCATGCACAGCAACAGAGTAATGGGTCTGACAATGGGCATCACACGCACCCCTGTGGACAGACAGGTGTGTGAGGGTGACCACCACTCAGATGGGGCTGTCTGTCGGACTTGGAGCTGACTGTGTGTTGGGGTCTGTTGGCGGACTACCCTGGGCAGTGGGAGTAACAACTGTGGAAGAGCCAACTGTGCATGTGGTAGCTGGGGGGCTGCTTGGACCAGGTGGGGTGGTGGCCCGGGAGGTGGACTCATGCCCTGGTGAGACACAGTGTGTGCCGGAGATTGTGGAGGGGTGCCTCTCCACTTCTTGGGGATCCTGAAAGGCTTCCCTGTCAGGGGATTGAGGGGAACTGGGGCAGACACAACAGGTGACCCCAACACCAAAGCTGATTCTGGTGTGGAAGGTGACCCCCCCTCTGGGGACATGCTGGAACCCGCTGTGCGCTTGCCTGGAGTTTGCCGCCGCCCTGCCTCCCTCTGTCCACCAGCTTTGCCCCCTACAGTGTCCTCCCGTGCTGGCTTCACAGGGCTTGGGATGGGAGTGGAGGTCAAGGATGGATTATCCATGGGGCCCTCATCCTGTGTAATGTTTGCAGGCAACACCTTCTCAGTGGGTGTGGAAACTGTCTTTTGCCTCTGCGAGACGTCTTTGGGACAGGGAGTCTTTGGCAGGGGAGGAAGGTGAGGCCTGTGACCCTGATGCTTTTTCTTTGCTTTGTGGCCCTTGCTGTCGCCTGATGGGCTTTTCTCTCTGCGCTCTGGGGTGGCCTTACTCTTATGTGGGGATGGTGTCTGTGCCCTAGTACGCTTGGGTTGCTCCTGCTCCTGTGTGCTGCGGGTTCTGTATCGGGACTTTGGGGTCCGTTGGGCATTGTCACTGTTGTCAGAGGTGCACAGTGACACGGGGCCGGACCGAGTGCTGGGAGCCGCTCCCTGACTATGTGCCTGTTGCAGGGCTGCTGTCACAGTTGATGACAAGGACTGCACAGTGCGGTGTAGCCCACCCACGTCGGAATGTAAGCCCTCCATGAAAGCTATAACCTGCCCCAACTTTTTGTCGTGCTCTTGGAAGGCATTGAGAAGTGCTGTCTGCCCCACACACATCTGGCACAATAGCTCGACTGCTTCTGCACTGAGGGCAGCAGGGCTGACATGGGCTGGGGCAGCTGTGCCTGGGGTGAAGGTGACTCTTCCGTTCCTACTCGTGCGGACACGGGCAGCACCAGTGGAGGTTGAAGGGAGGCTGGGCACTGGACGCTGTGTGGCAGAAGAGGAGGCAGAGTCCCCGTGCCCTGTACCCCGCAACATGGATGTGTCACCGCTGGCGTCAGATGAGGTAGAGCTTTGTGTCTCCAGCTGTGAATCCTCTAGCAGACTCCTGTCCCCCTCCTCGGCGCTGGTCACATCTGTGTCAGTCAGCTCCGGTGCGGCTGTTGCAGTGGAAGCCTCACCACTGGTGTCCGTCCCCTCTCCCTCTGCACATACGGGAGCTGCTGCATAGGAGAGAGAAGTACTGTGAGATGAGTGGCATCAACAGAACTAACACGTGCCAATACATCTGCATCCTAGAAAGAGGTGTGCAGCACATTGCATGCCACCCTGTGCACACATATTTCTTGACACCCAAATTTCGACACAACGGTGCATGTCCGCCACACGTCCTGCCATAAGTGCCCCAGGTGATTCACACAGCACACCATCCTGCAGTTGGCTCACATCAGACACAGCCCCAAAATGGCCTGTGCACACACACTGTCCCGATGTTGGCAAGGATGAACACCACGACATGGTGCACATCACCTACATGTGTGGAGCAGTAGGGGACCACACAGACTACAACATACCAGCCCACAATGACCCTGCACACATGCCATCCACCATATCGAGTCCATGGGCACATCTACTGTTGCACATTGGCCTCAGATGTCTGACTGGCAGACATCTGAGGTCTGGAATTGCACGCATTCATTGAAACGCATTCACAGTTGGAACACTGGCATTACCATCCATCAGAATTCACACACTACCCCACAGCAGAAGGTACCTGAAGGCCACAACTCCAAATGTAAGAGAGATGCACAGTGCTAAAACTCACTTCATGAAGCGCCGTTTGTGCAAAAGCATGGCACATACACCCAGCACAGAGGCCACTCACAAAACATTGCACCACACAACCAACGTCACACAGCTGACAATTTGCACACTCTGTAGACACATGCACCCACTCCCAGCCAAAGGCAGCCTGCAACACATACTCACCCCTGGCTCGCTGCTGATGCTCCCTCAGTCGTCTGTCCAGCTCAGGTTGTGTGACAGCCAGGATGCGGGCCATTAGTGGTGTCATGCTGCGCCTAGCCAACCTGCCAGTCCGAGGGAGCAGCCCCAGCGTCATCTCGGCCACGTTCTTGCTCAGCCGGCAGATGTCGTCCCACCTTTTATGACAGTGGGTGCGCCTTCGGTTTGACACACCCAGATCCTGGACTCTGGAGGCAATGGCCCTCCACACAGCTTTACGCTGGTGGACCTTCAGCTGCAGGCATGGGAGACAAGAGGGGTGATGTTCCAGTGACACAGTGCACAATAACAACACAACGAAAATGCAGTAGCACAACAGTGACTCATCCAAAACTCCAGCTACAACTGTCACATAGCCAACAATTGCTCTGAACATGATGCAATGTCATTGGTCAATCAGACGTACAGGCATGCATGTTCGATGGTGGACACAGTACCTCCACATCCCATTCACAAGCAGGATACCAACACAGCAAGCAACGTGTAGTCTGCCTGCAGCTACTGTCTGCAGTTACCTACAACTACACATAGAGAAGATAGCAAAACATGTGTCATGTTGTTGGACTCACTGTGTCCAACACTGCGCAGACCTAAGTGTCCTAGCCCTGTGAAAGCCTCACTGTGTCTTGGAACTCACATAGAGTGACAACAACTGTCATACACACACCCTTCCCCCACGCTGCTCCTGTGCAATCTACATGGCAGAGATGGGACTTAGATGAAGAGGCGTGAGCCAAACACACATGGTACACACTGTACATGCAGTGATGTGGACATGTGGCATTCGGTGGGGACTGTGCAGGGCAGGTCGACTGACACTGAGTGGGTTAATTGGGAGCAACACAGCCATTCACACAAACGCTAACTGGCCAGACTCCTGCATCACCAAAATGCAGCTGCACTGTATGGCTGACACTACAGGACATGTCCCTCTACTCAGGATAGGCATGCAGGGTAACGTGTGAAAGAGCCCACCAAGCCCTTCCCGCTGTAGTAAACATGATAGGCAGTGCATGTCAGAGCCCCACAACCACTGACACATACCAAAGCACCTCCACCCCACGTGTGCACACCCTGCACTCTCACTCACAGTCTGGGAGACTTACCACGACATTAGGGCCGCCATAAAGCCTTGGGTACTGTTCAAGCACCCCGTCTACCAGGACCCCAAGCTCCTCACTGGTGAAGGGACTGGCACGTATCTTCTGAGTCCTTGACATCACAATGGACATGTGGCAGCAGCAGCACATTGAGGGTGGCAGTCAGCAGTCCCTTGAGGCAGCAGGTGGAGGGTGGCAGCCAGCAGTCCCTTGAGGCAGCAGCAGCAGGTGCAGGGTGGCAGCCAGCAGTCCCTTGAGGCAGCAGGTGGAGGGTGGCAGCCAGCAGTCCCTTGAGGCAGCAGCAGCAGGTGCAGGGTGGCAGCCAGCAGTCCCTTGAGGCAGCAGCAGCAGGTGGAGGGTTGTCAGTCAGCAGTCCCTGGTAGCTGTGGGAATCCCTCCCACACATATATAGGCCCCTGGGGCTGTGTCAGTGGTCCCAGGGTGCTGCAATTGTTGTACCAGGTCTGCCTCATTCAAATACATCCAATGTCCGCCTCCGAGGGGGTGGTGCACGCCTACCGCGAGTCTGCTTCCCATTGGCTGCAGGGGCATGGTCCATGCCGGTGACACACCGTAGGATGCATGTGCGCACTACAGCGGTGGTGCATCTTTTGAATGCCTCCAGTGACCGCCTCCGCGGGGATGGTGCACGCCTACCGCGATTTTCAAACTCGCATCAGGCTACCACGAGGCTGCATCCCATTGGCTGCAGGGGCATGGTCCATGCCGGTGACACACCACAGGGGCCAGGCGGTAGGCACCACCATATGTCTGCCAGACAGAGCCTGGAGTGACCGTGATTTGGGTAGCGGTGCATGGCGACCGCTATTGTCACATACATATCTGGCGGTGTCTCCCGCGATCGTGCATGGGTTATGGGCGGTGCCACACCTCAGTGGCCAGGCGGTAGGCACCGCCATATGTCTGCCAGACAGTGCCTGGAGTGACCGTGATTTGGGTAGCGGTGCATGGTGACCGCTATTGTCACATACATATCTGGCGGTGTCTCCCGCGATCGTGCATGGGTTATGGGCGGTGCCACACCTCAGTGGCTAGGTGGTAGGCACCGCCATATGTCTGCCAGACAGTGACTGGAGTGACCGTGATTTGGGTAGCGGTGCATGGTGACCGCTATTGTCACATACATATCTGGCGGTGTCTCCCGCGATCGTGCATGGGTTATGGGCGGTGCCACACCTCAGTGGCCAGGCGGTAGGCACCGCCATATGTCTGCCAGACAGTGCCTGGAGTGACCGTGATTTGGGTAGCGGTGCATGGTGACCGCTATTGTCACATACATATCTGGCGGTGTCTCCCGCGATCGTGCATGGGTTATGGGCGGTGCCACACCTCAGTGGCCAGTCAATCAATCAATCAATCATGTCATTTATAAAGCGCACTACATACCCGCGAGGGTCTCAAGGCGCTGGGGGAAGAGGGGGGTGGTGCTGATACTGATCGAAGAGCCAGGTCTTGAGGAGTCTTCTGAAGGCCAGTAGGTCTTGGGTCTGTCGGAGGTTGGTGGGGAGGGTGTTCCAGGTCTTGGCGGCGAGGTGGGAGAAGGATCTGCCACCGGCGGTCGTTTTCCGGATGCGGGGGACTGTGGCGAGGGCGAGGCTGGTCGAGCGGAGCTGGCGGGTGGGGGTGTAGAAGCTGAGTCGTCTGTTGAGGTAGGCTGGTCCGGAGTTGTGGAGTGCTTTGTGTGCGTGGGTGAGGAGCTTGAAGGTTATCCTCTTGTTGACAGGGAGCCAGTGCAGGTCTCTCAGGTGGGGTGTGATGTGGCTGCGTCGGGGGATGTCGAGGATAAGACGTGCAGAGGCGTTCTGGATGCGTTGCAGCCGTCTCAGGAGCTTAGCCGTCGTTCCTGCGTAGAGGGCGTTTCCGTAGTCCAGCCTGCTGGTGACGAGGGCCTGGGTGACTGTTTTTCTTGTTTCGGTGGGGATCCACTTGAAGATCCTGCGGAGCATTCGGAGGATGTTGAAGCAGGATGAGGAAACGGCGTTGACCTGCTTAGTCATGGAGAGGGTGGGGTCGAGGATGACCCCTAGGTTGCGTACGTGGTCGGTGGGTGGCGGGGCTGTTCCCAGTGATGTTGGCCACCAGGAGTCGTCCCAGGCTGAAGGGTTGGAACCAAGGATGAAGACCTCCGTCTTGTCCGAGTTCAGCTTCAGGCGGCTGGTCCTCATCCATTCGGCGATGGCCTTCATTCCTTCGTGGAGGTGGGCTTTGGCGGTGTGAGGGTCTTTGGTGAGAGAGAGGATCAGCTGGGTGTCGTCGGCGTAGGAGATGATGTTGAGGTTGTGCTGTCGGGCGACGTGGGCGAGGGGTGCCATGTAGATGTTGAACAGCGTTGGGCTGAGGGAGGAGCCTTGGGGTACGCCGCAGATGATCTTGGTGGCCTTGGATCGGAAGGGGCGAGGCGGACGCTTTGTGTTCTGCCGGAAAGGAAGGATGTGGTCCAGTCCAGGGCCTTCTCTTGGATCCCGGCGTCGTGAAGGCGTGTTCGTAGTGTGTGGTGGCAGACCGTGTCGAAGGCGGCTGATAGGTCCAGGAGGATGAGGGCTGCTGTTTCTCCGTTGTCTAGCAGGGTCCTGATGTCATCGGTGGCGGCGATGAGGGCGGTTTCGGTGCTGTGGTTGCTGCGGAAGCCGGACTGGGAAGGGTCCAGGATGTTGTTCTCCTCGAGGTAGCGGGTCAGTTGTTTGTTGACGATTTTCTCGGTGACCTTCGCGGGGAACGGGAGCAGAGAGATGGGTCGGAAGTTCTTGAGGTCCTTGGGGTCTGCCTTGGGTTTCTTGAGTAAGGCGGTGATCTCGGCGTGCTTCCAGTTTTCCGGGAAGGTTGCTGTCTCGAAGGAGATGTTGATTATTTTCCGGAGATGGGGCGCGATGGCTGTACTGGCTTTGTTGAAGATGTGGTGAGGGCACGGGTCTAGCGGTGAACCGGAGTGGATGGTGTTCATGATCTCGCTGGTGTCCTCGTCGTTGATGTTGGTCCAGGAGAGCAGGCGGTTGGTGGTTGTGGGGGCAGTGGTCTCGGTGGTTGCCGGGGCGGTCGTGGTGTTGAAGGCACCGCCATATGTCTGCCAGACAGTGCCTGGAGTGACCGTGATTTGGGTAGCGGTGCATGGTGACCGCTATTGTCACATACATATCTGGCGGTGTCTCCCGCGATCGTGCATGTGTTATGGGCGGTGCCACACCTCAGTGGCCAGGCGGTAGGCACCACCATATGTCTGCCAGACAGTGCCTGGAGTGAGCGTTAATGAAGTTGTGAAGTAGCTGTGCTGCACCTAACGTGTCCTCCAGCTCTCTGCATAGGCCAACATGTACAGTGCCCAGGGTCTCAACAATTGAAGGGTCCTCATGAGGGCAAATGCACAAAAGGGACATGTCACTCCACATCACCAACACATACCATATATGGGTCGCCAATACATTGCATGGGCACATACACTCGCACATGTCACATGTGCTGTGTAATGAAATGTAGACTGTCCAGTAAATGTGTTGCATAGCATATGGAGATAATGGACACTGTCTGTGTGTGCAATGTAATGCACAATGTCGTCTCATTGACTGGACTAGGGGCATCAGCAACTGGCACATTGTCCAATGCACATGCATACACGTGTCCCCCACGCTCAGCCGGTGGTCCGTGTCTAGTTGATGTGTGCCATGTGCAACCTGTGTTTGGAGGTGTATCAGGGCCAGCAACATGGTGTGTTCGGGTAGTATTGCAATTATTAACATATGCTGGGGGTCATACTCACAGGTATGCACCCATATCTGTTAGTATATCACACTGTGCATGCGAATGAGCCGGAGGGGTGCACAGATAATTGCTGCTGGTAAGGGGACAGGTGTACGAGTAGTGTGCCTGATGTGAACCTACTTGTGAAGTGCCCTGTCGGTTAATGGTGCATGTTGTAAGACTTGGGAATGTGTCTGTAGAAGAAATTGATGTGATACACATTTCATGGTCTTCTGCATTGACATCTGTGCACTGTGATCTGTCCTAGGAGGAGGAGGCCCAATATCCATCGTCCGTTCACAGTCCTGGCAGACATGGAGAATGAGGAGATAATCTGCAAATTCAGGCTGGACCGACAAACCATGCAGAGCCTATGTGCCATGTTGGAGCCCCACCTGCAGCCACGTCGGACATATCCAACAGCTTTCACTGCAACATCTAAGGTGATGGCGATGCCTGCATTTCTTTGCAACGGGCTCATTCCAGCACACGGTCGCAAGTGCAGGCGGGATGTCACAGCCGATGTTCAGCATGGTGCTGAGGGATGTCCTGTCGGCCATGATGCTGTACAAAGACAGATATATCCATTTTCCCAGGGGGCCTGAGTTGGTGGCTGTGAAGGGCGATTACTATGCCCTTGGACATATCCCCCATGTCATTGGTGCAATTGATTGCACACATGTTGGGCTTGTGTCACCACAGGCACGTGAACAGGTTTACCGCAATAGGAAGCATTCACACTCGGTAAATGTACAAGTGGTGTGCCTGGCGGACATGATCATCTCACACGTGTGTGCCAAGTTTCCGGTTCAGCCCATGATGCCCACATCCTGCGCAGCAGCATCGTTCCTCAGTTGATGGCCAATCTGCTTCCTGAGCGTGCATGGCTTGTGGGTGAGTATGCATAGTGGATTAGAGTGGTGTGTGTGTGTGACATGCTGTTGTGTTGCATTTTGGGACTGCAAGGTTAATCTGTGTCTCTCACACCCAGGTGACTCGGCATATCCAAACCGCCCGTGGTTGCTGAGCCCATTGCGGAACCCCGTCACGCCAGCTGATGTGCGATACAATGATGCCCATGGGAGGACACGGCGTGTGATAGAACGGACATTTGGTCTCCTAAAATCAAGATTTCGGTGCCTGGACCGTACTGGGGGCCCTTATGTACTCGCCAGGGAAGGTGTGTCAGATAGTGGTGGCATGCTGCATGCTCCACAACCTGGCCATTCGCAAGGCAATACCCCTGATCCTGGATGACGATGATGAGCAGCCAAGGCCGCCGCCTGCAAATCAAGCCGGATCCAGTGACGAGGGCAGTGGAGAGGAGGAAGGGGTCGACATGCGTCGACAGCTCATCACCCGCTACTTCACTTGAAGGTGAGTGACGATGTAGAAGGGACGAAATGGTCTGATGGTGTTGCTGTTGCTGTGTGGGTGTATGTGAGCTTGCTGACTGCAGCTTGGTGTTGACTCCTTGCTGCCTGCCAATGTATGTGTGATTGGTTAGTGTGATACAGATTGTCTCTATGGTGACTGTTGCTCTGTGTAAAGTTTTTAGATCTGAGTACCTTGTTGACAAGTGTTGTGTGATGTGTGCAATGCCACACCCATACAAGTGACTCTTGTTCTGCGGTTTTCCCTAGGTCCCTTCAGCATCTCACTTGTTACCTACAGTCCATTCCCCTGGACCATGTCCTACACGGTGAAGGTTGCACATCCTGTATTAAAGATGGAGCAGACACAACAACATGTGTGTAAGGTGTATTTATTTACAACTGTGACATGCAAGGGTGGAGAAAATGTGAAGGGGGAATTGAAGAAGTGAGTTGACAGTCATGGTAAATGTGATACTTGAGTAGTCCCCACAATGATGTGGAGACCCAGTCCAACAGATGGATGCCATTCACATGGCAGTGTGGTGAAGGATAGTCCAAAAGGTCAATGCAGTGGTGCAGTGGTCTGCCATCATGGCTGGTTCGGGGACTAGCGTTTGGCATGTGCTTGGGCACGTGAGTCCCCATGGCCTTTCCGTGGACGGCCCCTCTTGCGCTTCACTGGAGGGGCCACTGCTGCAGGGGCAGTGGTGTCTGAGGACTCACCCCCCTCTGTGGACGCAGGGGAGGATGATGTAGTGTCATCCTGCTGCCCAACGGGGGGAGGCAGAGGGGTAGAATGTTGCGCTTGCCTGTCCCTCAGAACCGCCACTAGCTGCCCCAAGAGGTCCACAATCTGTCCCATGCGTGTGTCCATGGACCTCAGCAGCAGGAGGTGCTCCCGAGATTCTTCCTCTAACCGGCCCATTCGTCCCTGGGCCTGTTGGTATGCCCCAAGGACTCTGTCGATGTGGCCCAGGGCTTCCGTCCCAGGATCAGTCCCTCTCTGCATGAGCCTGTCCCGACCAGCTGCACTGCTGCCACGGTCATGTCCGGTCCTCACATTGGCCCGCTGCATCCTCTCCCTGGCCTCCGCAGTCGATGTTGTGGGCTGCTCAACCCCTGGGGCAGGGAGGGTGTTGCGGCCAGCTGTGGTGGTGGTGGTGGTAGTGGTGGTTGACACACAGGCCGTGACAGCAGCTGTCAGAGGATGGTCAGGGGCTGCAGCTGATGTGGTTGGGGGACAATGGGTGCCTGGGACTGGTTGAGGCCTGCCACACCAGATGGGCCAGCGTGGAGCTCCTCATCCAATGTATCCAGGGAGTCCTCATCCAGTTGTCTCTGTTCCGGGGGGACTGGCTCTGCAGGGTGGTGTCATCCTCTGCAGTGAGTTCTAGGTCACCTGTGGGTCAGATGAGAAATGGTCATTGTGTTGCACCCATCAAAGTTTGTGTTAGCAGTGTTACATCAACTGTTTGTACATCCAGCAGTTGTTCACTGTACAAATTAGCATTGACCGACATCCAGTGATGCATTACAAGCTGTTGTGGTACATACATTACTTGTCCATATTGGGAGTTGTCAAGACACGACATGCACACTATAATTTTTTGACATTGACAGTCTCATGTTGGCATCCTGTTATTGATCAATCATATGTCATCCATTTACGCGTATGTGTCACTTGTAGAGCCCTTGTAGCGGTTCTCTCTGCACAGTCAATCAATCACAGAATTTGTAGAGCGCACTACTTACCCGCGAGGGTCTCAAGGCGCTGGGGAGAGAAAAGGGGGGGGGTGCTGCTACTGGTCGAACAGCCAGGTGTTGAGTAGCCTCCTGAAGGTCAGCAGGTCTTGGGTCTGTCGTAGGCTTAGTGGAAGGGTGTTCCAGGTCTTGGCGGCGAGGTGTGAGAAGGATCTGCCGCCGGTGGTTGTTCTTCGAATGCGAGGGACGGTGGCGAGGGAGAGGTCGGTGGAGCGGAGCTGGCGGTTGGGGACGTAGAAGAAGAGTCGTCTGTTGAGGTAGGCTGGGGCAGTCTTGTGGAGTGCCTTGTGTGCGTGGATGAGGAGTTTGAAGGAGATTCTCCTGTCGACGGGGAGCCAGTGCAGGTTCCTCAGGTGGGGGGTGATGTGGCTGTGGCGTGGTACGTCTAGGATCAGGCGTGCGTAGGCGTTTTGTATGCGTTGCAGTCGCTTGATGAGCTTGGCCGGGGCTCCCGCGTAGAGGGCTTTCCCATAGTCAAGTCTGCTACTGACGAGGGCCTGGGTGACTGTTCTTCTTGTATCTATCGGGATCCACCTGTAGATCTTGCGAAGCATGCGGAGGGTGTTGAAGCAGGAGGAGGAGACTGCGTTGACTTGCTTGGCCATGGAGAGCGTTGAGTCGAGGATGACTCCCAGGTTGCGTGCGTGGTCGGTGGGTGTCGGGGCTGCTCCCAGCGTCGTTGGCCACCAGGAGTCATCCCAGGCTGAGGGGTTGGAGCCGAGGATGAGGACCTCTGTCTTGTCCGTGTTCAGCTTTAGTCGGCTGATCTTCATCCAATCGGCGACGGCCTTCATTCCTTCATGGAGATTGGATTTGGCGGCGAGGGGTCCTTGGTGAGGGAGAGGATCAGTTGAGTGTCGTCGGCGTAGGAGATAATGTTGAGGTCGTGCTGTCTGGCGATGCGTGCGAGCGGGGCCATGTAGATGTTGAACAGTGTTGGGCTGAGGGAAGATCCCTGGGGTATGCCGCAGATGATCTAGGAGGCTTCGGATCGGAAAGGTGGGAGGCATACTCTCTGGGTTCTGCCGTCGAGGAAGGAGGTGGTCCATTCCTCGGTGACCTTGTCTCGGATCCCTGCGTCGTGGAGGCGTGCGCGTAGAGTGTGGTGGCAGACAGTGTCGAAGGCGGCGGAGAGGTCCAGCAGGATGAGGGCTGCGGTCTCACCGTTGTCCAGCAGGGTCCTGATGTTGTCGGTGGCGGCGATGAGGGCAGTCTCAGTGCTGTGGTTGCTGCGGAACCCTGATTGGGATGGGTCCAGGATGCTGTTTTCTTCGAGGTATCGGGTTAGCTGTTTGTTGACGATCTTCTCGATGACCTTGGCTGGGAACGGAAGCAGGGAGATGGGCCGGAAGTTCTTGAGGTCTCTCGGGTCCGCCTTGGGTTTTTTGAGTAGGGCGTTGATCTCTGCGTGTTTCCAGCTCTCTGGGAAGGTCGCGGTCTCAAAGGAGAGATTGATAACGTTACACAGGTGGGGTGCGATGGAGCTGCTGGCTTTGTTGAAGATGTGGTGCGGGAAAGGGTCTGACGGGGAGCCGGAGTGTATTGTGCTCATGGTCTTGATGGTGTCATCGATGTTCACGCTGGCCCAGGCTGGCAAGGGGTCATGGTCGATGGTGTGCGGCGGGTCTGGTGTATCTATCTTAGTAGGGGCTGTCTGGGTGTTGAAGCTGTCGTGGATGTCGGCGATCTTGCGGTGGAAGAAGGTGGCGAGGGAATCGCACAGGGCTTGCGACGGCGGGATGTCGTTGGTGTTGGAGCTGGGGTTGGAGAGTTCCTTCACGATGTTGAAGAGCTCCTTGCTGTTGTGTGCGTTGTTGTCGAGGCGGTCTTTGAAGGAGATTCTCTTGGCGGACCTGATGAGGTGGTGGTGGTTACGGATGGCGTCTTTGTGGGCTGCGTGGCTGTCCGGTGTCTTATCACTGTGCCATTTCTTCTCTAGTTTCCGGCAGGTACGCTTGGAAGCTAGGAGTTCCGGGGTGAACCAGCTGGCTCTTTTGGTGGTGTCGCTGTAGGTGAGTTTTTTCAGCGGGCGAGTGAGTGAGCATTGTAGTTTCATGCATACCTTTTCAATGTGGTGTAGATATCTGTATTTGCAATTCCAGACATGCTTAAGTTTGCTTTAATTAGATCCTAGGTGGTCTGGTCCACTGCTACTGTCAGATGGCATGTAGTGGTGTGCATGGTTGTGCTCGGAGTTCCATCAACATGTGTTTCAGTCATTCACACTTTGGTTGCTGTCACAGTTTCATTTTCTTAGGTGTGTGCACACTATAGTTGCCAATGCTATCTGGGTGTGCAGTTGTGCATTGAGAGGCCTGGTGTCCTATGCCAACATGTTTTTATAAATGCATATCTGGCTGCATGTTGTGGCTGTAGATATGTTGTGTTTGCTGTGTTTTCCTTGTATTTGTGAGACCTCTCCGTGTGTGTAGGATGAGGGCTTCCATCTTAGTCCAGTGTGGAACAAGTCAGCATGATATGTCCACATGCCAGTTCTTTTGCAGTGTACATTGCAATGACTGACACATGCATGTTGGTGCCAGGAAGTGATGGGTCTTGTGTGCTGGCGGTCAGGTGGGCCCGTGTGAGTTGTTGTGCAAGGTTCCCAGCCCCACACACCCCGACCTGTGAGATGCGGTTACCTACCTGTGAGTTGGGTGGGTAGCATACATTGCCTGCCACATGCTTCTTATTGGGGGTGTAGTGTCCCATCCTCCATAGTGGTGGGACAGCATGCATGTTGCATTTTGTGGGACGGATAGCCAAACACACTGCACCGTCTCACTGTGAAGATGGCTAACTGCCGTTTGAGGCGAAGGTGAGCAATGACATGGCTATGTGACTTGGTAGAAATCTTTGGATGGAATGTGCGTGTGGTGAGCATGATGTGTGTGTGGCTTTTTGTACCCTTTGATTTCAGATTACATTTGGTCATGGGGTATAGCACCCAATCACTGTTGTCCCAGCTATCTGGCTGTGGGGTTCACTCCCCCGACATTTGAAGGCACAATTGGGCAAGGGGTATGGTCTCGTAGCATAGTGGTGACATACAGCAGGGTGTAGATCTCACCCAGCATACATTTCCACACTGTCATGGTTTCATGGTATTTGTGGACCTGAGAACATGAGCCCAGTACTGGTGTAGCAATTGTTCCAGGGCATCCATACACTGACATGTTGTGGTCAACAGTGGTGTGTATGTGAGATGTACTCAGCCCTGTGCAGACAATGTATGGTTTTGGGGCCAGACTATACCAGCACTGTTCAGACAGACAGTGTGAGATGTGAACATTGTCAATGCATACACACATTGGTGGTCCAAACAAGACACCTTTGACAATTTAATTCAGACAAGGTGCTGTTCTGCAATTCAGTGCAGCACTGTGGTAGCTGGGTGTGTTGCAGGACATTTGGGTTCTGCTTAGTTTAGCATTGTGAGTCCCAGCTGCAGTGTAGTTTTTGGGTGCACTGCACTTCCACTGTTTACATTGCAAAACTGTGGTATGACATGGGTGATTTGCACTTTGCCATACAAACGGCCAGACACTGCTGCAGGGCAGCATGATCGTTGTTAGTGTTGCAGTGTGTGATGCCTGGCACAGTGTACACAATGTGGGTCAATTTTGAACAGAGACTTGTGCATGGTGACTACAACACAACTGTTTTGCATTATTTGTGTTGGTGACTGTGGACTAAGTGGCATGGTGTCATGTGCGGGGCCTGGTGGGAGTTGTAGTGCAGGCCTCCCAAACACCCACCCACCTCCCGGTAAAGATGGCTACCTACCTGTTAGGTGAGGGTGTAGCACACAATGGCTGAGGCATGCTTCTGGGTGGGGGCAGTGCTCCATCCTGCTCAGCTGTGGGCCAAGGGGGCCTGGTGGGAGTTGTAGTGCAGGCCTCCCAAACACCCACCCACCTCCCTGTGAAGATGGCTACCTACCTGTTAGGTGAGGGTGTAGCACACAATGGCTGAGGCTTGCTTCTGGGTGGGGGAGGGCTACATCCTTCTCAGCTGTGGGACAAGGGGGCCTGGTGGGAGTTGTAGTGCTGGCAGCATGTACACATGTACCCATGGTGATGTTGCTAACTACCTTTGGGGGGCTTCAGGGGGAGTGTCTGTTGTATCTGTGAGAGATGTGTTGGGGGGAGTGTTGTGCACATGAATGAATTTGTACCTAGGAGGTATTATTTTGTAATAGGGCAAGACAGTACATTTGTGTGATGTTAGGCATTTGTTTGTACTTACCAGCCTCCACTCCCCGGGTATTCCTGAGAGACTCTCTGGATGTAGAATGCCAAGCACCTTCTCCTCCCATTCAGTGAATGTTTTGAGTGGAACGGGAGGGCCACTGCCTGTCCTCTGAGCCAGCTCATGGTTCTTGGCTCTCTCTCTTTTGACCACTGCCTTCAGATCGTGCCACCTCTTCATGATTTCATCTCTATTGCGTGGCACGGTCCCTACTGCATTGATCTTCTCTACTATCCTTCTCCACATTTGCGTCCTTGTTGCTAGTGGTGTCTGTTGGACCTGGTTACCAAACAATTGTGGTTCTACCCTGATTATCTCATCGACCATGACCCTCAACTCACTCTCAGTGAATTTGGGCATTTTCTGTGGTGACATGGTGTGTGATGTGTCAAGGTGTTTAGGGTGCAGGGTGCAGGTTTGGGTGTGGTAGTGGTGGTTGTGATGTGTATGGTGTGTGCTGTGCAAAGGTGTTAGAGGTGCAGGTGTGGAAGTGGTGATGGTGATGGTGGTGGTGATGTGTGTGTGTTGTGCAGATTTGCCTCTCCTGTCATCTGTGGTGGATGTCCCCTCAGTTGTGGAGTTTTGCAAAGGATTGTGGTCTGTTGGGGGCTGGATTTATACTGGTGTCTGTGGGTGTGTCAGGATGGGGTATTGGTTGCAGGTGTGGTGTGTGTGTTTACCTGGGATTTGTAGTTTTGGAGTTTCCCATGGGGGTGTGTCTTTGGGCTGTGTTAGCTATTTTTGGGTGCATGCCTTGTATGGTTGGTGCACTTTGTGGCCATGTTGTGTGTTTTTCTAGCGACCGCCATTTTTTTGACCGAGCGTCCGCACTGGTGGCTCGGCTATGGCGCTTCCGCCGTCTCACTGATTCTTCACTGTTGTCGACCGCGGCGGTCGGAAACAGCGCACTGCACCGCAGGGATGTCGGGAATATCATAATTTTGATGGCGGTGTCTCCGCTGTGGTTGCGGGTGTTTGGCCTGTTTCCGCTGTGACTCCGACCGCCGCGGACGGGTTTGGGCCCTTTCCGCAGGCGTACGGCGGATTCTCGGGTCTCCTTTCCGCCGCGGTTGGGGTTTTACCGCTGAGGATCCTAATCTAGCCGTCGGTTTTCCCGCGGTAGCGGCGGGCGGTGTTTTCCCGCTACCATGGCGGTTGTTTTTTTTTCCGTCCGCCATCGTAATGACCTCCTGAGTACTGATCTAAATCTTGAGGGTTTCCAGAGAGATTAGGAGGAGTTATCAGTCAGCAATAACTTGGTCATGAGAGGTGAGAAACTGATTCGACCAGGAGGAGTGAGAAGCCGTCTGGTTGATCTTGCTCATGAAGGCCACATGGGCATATCCAAATCAAAAGAAAGACTGAGAAGGACATACTAGTGGCCTGGGATGGATATAAGTATTGAGAGAAAAGTGAGGGAGTGTTATCAGTGCAAGTTAAGTGACAAGTCTCTAAAGATCAGAACATCGCCCTTGACATGTCATGATGTGCCAAGCGAAGTGTGGCAAGAGGTAGGTTTTGATGTTGCTGGGCCTTTGAATTTTACTGGAGCTCTCAAGTATCTTTTAGTTCTTATGGACATCCTTTCAAGATAGGCTGAGGTTGGGATAGTTCAAGCTACAGTTGTGAAATTTCTATCCAAGGTATTTTCCAGAGAAGGGCGTCCCAAAAATATCCTTACGGATAATGGGGTGCAGTTGATTTCCAGTGAATTTGAGAAATTTGTGAGTGACAGGGGCATTCAACACAAGAAATGCTCTTTATATCACCCTGAATCTAATGGGATGATTGAAAGGTTTAACTGCCCCCTGAAAGAGGTGATACAAATTGCTTGCGCTGGAAATGTGGATTGGATAGAGGTTGAGAAGAAGAGAGTAGAGGAGTACAGACTTACGTCCACAGTACAACAGGAAGTTGTCCATTTGAGTTTTTAAAAAAACATAAGTAAACCATATAACATTATGGGCCTGATTATTACACCACACCGCCAAAGCCATGGTCAGACCGCCTGCCAGATTAGGAGTTTCCTTCTGCCTGGCGGGCTTTTTTTTATGTTCCTGCAGCGGTGCCCTCATAATGGGCATCGCAATGGGAATGCCAAAAACAGTTCCTGCACGGCAGGAACTGGTGTGCATGCACCCAGGAGGACACATGTTGTGCCCCCCGTGTGCATCCACATGCAGAGAAGGCCCAGGGAGCCCTGCTGGGCTCCCTTTGTTTCCTCTCCGCCACAGTGTTCATGGAGGAGGAACCACCATGACACCTCTGGCGGAGAGGAAACTCGTAATATGCTTGGCGAGACCACAGTGGTCCCACCAAGCATATTGCGGCCTCCTGACCGCCGCAACACCACCAGGAAACAGTGGTTTCCTGGCAGCTGCGGCGGGGCTGTGGTGGTCCGACCGCCCTAGTCGTAATAGGGTGGTCGGGAGACCGTCACACCCCCATGAGTCTGGCGGTTTGTGAACCGCCAGACTTGTAATCTGTGTGCAATCTTTGGACAGGTCAGTATTGTTTTAATTGTTTTGATGTAGGGAAGCTCATTAATGATGGAAGAAAGAAAGACATTTATTTGCAGGAGAGGAGGAAAAACCTACATGATTTCCACAAAACCATGAAGCATCTGGAGGTCAAAGTTGGTGATATGGTGAAAATCAGAATGCCTAAGAGTGTGCTGAGTGTCGCGCTTTATAAAAACTGTTAACTAAACCATGTAACAAAAATATTCAAGGGAGCAGTGAAACTGGAAAATGGAAAAATATGGAACTTCAACCGAGTTGTTATCGATTGAATTGCTGTTTTTCTCATTTTCTCATATTGTGTATACTTTGTTCATTTTGTGTAATATTTTAGTGTATCGAGTATTCTTGTTCATTTGTTATTTTGTTTTAGTAGAATTGTTATATATTTCTTGCTTTTTTATATTGTTTGGAGAGGAGGGTATGTAGTATTGTTAGGTCGAGCCTCAAAGACCTGTTGTATCCTCTTCTATGGGCTCTGGCACACCGGCCAATTGTCATTGGCTGTTATCTGTGTCATTTACAAATGCTGCCTTGTTATTGGTGTATTTGTTTAAATGCCCCTCCTTTGTGGGCTTTGGTCCCTCGCTGGCGATTTCACTAAGAGAAGGTTTTGTTTGTCCATTGAACTGTACAGCGTGTGATGGCCCCTCCTTTCTACTCCTGTATGGGCATTGCAGTCTAGCACAGCTTGGTTCCGTCCCACCTCACTGCTCCCAGCTGCACTGGTTTTCTTTGTAAGTGTTTCTCACAGTTTGTTTTTGTTGGCTTGCCTTGCAGTGAGAATCAATCGTGTTTTGTTTATTTGCTGTGTGCTTATTGTTTCCTCATGGCCGCGCTCAATGGTTGGCCATCGCAACACTTCCTCCTTGCACAGCGCGATGCCCCTCCTTCCCTCTGGTCTCCAGCACGTTGGCGCTGACTCCCAGCAGGGGAGAGCTCAACGCTAGGTGCGTGGCAGTCGTGAGGTGAAGGCAGCAGGTTTAGGAAACCAGGGAAACCCCCACACACGATCAGGGCTAGCAGAGGAAGGTGCTGTGATCACGTGCACACCCAAGGACCCATGGCATGCACAGCAGCTGTCAGCAGGCGACGGAGGTTCGAGCTTACCTGGGAAGTGGTGCTGTAAGTGTAGCCAAACTGCGCAAAGGACATCACTGCAACCTGTCGTGTCGCCATGCCTGACTCTGTCCGCGACTTCCGAGTCAGGCATGGCAGGAAGCGGAAGGGAGGGGCGAGGCGCAGTCGGAGGTAAGAGAGGAAAAATAAAAGACGTGTAAAGCCTCAGCTCGTGTCCGCGTATCATTGCAGCGCGGGACACAAAACCTGGCGACGAGGGTGGGATGTGAGGACACCCCCAACACAAAGAAGAAAAGAAATGCTGCCCGGGAGGTGTTGCAGCCACCGAATAGAAAGCACTATGTCAGAGTGAGCGCACATAGTGATCCGGCTCACATTCTGGCCCACGAAGAGAGCGCCCTGTGGAACAAACCTCCGGAGCCCCAACTGCATGAACAGTACATAAATTGGGGTAAGAATATTGATTCCTCACCAGAAAATCGGCATGCTGAGAGGTCGCATTCGGCGGCCATCTTGAGGTCAGGCACATTCTCATAGGAAAGCATTGCCACCAGCCCGGCGGCCATTTTATGGTCAGGCAAAGATCTATGCGACCATCAGCTACCCGCTGCGAGAACTCACGAGACAAGGCCAAAGTTTCCACTGGTCCAATGCATGCGAGCATGCTTTCATCAAGATCAAAAAGGATGTGAGCTCTGCTGTCCTCCTGGCGTACTTCAACCCTAGACGAAAGACCGAGATTACAGTTGACGCCAGCCCCGTCGGACTTGGTGCCATTGTAGCTCAGTAAGATGACGAAAGAGATCAGCGTCATATTGTGGCATATGCCAGCCGCAGCCTCACCGACACGGAGAAAGCATACTCGCAACCTGAAAAGGAAAGACTGGCGGTTGTGTGGGCATGTGAGCACTTCCATCTGTTCGTATATGGGAAACACTTCACGCTCATCACCCACCATCAGGCCCTAATCACCATATTTGGCAACCCTCGCGTGAAGATGCCTCCACGGATCGAGAGGTGGGGGATCCGCCTGCAAGACTATACGTACACCATCATTCACAAACCGGGGAAGGCAGAGAACCCGGCAGACTACATATCACGCCATCCCCAAGCACTGATGCAGACACGTGACTCGCTAGCCGAAGAATACCTTCACTTTGTCATTGATCAAGCACGTCCACCTGCCGTCCCACTAGAAGCCGTCATAGAGGCCACTGCCAAGGACGCCACGCTTCAAGACGTCATGCAACGTATCCGCACAGATTCCTGGAGACATCTGGACGATCCACACACCAATGTCGCCATCAATATGCAAGAACTCTCATCTTTCAGACATGTCAAGGATGATCTCACGATCAGTGCAGATGGGTTACTGTTGAGAGACAGAAGGATCGTTATTCCTCACCAACTAAGACAAGGGACCGTCAATCTAGCACACGAAGGTCACAGAGGTGTAGTGGCTATGAAGAAAGCACTGCGAGAGAGAGTATGGTTCACATCCCTCGACCAGATGGTAGAAGCCACACTTCAAGATTGCCCACACTGTCAACTGGTAGGGCGAGAAGAACCGCACGCCCCACTGCAGATGTCTGATCTTCCAGACAGTGTATGGCAGCAAGTGGCTGTCGACTTCTTTGGCCCGCTGAAATCTGGAAAATATATCATCGTCATCATGGATGAATATTCCCGATTTCCTATCGCACACCAGATTTCATCCACAAAAGCATCTGCCGTCATACCTGTCATCGATGAAGCATTCGCAGCATGGGGAATCCACAAGGTGGTGAAGACAGACAACGGGTCACCCTTCAACGGGCATGAATTCACAGAATTCGCCAATCACCTGAATTTCAAACACCGAAAAATCACTCCCTTGTGGCCCCAAGCCAATGGGATGGTTGAGCGTTTCATGGCCACCCTAAAGAAAACGATACAACAAGCTGAACTGACTCAACGTGACATCCAACAAGCACTCAACGAAGTATTGCAAGCCTATAGGACCACACCGCACAGCACTACCAACAGATGTCCTGCCACCCTAATGCTCGGAAGAACCCAGCGCACCAGGATACCGACCTCGGACGCGGTCACAAAGTCCAAACTCCCGACCTCGGACCACGAGACACTGGTGAATCTCGACAAGACCAAGAAAGCAAAAATGAAGGAATATGCTGATAGCGGTTGACATGCCAAGGTGTCCGACATCCGAGAGGGAGACTGGGTACTGGTGAGGCAAGAGCGGAAAACTAAAGCTGACAGTCGCTATCATGCCCACCCGCTCCGAGTAATGAAGAAAAAGGTGACTATGATCACAGCTGCCTCCGGAACCAAGAGGACCACGAGAAATGTGGCACACTTCAAGAAGTGCAATCCAGCGGCATACGCTCGAGAAGACGAAGCTGACTGGGACACGGACATATCGAACACAGAAACAGACAATCAAGAAGAACATTCTTGTGTGACTGACACGAACGAAGTGAGAGAGAGGCGTCTCTCTCGCCGACCACAGAGAATCATCCGGAGACCAGTTCGACTCATTGAGGAACTCTAAGAAGTAACATGGGGCAGCTGACAAATCAAAAAAGGGGGAGATGTCGTGTCGCCATGCCTGACTCTGTCTGCGACTTCCGAGTCAGGCATGGCAGGAAGCGGAAGGGAGGGAAAAGGCGCAGGGGCGCCAGTCGGAGGTAAGAGAGGAAAAATAAAAGACGTGTAAAGCCTCAGCTCTTGTCCGCGTATCATTGCAGCGCGGGGCACGAAACAACCCACCTTTTTCTTCTTCTTTTTTCCACAATAAGGCAATATTTCTCCCCAATCGATGAGAGGCTAAACTGCTTCAGACGCTCGCACATATGGACCCTTTTTTTCTCAATTATAGATGTCTGCACTTACGCAGCCGGCTCGGGCACGCGGCTCGGAGCTGGAAGCCAAGATCCTCCTCCCCGTGTCTTGACAATGCTAAAACTTAGTGTCTATTGCTAAAACCAGAGACTTTAGCATTGGCCAGAGAGGGGTAACACCACCAACCCGTACGGCAGGCAGGAGCAGGCTTGTTGTATTATTTGCAGCCTGTGTACTTCTTTTTGACGTCACCCCGTGGAAGAGTATGAAAGTGACGTCATACTAATCTCGAACCGACAGGGCAGCTTGGATATAATAATGTCTTTGGCAATAATATTCCACATCTAATATCCTGAGATGCGCACAACACTTGTTTCATGTCGTTTTACTGTTGTGTTCTGATGCATGTCAAAGGCAAGGGACCTGCAAGGCTTCCTGCTTGCTCCCTTTTAAAAAAAAAAAAATCCCAGCAAATTACATCCGGAAAAAGGTATGGGATTCAGACACGACTCAGTCCATTAAACTTAGCAGGCAATGAAAAAAAAACCTCAGTTGTTTTTCAGCGAGGAGGCAGGCAGCATGATTTGCTCCGCAAATTCATTTCTTATAATATGTTCGTGTGGGTGAGTGAGGCATGTTTTATTTTACAGACCACCTGTCATCTTTGTGATTCCATTATGGTCATGTGTCTGCACTGGGCATATTAGTTCACACTTGGTTCCCAGTAAAAAATACCTGGTGTCTTGTTCGCTGCTGTCTGCCACACGCATCTAGAGGTGAACATGCCACACCTAATTTTTGTGCTTTTGGCAACTAATTAAGAGATTGGTGGATTGCGAGGATGCCGGCACTTGAAGTAAAATCACACACTGGGCCTGCAAAAACACCTAAATCGGAGAGCAGTTAGTAATAGTGTTTTACTGTCAAGCAGGGAATTTGCACAATTCACCTAATCAGCTATTTCTGTTGGCACCTGTCTAAATATCACAGTATGATGGCTTAATTTTCTTTTTCCACAAAGATCTCTAAACTCGCATCATTCTGAACGGAGAGGAAGACGCGATATTATTAAAGTCACTGGCTTCAAATAAAAGCGGCGCATCTTTTATTAGCACGGGACATGCACGGATGTATGTTGATAAATCCGGCACACAGAATTGAAATTCAGACAGAAAGTGATAGGACTAAAGCAATAAACAGACATTTTGTGAATATACAGTATGTGAATGAATTTGTGGAGCAAATCATGCTGCCTGCCTCCTTGCTGAAAAACAACTGAGGTTTTTTTTGTACTGGACTGTCTGACTTTTTCCAGGACAAAATCCAATCTATCTATGCTACCTTCACCTCCATCCTGACTACCTCAGAGTCCACTCCCTTGCCTGACAACAGTGTTGCGCTGACCAATTTCCGCTTTCTCTCTCTTGATGCTTCCCTGCAAAAACTATTAACCTGCAAATCTGGGTCGCCGGGTGATCCATGCCCGGTCCAGTTTTTCAAACTCTTGGCGCCATGTATCAATGCCCCGCTAAATCAGATCTGGAACACCTCCTTGAGCTCAGGAATCTTACCAGCAGTGTGGAAACAGGCCTACCTCCTGCCGATCCTCAAAAAACCAGATACTGACCCCGCAGAATACAAAAACTTCAGACCCATCTCCCTTCTTCCTGCACCAGCGAAAATTCTTGAACAAGTAGTCCAGGGGCAACTATCCGATTATCTGGAATCTAAGTCCCAATTACATGACTCCCAATCCGGCTTCAGAGCTGGCTACAGCACGGAGACCGCCCTCCTTGAAGTATCCGAGAGTGTCCGCGAGACTATCGACCAGGGCAATGCAGCTATGCTTGTGCTACTCAATCTGTACGCGGCTTTCGACGCGGTTGCCCACTCCATTCTCCTGGAAAGATTAAGATGCCAGGGTATTCAGGGCACGGCCCTGACCTGGATCCAGTCTTTTCTGGAAAACCGGTCACAACAAGTCTTCCTCCGCCCTTACATCTCTTCCCGGAAACCCCTGCTTTGTGGGGTCCCCCAGGGATCCGCATTGAGTCCTCTCTTTTTTAACGCCTACCTCTCACCACTTGCGGCTCTGGTGGAATCCTGTGGGGTGAGGGTGATCTCCTACATGGATGACACCCAACTGGTGTTCTCCTTCAAGGATCAGTCGGATGCTGCATTTGCCAACTTCAGAAGGTGTCTGAGTAACATCTCGGCCTGGATGACTCTAAACTGTCTCAAGCTGAACTCAGATAAAACTGAGGTACTCTTCTTCAACACGAAATCCCCACCCCCCACGGTGCTCTGGTGGCCTCAGGAGCTGTATTCTCCCCCTGAGCCTGTTGACTCAGTGAGAAACTTGGGGTTCAGATTCGACAACGAACTCTCCTGCAAATCTCAAATTAAGAAAGTTTCTTCCTCATGTTTTGGGAAGTTACGTACCATGCGGAAATTCCTCCACTTCCTTCCTTTGGAGTGTCGAAGAACAGTAGTCCACGTCCTAATTATATCACACTTGGACTACGCTAACAGTCTCTATCTGGGACTCCCCGCATATCTGACTCGTAGATTACAAATAATCCAGAACACTGCAGCCAGATTGATTTGCAAGATACCCTTTCGCCACTCCATCACTCCCCACCTGAGAAAACTTCACTGGTTACCTGTGATCAGGCGCATAGAATTCAAAGCACTCACCCTGGCGTTCAGAGCCACCAGGGGACTGGGCCCGGTGTACCTGAGAGTCAGACTCCAGCATTACCATCACGACCGGGCCTTGAGATCCAACCACCTGCGTCTTCTAGCCATTCCCCGCTTTCGCAAGGCAAGGACAGGCGGTAGAGCCTTCGCGGTCAGGACCGCCAAACTCTGGAATGCCCTGCCACTCTCCATCCGCATAGCGGAGACTGAATTGATCTTCCGACGTGCCCTGAAAACCTGGTTCTTCACCAGCTCCTAGACCCCCCCGCACCTGTAACAGGCGACTGCTTTAGCGCCGGGACACCTCCGTTGGGGGTAGCTGTGCGCTCTACAAACTTCAAAATAAAATAAATAAATATGTGCCTCTTTCACAAATGGCCAACAGTCTTACAGCCTCATGTCCTGAGGCCTTGAGAAATGAAAACAACATTTCCCGAAGCACAAGATGATTCCCGTGCCCCGCCTCCTTCTCACCCAGGAGGCTGTTGTGCTAACTTTGGCCACAGAAAAAGACAGCAGGATTTCACTAAGTTATCCTTTTGGGGGCCATCACAACGCTTCCTCTTGACACATCGTGCAATAGCTCCTCCTCCCATCTGGTACAGTATTGTCCTTGGGGCATGTGCCACATGTACAGAAAACGAGCCGCTCAGGGAACGAGCTGCTTCATTCAAAGCACCCGCAAGCAAACTTTCCCGATTTTACTCTCTATTGTGTAAGGCTTCCGTTTTCACAAAATGTATATGACAACAGGCAGTGCGTTAACGTGAAACCATTCATCTCGTTCTCTTTTTATGCTAAAATATTTCTATATTTTATATGTTTTATCACAGGCCAGACAAAACTCATATAAAAAATCTGTTTTCAAGTTTAATTGTTGGTCTGCCAGTTGTTAAAAAGGCCATTAGTGTAAATAATAATTAATCAAAAAGTTCCATGAGATCCAAGCAAAGCGCTGATAGTTTTTAATGTTGTAGGCTTACTTTTTCTTCTTCTTCTATTTGATTGTGGGTTTTTTGGGGAAAAAACTGCAGTGACATGATGTAGTCTGTTGTCTTTTACGTTTAATGTCATCGCATCCATGCAATTGTTCTGATATGTTAAGTTTTTTTTCTGTGCCTCTTTCAAATATAGAATATGAAGTTGAAGTGCAGCTCCTCCTAATTGACCTTTGAGGCACCTGGTCCTTTTTAGATCGTGCCTAGCGGCAGCGCGCATGCGCTGCTCGCTCTGCGAGGCATGCTGTATTAGAGTATGCACTGGAAGCCCTGCCCACTCTCCGCCCATATTTGTCATTGGCTTGTGTCATTGTCCTTCGTAAATGCTGGCTTCTGATTCATAAATAGGCTTGTTAGTCCCTCCTTGGTACCACCTTGTCTGCATTTGTTACCTCCCATAACGACTGGACCTTTTACTTGGCTCGTTACACGGTCTGCTTTATCTAGTGGGTGAGCACTATTTTGTTTATTGACACTGACGGGGACAATGGCGGCTGCATTTTGAATTTGCAACGCGCCCACACAGGACAATGGCGGCCGCTTTTTTTAAAGAGTGAAATGCCGCTCTAACTTGCATACTGAGCGCGGCGCCCGCTTTGGGGAAACCGCGCTCAGTTACAATTAATTTTTTTAAACTTTCAGTTGAGCGCGGCGGCCGCTTAAGGGACACCGCGCTCAGCTACAGTTATTATTTTTTAACTTTCATGTTGAGCGCGGCGCCCGCTTCAGGGACACCACGCTCTGTTTCATTTTTTTTTTAACTTTAATAGTGAGCGCGGCACTCGCTTGAGGGACACCGCGCTTTAATGTCTCACGTTGCTGACCTTATGCCTTAGCTTCTGTAGAGCATTTGCAATGCAATAGGTCTCGCATTTACGCAAGTTTGCGCTATTGGCATTGTAAATGACAATGCCTTTTATTTATGTTTTGATTTTTAAAACATAAATAAAGGGCATTGTCATTTACAATGCCAATAGCTTAAACTCGCGTAAATGCAAGACCTATTACATTGCAAATGCTTGTTTATAATGCAAGTACTGCCTAGAATTACTGTATGAGTCATAAAGTGTGCAGTGGAAGTAGCAGAGTACACGCAAGTATTTAGGGGATAGATAAATGTGTTTTGCACGATCAAATTAAGAATCAGACAAACGTTGGCAGTTCCTATTATCTCTACATCGCGCTAAATTGTAACTAAAGAGATTGAATTTACAATCTTAGTTAAATGTTATCAAGAGACAAATATAAAAATATGCTCCAGCAGCTTTTTTTTGTCCTGTAAGGTGCTGATCACAAATTGTGCAGAGTAAGGTGGAATATTTGCCCCACCTATTAAATAATATTGGTGAAGTAGTTACCAGGTATGGTACCTACCTCCTGTTCCGAAATTTCAATCTGGAAATGGGGCACAGCATAAAGGATCAGTTTTTGACATACCAGATTCAGAACGTTTTGCCTTTTGTTTGTTCCCACACCTCTTAATGAATCTTGTTTAATAGGGTAGTTCAGTGTGCATAATGTTTTATTGGTTATATATAAGGTACCAAAAATTCTTCTAACACTTTTTATTATAACTTCTCAACATGCTGCACAGCAGCCACGCTGCTCTACAACCTAACTTAAATACAATAGCAAAGCCAAAAGCGCTGGCTAACCACTTATAAGGTCCCAAAGGCGAGACCTATTGACTATGCCAATGCTTGTGTTATTATATAGTTGGTATGCTCCCCCCCGTTTTCTCACTTAGTGTATCCCTTATTATGGAATGGAAAATGGAATGTTTGTTTTTAAAAGAAGAGGATGGTAGGACTGGAGCTGAGCTGGAGAAGAGCTGTGCTGGTGACTGGAGTTTCCTATTGCCCAATAAACCTGTATATCTCATCTCTCATCTTGGACTGTCCCTATTGGCCTTATGACAGTGGTGACCATTTTCACACTTTCACTGCAGATTCTCAATCATGCACAGATAGACCTCCCACCTTTCCAAATGGTACTAAACCCACAGCTCCTTATCCCATCTGGCCATATTTTTCCAGTTTCATCTCCTTGTAGAGAGTTAAACAATTTATAAAGGCTCGAGACTCACCCCTATGTACCTTGGTAAAATGTCTAGGCTTTTCCCCCCTGAGACATTGGTCTTATGACCACTTGTTTTATTTCTGAATGCATCACAAATGATAGGTCTGTTGGTACTGAAATCGCTCCATTTTAGGCATCCCGAAAGCGCATTTGGAACCTTCAAACAATCTTATCTGTCCTTCTACAAACATATCCAATAATATGCGGTAGTCACCCTTCTCCCAGTTCAGAAAGGACATCCCCGGCATGAAGTACAGATTTTCGTGTATGTGTGTCAGTTGGGACTAGAAAGAAGTGATCTATCTGCCCTATATTACGTTGTTCCACACCCCTAACAGAATATTTATTCGTATTTTGCTATTTATTTGACTGGAATGAATGTTTTGAGTCCCACGGTATCTGGATAACCATATCAAATTACAGAGGGATCTCCCAACCAATCTCAGTCCATGTGAGGCCAATATTTGTCTGCTTCTCTCCTTGACCATTCTCCCACAAAACGGAGCTGAGCTGCCCGATAGCAATAAAGATTATTTGGGAATTCCAGGCCCTCTTTAGCTTTTTTGATCCCTCAAAATGTTCCCTAACACATTGCGAGCCCTCCCATGCCACAGGAGGCAAATCAAGGCCTGTTGAAGATCGTCTAGTGCTTTCTTGTCTATTCTAACTGGCATGGAATGGACTGCGTATAGCATTCTTGGGATTACATTCATTTTAAGTGCAGTAATGCATCCCAGCCATGATATATAGAGATCCCTCCACCTCCAGAGGTCTGCTTTTATGTCTTGAAATAGTACTGGTATGTTTACTGTGTAACATCCAGCGATTGGGGCCATCAAGTTCACCCCCAATTTGCAAATCAACCCCGTAATCATCTTAAAGGGGAACTTGAAAGGCCTGTAGGGAAGTTTTCCAACTTGTATTCATTTATTTTATATGCGTAGTCCCTCCCACACTCTTCATAATTTCGATCAATTGAGGTAATGGCACACTGGGGTCTGACAATGACAGCATTACATTACCTGCAAATTAAAGATAGTGTACGTTCTATTGCTTCAAACCTAATTCCTTTGATGGTGTTCACCTGGATTTTCAGTGTCAGTGTTCTATGTCCATGATGTACATCAATGGGGATAGGGGCCACCCCTGTCTAGTGTTCCTCTATAGGTTGAAGCAATCTGATGGCACTCCGCCGCTCTAGCATCACCCCCATGAAGGACCATTGTATCCCATAGCAGACTAAGTTCATTCTTTTTCCCTTCACCTTTTCAACAAGGTGGATCAGCCTTCAGACATTATGAAATGTCTGCCAGCCCGCCGCGAATCCTGCCTGATACTCTTGCATAGGAGAGGGTAGAAAAGGTGCTAGACAGTTCACTAAGACCTTCATATACATTTTTATATCCAGGTTTAGCAAAGTGATCAGCCTGTAGGCTGAGGACTCTGAATGGTCGTCCCCTGTTTTAGCGAGTGCTACAATGTTGGCATCCTCCATTGATGACATATAAATCCACCCTTTTCGGATGGGGTTAAACACTCTCTTGAGGTTCGAGGACATTTTGGCAGAAACATTCTTACAAAATTCTCTAATAAACCCACCTGGGCCTGGAGCTTTCCCATGGTTTGCAAAATTAGATGGCAGTTCTTATCTGTTGTTCCCCCAGTGGGGCTCTCAGACCCACGGCTTTATCCTCCGAAATGCACCAAAATGAACGCTTCTTTAGAGCTGTCCATATCTTGCTCCATATCATAGAGTTTGTCATAGAAGAAGCAGAAGAAGTTGGACTTCCTCTCATTCGCATATGTTAATTCATAATTAAGAATTCTTTAGGCCATATATCCCTTATCAACTGATTTGTGTCTATAGTTTATGAGCTAATGGTCTGGGTGTCTTATTTCCTGTTTCATATCCCTTTCTTTTAGTGCCGAGAGTGCCCTCTACGGTGTTAACTCTTTTTTGACCTTTAATTGTAGTGACCACTCTCAAGTCGGCCTTAGCACCTGAACATTTATGTTTCTGCTGTGCTCTCTTCATTTTTTCCTAGAGTAGTGCTTGTACACTCTCTTGTTTAGGAGCTGCTGCTATTGATATCAGGTGCTCACTAGGTAACCACTAGTGACCTGTTTAAAAGCTTCCCAATGCATTGCTATGGTTGTATTTTCTATATTGGTATTCACCCTATACTCATCTATGGCTTTAATTAGCTTGGCTCGCTTTGCTACATCCTGGATTAAATATTTACTCAGCTTGCAAATCCTTTTCCTATAGGTTTTCCTAAATCATTCAGTGTGACCGACACCCGTGCATGATTTAATACCGATATGGTTTCTATCTGTGCCTCTCTCACTGCCTTGTACTTGTTGCATTGCTCAATAGAAGTATCATGTCAATTATAGAATATGTATGGTGTATCAAGAGTACATTGTATGGTCTTTTTCTCCAAGGTGTCTCGTTCACCATACACCAAATAAGCCAAATTCCTCTATTTGCTCTTTAATTTCTATTGCCATCCTTTTAGCGGCCCCTTCGGTGGCAGCTGATTGACATCCGCCAAATTGTTGTGAATTATTTTACACAAGGAAGGGAAATTAAGCCCCCTGGTTATCCGTCTTTAAACATTTTTTGCCATTATGCTTATTACATTTTTCTTGATTTTTCTAAATTGGTTTGGGAATTGCATTGTGTTTCTTACTTTAATGTTGTTTAATGTTATTTGGTACTGCTTGAACCTATCATATAGTTATCTGGCGAACACCCTGCTGCATTTCTATAGCTACCGGGGATTGAGCAGATTTTTCTCAGTGAAGTTGATTGGAACCTAACAAGCTGGTGGTTTATTAAGTTGGTGGCCCACTTCTGAAGTTACTCACTTTCTAACAATATGGTTATAGGAATGTTAAAAGATCATTCGAACATAATAGGAGCTAAACAGCAACCCATTGCGAGATAGCAGTAGTGAATACAGTAAAGATTATGACTTAGTAGAAACATATGCACTCTGACAGCGGTCTATGACCAAAGAGAATATTTTGTGTCTATCATGCATACAAGTAGTAGGGACAACGTAGAGCAACCAGGGGTCTTGGTTTGTGCATCTTTATCTATGGAAGCAGGCGAAAGCAGCATGCTGCAGACCTTTTGTGGACAACGATGCATTCTTACTTGACATCAGATTTGTTGTAGCTTCTACACCAGGCGCTAAATGTCACTCAGGGTCAGTATAGAATATGGTAATCATTTGCTACTAGGCTTGAAGGAGCTCCGATTTGTTACATTTTAATTTTACAGAGGGTTAAACCAATGCCATCAAAGGCACAAGTGAAACCTGTAAATGTGTAATAGAGTGAGGGTTCACCAAAACAAGGGATTAACTTGCAATTACTGCCTATGCCCTGATATTGTGGAAGACATGGATCCCCTTGTGGAAATCAGCCTGTGTAGATGAAACAACGCTGGTTCCTTCCGCCCAGTTCATTAGTTCTGATGAATGAGAGTGTAGTAATGATTCAATTCTTCACTGTCTTCCCATTCTCCAAAAACAGGCAGGACTAGGAGCAGCTGCTTAAAGGAGGTTCCATTGTTGCCACTGTATTTTGCTTCCGGCCTACTTCACTGATAAATTCAGAGGACACGTGATCATCCACTGATTGAGACTTAAATTAAAGAAAATCATAGAGAGGTTTTAATAGTATTTTTCGATTCTTCCAAAATAAGATCTTGCCATTTAAAGAAATATCAGAAATATGGTCAAGGTGATACTTATCACTGTAACATTGCACGTGATCCAGTGTTCACTGCTAAATCAAAATCCTTAATGGCAGCCGTCCGCACTGCTGTCTGGCTATTCGGACTGGAATATATCATGTGTTGACCTTGAGGTTTATAGGTCATGGTTTCTGGGGGAGCGTATATCAGGGTGCCTACCTCCTAAATCACCCTCGCGGCTACCTTTACCAAATACCGGGCGCATTCCACAAACAGCAACATTAATTTTGCTCTGAGAATATTTCCCCCTTCAGGCAGCGTTACTATATCCAGCGTATGGAACACATTAGTTCCAAGAGCTCTTGCAGCGGGAACCCTGGGGTATAGCTCAGGGCCTACGTCACACTGCTTCTGACAGAGTGGATGAAGCACTGCAGGCAGCAGCCCGGTACAGTAACTGAAAGTGAGGAACTCATTAGCTGTGGAGCAAGAAAAATGGGCCAAGTGACCTTTGACCGTTGTAGGGATTTCTGGCCTCTCCAAAGCTAGTTCTACGTGCTTTGCTAAAGCTAAGCACATGCGGAAGTCTGCATTCAAGACAGAGGTTGCCTCCTCATAACGCGGGGCACCTACCACTCACCAACCGCCGTTTAAAGATGCAATAACATAAATAGCCACACTTTTCCTCTAAGTAATTAAATAAGCACATCTGTTTTTCATTTCCATATGGAACCGTGTCTTTCTATTCCCACAGGAAACATATGAAAGCACAATAAAGTTAGAAACTGCACTCACGTGAGAGGCCTGTGGCACAATGGCATTCTCAGACTCAGGGATACATGGGTAGATAACAACTCACGTTTGCACTGAACGATTGCACTGCACGTTTTACCTCTACTAGAGAGAAACAGGAGACAAAATGCACAAAAGTACTTGCATAGAAGGCGCTGTCTGCACTTAGGGGCAAATCTACTAATCTTTCGTGCAACGCAGGGCAGCAAGCAAAGTTGAAGTGCTGCGGTGTGTGAAAGAGAGAGAAAGCTGAAATGCTCCATATTTACAAAGATATGCAGTAGTTCTGCTCTCTCCTTGCGCTGCGCAGCCTAGTGCCAACGCAGTCACATTTTCACCATAGTGAAGGGGTGCCTGTGTTACAGGCAGGATTGTTTTTGTGCAGGAAGAGACATCTTCTAGAACAAAAACAATCGTTAGAGGCAGGGCTTTAAGTGGGGGGGGGTCTGTGGGGGTCTGAGCACCCCCAGTTTTTTTTGGGGGTCCTCGAAAGGGGTCTCTATTTTCGGGCCTCAAAGGTCAAAGGTAGGGTGACCAGACGTCCCAGTTTTTGTTTGGTGTTTCGGGTGAGCATGCGCGCTCACTGCTTAAGGCGTGACGTCATTGTAGCAGGAAGGGAAATCCTTTGAAGAGAGACACTTTCTCTCGGGAGTTCCCTTCTCTTTGAACATGCAGCGCCACCTACGTCATCGTGCCAGCCATCGGCACAACAACAGCTGGTTAGAACCGGCACAACCCTGCTTTTACGGCCTGCAGCCCCTCGAGCTGTGTTGTGTGCCCGAGGCCAAGTTCGCCGCTCTGAGAAGGAGCCTTGAAAACACCCTGCCGGTATTCACCACCGCCGGCCCAGGATCGTCATTTCCGAGCCGCGCTCGAATTGGTCACAGCAACGAGGGTTTCCCCCAGCAACGCGGAGGTTCGTCAGGCGGAGCTACATTGAGTCTGGAGAGGCGCGAGGCGTCCCCTAGCAACCGGGGTTCCCTCGCGCTCGTCATCGAGGAAAGGAGCTGAACCTGAGGCCGAGGCACGTCCCACCGGCGAAAGCGGCTTCACCGGAGATCAGCGCGGACCGCAGAGCCCCCTTCACATCCTACGGTAACCGGCTTCAACACGTGACCGGAGTTTGCACAGAGGGGGAGATTGTGATCACACGCGCTACCGGCGGGCCGCCGCAGGGGTGATTAAAGCTTGGTGACTTGACTATGGCAATCACGGGGGGTGATTTGAGAAAGCGCTATTTTTGTGATTTGAGAAAGCGCTATTTTTGTGATTGGGAAAACGCTACTTTTTTTTTTTTTTAAACTCTATTTTCCATTTTAATAGTAAACAATACGATACATTCGTAGTATAGCAGTCATGTACGCAAATGACGATGTTGTTTTACAGCTTACAGTTAATTGCATTTTCATTCCATTTATGTGAAGGGAAATATACAAAATTTCTTATCGCCTACACATTAGCCAATCTCTAATTACACATTAGTTGCCCCAACTAATCCGTTGTAGTGTAATAAGAAGGTGTTTTACAGTTGTGATATATGGGAAAACGCTACTTTGGGTGATTCTATGACTCCACGAGTGCAGCTGGGGCATTTTTGAAAAACATCTCAGTCACATTAGTTTTGAAATAACGTTCCACACGCTAGGAGCAGGAGTCCTCCAAGCCGAAGGGCTCAGTCAATTTCATTATTCACCTTATCTGCTTCTGCTCTGAAGCGCAAGTCTATGCAGTCTTCAATGATTGACTTCCTACCGTCACTGAAGCGCCAGCGTGTTACAGGGGAGTCTTGTCCAGTGCAACCAACTAGTGATGAGGCTAGTAAAACTCAGCAAGAGTCTGCCAAGGACAGTCCACCTTTACAAAGACTTCAACGTGTGCCAGAGAAAGAAACCGTCAAACTCCCTGACTGCTGGAACACTAAACAGTGGTATTACTTTCAAGAGGAATATAAATGGTTGTACCTTAAGTCAGGCAATATTGGATGTTCTTCCTGCAAACAGGCTAAATCAACAGGTCTTTCAGTGCACAATAACACCCAGGGCATGCGCATAAGTAAAGAGTGGGCAGATGGCGAGGTTGGTCCTTCCGGTGACGGAAAAGCTTTCAGGCAGAAACAGCTCAGGAAGAAGATTATGAAGCATAAGGTGAGCGCTGGTCACTTGGCAGCTGAAGACATTCTTACAGCTCAGCAGGAAAATACATTGGTGGTGACAGTACACGAATGTAATGCAAAACATATGGAGAGCACATGCAGGGTATTTGACACTGCCTACTACTTGGCAAAAAAGATCGCCCTTTCACTGACCACCCTGATCTAATTCTCCTTCAGGCAAAGAATGGCAGTGCAATGGGCCGTGTTTTGCACAGCAATGTGACTGCAACTGAAATAATAAAACACATTGCACTGGAAATGCAACAAAGATTGGTCTGTTATATCAGACAACACAAACCAAAGATCACAGTATTAATTGATGAAAGCACTTCTATTAGCAATGCTTCTACCTTAATCATCTACCTCCGTGGCATTTTTGGAAATGAAAGTACCCCAGTGACCATCTATTTCGGCCTTCTGGAGCTGGCAGAAACAAATGCCCTTGGCGTAAAGACAGCTCTCCTAAGCTACTTCGAAAAGTTGGACTCACAAAACGTCTGCTACATGATATCTTGATTGCAGTATGTTCAGATGGAGCAGCAGTAATGTTTGGTAAAAAGGAGGAGTAGTAGCATTGCTGAAATCAGAATTTCCAAATCTTGTACTGACATGGCACTGTTTGGCTCACAGACTAGAACTTGCTGTGGCAGATACAGTTGATGAGGTTGCCGGGGTCAATCACTTCAAGATTTTCATGGACTCATTGTATGCCACATACAGCATGTCACCAAAAAACCAGAGAGAGCTAAATCTGGCCGCCAGCGAGCTATGTGTACAGCTTCAGAAGATAGGGAAAATGCTTGATACTAGATGGGTAGCATCCAGTTACAGATCTGTGAAAGCTGTTTGGAACTGCTTCCCTGCCTTGTGCAAACATTTTGAGAATGCTTCTAAAGACCCATCCAGACCCATAAGAGACCGGAGTAAGTATGAAGGTCTCTTGAAGAAGCTTACATCCTATTCTTTTATCAGAGATTTGGGGGTAATGTGTGATGCACTTCAAGAGCTCAAAGACTTATCACTCTCCTTACAGAGGAGGGACATTACAATTGTTAATGCCCACAGACTTTTGGTTAGTCAAGTACGTATATTTAGAGCAATGAAGGACTCTCTGAGCTTCTGCGGCTCAGAGAGCAGTTGACGAGGGCAAATTCAAGAATGTTCCTCTTTTCCATGGTAGAAGTAACTCTGTTGCCCTTAATCAAAATCAGTTTTACCAAAGTCTGTCTGTAAATATCAATAAACGATGTGCCCCAGATTCTGAGAAAGAACTTATAGCCAGCTTCAGTGTGCTAGATGCAGGCAACTTGCCTTCTGGTGATGAATGCATTCTTTATGGTGAAACAGATATCCAGAAACTGTGTTCAGAGTTTCAGCTGCCAGCAAGAGATACTATCCAAGCTTTTAGACTTTTCAAAGATTTTGGTGGAAAGAAAACCCTTGAAGCATTAAAAAAGTTAGTAGTTTGCATGGAAACCCTGCCAGCAAGTAATGCGGATTGCGAGAGAGGTTTCAGCGCAATGAACTTAATTGCTAGTCCAACAAGGGCCTCTCTTCTTGTAGAGACCATTTCTTCATGCTTATGGGTAAAACTCAATGGTCCTCCATTTGAAACATTTGACGCAAAGCTGTATGTAAAGAGTTGGCTGGCAAAAGGTAGAAGGTCTGCTGAAGAAAATTGTTGTGAGAAACCCCAGCAAAATAGACACAGTGAATATCTTCAAGGGTTTTGGGAAATCCTGCAATAGATTTCTAAGTAATGTAAATAATTTTTACATGTTTTTTAAAGTGTTTGGTATTTTATGGCTTATACTTAATAAATATACCTTTTATTATCCTTTGCTGGATGCAACTTCATGATTTTCTTAAGCACACAATGCTAGTTATCTTGATTTAGACCACGCCCCTACTCGGATAGGCCACACCCCTTTAAGAAATTTGCCACGCCCCTTTTAGAGCACCCCCAGTTTTTTTTTCACACTTAAAGCCCTGGTTAGAGGCATTTTCCTCTTTCCACGTATGCAGAATGCAGCACACGTGGAAAGAGGAAATAACAAGGAGAAATAAAGCTATTCTTATGCCTCGCTGGGAAAGGTGCAACATTTTGACAAATTCCCAGGTTTACTAGCTTTAGTAAATCCGGGAATGTGCCACAGTTCATGGGTGGATGCATGGGAACGCCCATGCTCCACCCATGGAATGGCTCCCAGCTTGAAATGTAACGTAATGCAGCGCAAGCAGCTGTGTTGCGCTACACTTCTTTACGAAGCCACGCAAGGTGGCACAAATTGACCCTTTTATTGCTTTGTAAATATTACTGAAGCCTTTGTGGTGTGCGTGACACAAGGACAAAGCAAAGACTTCATAAAGCTGGGCCTTAATATATACATATGTGAAGTGGCCCAAACTATTGTTTAACAAGGTCAATCAATCCTGACTTTCTAGGCGAGAGCACTTTGCATTCTGGGACTAGTGGCAAAACTTTTGCCTTTAAAAGATATGAACATACAAATCCCACTATGCACGGAGATGTTGGCTAAAAAGTCAGGGAAAAACAAACGAGCAAAGCATTCTCCTAGTCACTAGCATAGATTTTACCCCACATGACCTTGATGTGCGTCTGACTTCCTTTACTAGTGATTACTATTATAACTTCTCTTGCTACTCAGTCTGCTCAGTCATCAGTACTCCCCTGAGATACAACACACAACCACCCCTCGTCAACGGGTAATTGGAACACCATTGATACACAAGCATTGGCAAATCCAATAGATCTGGTGTTGGCTTTGTCAATTGTTATTTTATTTTGACATGGAGGGAGTTGGTATTTTCTATATAATTTTAGTAAAATCAAAAGGTATTGGCTAATACCAGAGCTAAAATAAGGCTGCATTTGAACCAGTAGATCTTATTAACCTGCCACACACATTTTTTGCCAAAATACTACACAAGCTACAACAAACTTTGTACATAACAAGCTTGTGATAGTTGCCAGCCAAATATCTTACCAGTCCATACCATTACCTCACCAACAATACCACTACTGACGATTATGTCAAAACAAATCTCTATAATGCCATTACCTTGTTTACCATTGCATGGTTATATTTCATGTTTTTTCTATTGCATACATCCATCCGCCAATTAATTCAGCCTTTTACGTTTTCTTTACAAATGTATGTTTATATGGTTGTGGATTGGCCCATGGAGTGTTGCACCGCGGGCCATGACTCAGTGCGCGGTGCAGCCTGCTTCTTCCTCGCGGACAGCGGTGCAGCCCGCCGTGCCTCCCTCTTCTCATCGGGCGCATCGCGGTACTGCATGGCAGCCCGCTGTTACTGTTGCTGTTTTGGCGTCGCGGCTGCATTCCACGGCGCCTAACCCTTTCTATGTTGGGCATCCCGAAAACGTACGTGGCAGCCCGTTGTTTAACATTTTGTCATGTTAGGAATGCCGCAGCTCCAGTCTTGGACCTGCGGCTTCCTATTTTCACATGTTGGGCATTATTTCCTTACCTTTTTTCACTGGGTGATATATTTTTCTTTCTTCATTCTTCTTCAGGCCATATTGTTGCCTTCCACCTTCCAATGATTCCTCAGTCTTGGTCCCAGAAGGCCTTGGGAAGTATTTGCTCTACCATTCCAAGATGGCGACCTTCCTATTCTGTTCATTATCCTTTTCCCTATCCCAGATGGTGGTTGCATACTTTCTATTTGGTCACTTCCTGTTCATGGGTATTTATGAGGATGAATCCTTCATTTCCTTGCGTTGCAACACTCCTCGCTCCTCCTGGTGTGTTTTCGCTCCTGTTGGTGACCTGTGCTCTTGCCTGGTGTATTTTTGCTTCCTGTTGGCGTCCGATTTAAGTTTTATGTTCCAGTTTGGATTCCTTGAACTCTTCTACTTCTTTGGATTCCTTACCTTCATTTTTTCCTTCCTTGCTGGTGTTTTGCTCTTCTGGGGGATTCTTTCCTTCCTTTTCGTTCCTGGAGTCTCCGCTTCCATCAGAGGTTTTTCCCTACAGCTTTTTTTTCTCTTGGGATTCCTTTTGGAAGGCACAGTCTGCTCTGGCTTTTTCATTGACGGCAGCACTGTGGCTACTAGAAAGGGTCGCCCTTACCTTGGACAGACCAGAACCCTCAAGAACCGAAGTTGAGAATCTCTCCAACATGCCAGAACTGGTAAGAACATTACAAGTCGTAACATGGAGGGTCGTTTGTGGAGTTGTCTGTGGACTGACCATGCCCAAAATAGCCATATTGTTGTTGAGTTGGACATTGGAGGTGCATTCTGAAGGGAAGTTGAGTCAAACAATTGTGCAATGGGTGAGGTGTTTTTAGGGTTGTTTCTGGATGGCATTTGACTCTCCTCCCAGTTTCAGCTCTGTCAGTTTATCTGCTTGGGGTCTTGGTAGGCCGTGTACGGTTCGAGGTACAATTGTACTTCTCTAGAATTTAGAGGAGTTCTTTTGTGAGTGGGCGTGTGGGAGTATGGGGCTGAGCACAGTGCTGAGAGTGTTTATGTTGGTCTCAATGTCAGGCTGGTGATCTTTGTAATCAAAGAGTTAATGTTCTAATTTGTTGTCTAGGTTGGTCAAAGTAGGTAGTTCTCTCTGAAATTGAATTTTCTCAAGGCAGCACTATCCTGGTAATTTTAAGCACCCTGTGTGTCCTGTTTCCTTGTGTCTCTGTACCTTTTTCCTTGTTTTGCTATTCCAGGTCTCTCTTCTTAAGAACATGGAGGTTTCCTAAAATGCTCAGAGGATTTCTTTAGCGCAGCTATTGCCAATTCCTTAAATTTCAGGTACATTCTTTTCTCATGAGGTGACTCATATCTGTGAGCACATTACCTCTTCCAAGGATAACCTAATTAACATAATTAAGTATTACACATGTATTTATTTTAATTAAATGTAGTTAAATGAAATTATGTATATTTTTTAAATAAAATGAAATTGAAAAATTAACATTGGCCAGTGGTAAGGTAAAGGTACCAGTGTTTCTAAAGTTTCTAGCATGCACTAAAGTAATTTCAAATTAATTAAATAAGTTAAAATATTTCAATTATTTGGGCTAATGTTTAGGGTTTGAGTTAGGGTTAAGGTTATTATTACAGTAAGAAAAAGTGTTCCTTGTTTATAAAATCAATTTAATTTAATTTTATTCAATTAATCATAGTAAATTATAACCATTGTTTGGTGTTAGGGTTATGGCTAGGGCAAGGGTACAAACTTTTATTTAAAAAGCATACATTTTAAGTTAGAAAGGTCTGATATGGTTGGTGGATACTAGAATGTATCAGTTTTTAGTTTTAGCTGTATGAATGCTGTTTCACCGCTTTTCTGTGCCCAAGCTTAATGCAGTAATATGTGCTACATTGCAAGAATTACTGACTTTGCAATTCGTTGAGCTGCCAGTGTCATGCTTCAGGAGTGAAGTTTGGCTTATTTACCATATATATTTTTTCAACATTTACTGTTTTCATTGGTTAGGCACAAGTAGAAAATAAATCTGGTCTTTAAACATACCTTTTGAGTCAGACGGTTCACGCTATGACAGCAACAAGGATTAGTGAATCTGTACTAAGGGGCCCATTAGGATGGCGGGTGGATCGCCCCCGCTGGGCCGGCGGTAGCCACCGCTGGCCCGGCGGGGGCGATCCGCCCGCCATCCATGCCAGATTGACCCCCCGCCATATTAGTATGGCTGGGGGGTCCGCGGCGGATGGAAAGACCGTCCGCCGCTTTTCCGCAGGTCGACTCGTCGACCGGGCGGAAAAGGGGCATAATATGGTGGCGGTGTCTGCAAGACACCGCTATCCATATTATGATGCTGGCGGTGATCAGCCTTTCCATGGCGGCGTTGCCGCCATGGAAAGGCATGCAGTTTTTGCTGTTGGGGGTCCGTTGCGGGCCCCCAGAGTGTTGGGGGGAGTTGGGGGTGCACATGGGGGGTACCTATGGTACCCCCCTCATTGCAATGCACTACGTGGCAGGCACCACATGGTGCCTGCCATGTAATGCATGGCAATGATGTGCGCACTCCTTTTGCATTGCGGGCCGGTCTGCAGCCAGCAGATCCACCCGCAATGTAATAGGCCCAGGATGCGCCCGCCAGTGTGGCGGGCGCATCATAATATGCATTGCGGGACCGCCGCAACTTCGGCGGTCGGTCCCTGGCTCCGTTGCGATGGCGGGCGGACAATCGTAATGGACCCCTATATTTTGCACGTGTCGGGGGTCAAATCAAAAGAATTGTTGTTTCTTCATGTGACACTAGACACATGTGCAAACATGAAAACGTTGCTTTTTTGTATGAAATGCAGGATACCAAAAAAGCATAGGAAATATGAAGCATCAAAATGTAAACATGACAAATTGTCATTAGGAGGATATGATGGTAATTTTCCACCTCTATGCTCTGCCTATTTACATAGCGTGCCATGCCATGGGCCAAACTTACAGCCAGTTTTGGCTTTTTAGCTGATAGAAGTTTGTATTATGGAAATTGTAGTTTTGATTTTACCATTATATGTACAGACTTAAAAATCAGAGCACCAAAAATCTTTCTGGCCAAATAGCATAAGATTCTCTAAAAGTGTCACACAATACGTGACACATTGAAGTAGTTACTACATTATCACCATGCCACTCAATTGTATTTTACCCTGTGCCCCTTGCTGTACATCTCACTATGCACCATTATTGCACAGTCATGTGTCAATAAGTCAAAGTACTTTATTTCCAAGAAATATATTCTTATAGAAATATTACACACATTTTCATAAAAGGAAGAAAAATCATGAAAAGGACACAGTTATAATGATCTAAAACACAGTGCATGGTTATATACTTCTACCTGACTACTTGTAGATTATGCCACTTCAGCTAGATAATCATTAAAAAATTTCTCTACCCTAACCCAATACATTCTACAATCCAAGTCTCATATATATTTGCTACCTTTTACTAAAAATAGTAAAAAAAAGAAAATGGTCAATATAAAAGCAATACATTCTGCTGCAATAACATTTTAAAGTGCAATGTGCGTTTAACCAGCATCAAATCATACATTTTCCCCAATCAGGATTCTAAAATGCAATATGCATAGCAACTTTTCACAACCTTCCTATCTGGGAATCCACTGATTTACTTAACATCAACTGGCTGAGTGGTATTACATCCACACAGACCTAGATCTTCAACCCTATATGGAAGATAGTGCCAGTTGTGCCTTTCTGATTTTACTCAAATATTGACCAACAGCGATTTCTGCATCTCAAAATCTAAGACTATAAATCAGCTGTAGCCCCGCATCTCTGGTTTGGATCCTGTATTTCTTAAACACAGGCTGAAGAATCTTTTTCCTTGACTCTATGAAGAACACACAATCAAACAATAAATGTCTCACTGAGTATTTCTTCCCTCTCTTACAGGGGCACTGGCTATTGCTCTTAACCATCTCTGATTTAAATCCTTTAATACCCCACCTAGGGTCAATTCCCACCCTCAAGCGCAAAACGTCATTCTGCATGCGCATGTCTGGAATATTATATAGATATGGTAACAAATCAGTGCTGTCCTGTGAAACTAAGAAAGGAATAGCTGAGTTCTTAGTTTTAAGATGGCAAAGATCCTCTTTCCAGCTGGTTTCTATGGCACTTTGCCTGAGTGAGCTCTTTATCTGGTTAATCGAAACCACTTCTCCTCCTTCTACACACCTCTCTGAAACATTCAAACGCTTTTGCATTATTGTCACAGGATTCCTTTTACCGGAGAGAGTTGTCATCATCTCTGGTAAAATTTGCTCAGAGAGTTTGCCATATGGGGGCCCAATTTTAAGAGAGGCATAAAAGGGCAAGGCTCTGCAATCAGCCAGCACACTCCAGGCTACAGTTCTCAGCTCCCTCCTTACAGCTTAAATCATAGAATTTTTGGGGAGATCAAGAAGCAATTTCAGAGAAGTGCCTTCTAGCCCTTCCCATATGACTCGCCTGTCCAATGCTAACACCTCTGCTCCATTTAAGGCTTGCGGAATTAGCTTACCCTGGATAACTTTGCTTAGCAGCTCCAAGGTATGACTGCTAAATTTACGGTCAAACCTTTTCACCCCATTCACTACTGCGGACAGGGCAAGCCTCCGAGCAGCCATTTGTTTATTCTACCTCAAATCATCCGAGAAGGTTAGGCCTAGATATTTGTACTCTGTAACCTGCTCTAATCTTAAATTACAGAGGAACCACCCAAGTATCCTTCTTCTACTGGCTTCTTCTGTAGCCATCAACATTTATTGTTAGCTTGTTGTTAGCTTGTTTTTAAGGCAATAAGCCTTTAGGGCATTTAGTTTTCGTTGCAACCCAATAGGTGTAAGATCCATAACCACCAGATCATCTGCATATATGAGGCAACTAATGTGCCTACCTCCAACCGTTGGTGAAAAACTGTGTGTAGCATGTAGGGTCTCGGGAAGGTCTGTGATAAACAGGTTAAATAGCAGGGGTGCTAAAATGCCATAAGCCCTTCTCCACTGGAATTTTCTTAGTCAGATTCCCACACCCAGCAAGATCAATCTGAACCCAATGGCCATTATGGAGCTTCATCACTAGGCCCAACAGGGCCCCTGGTATCTTCCACTGCAGTAATTTGTGCCAAAGCGTATCTCTATCCACATTGTCGAAAGCCGCTTCGAAGTCAACAAAGCCGTCATGTGTCCCTGAACTGCACAGTAGCCAGTATTAACATGAAGCAGTTTCACTTTGTGCCCTTATTATCCTCCACTTTGCTAAAGAACATCACCCGGTATCACCTTCTGCACATATATATTCAGTCAAGATTATCTTTCTTTCCTGTCAGTGCCAAAACAATGAAAACAGCAAATGCCTTAGAAAAAACACACATGGAACAAGCAAAATAACTATTAGATTGTGTATTTTGATGCCCGTCTGCTTGTTAACCTGTATGTAAGGGGGCCTGTGGGATTAATGGATTTTGTTAAAATGGGTGTTTGTGTTATAGTTTGTGCCCATGTGTGTATACTATGCACGTGTGAGTGGAACCCTCTGTTCACGCAGTATAAAAACCGAGACCTCTCGGCTTTGTCAATGCGTTTTTTTTCAACAAGGCCGAACTCAGAGCATGATAGTGGACAAGCACAAACTCCGTGAACCTCACTTCAATGCTATGTTCTGTGTGCTTTTTATCGAGGTCGTCAATGACCGTGTCTGTCAGGTGTCGACTGTTATTTTTGCAGCATGTTCAGCTCAGAGAGCTCTCTGTTGGGATACTGGTCCTAGGTGAGATTTACGTGTTGGCTAACTGCACAGCTAACATCTGACATGGGTTGTTCCAGAGCAGGCTTTGCTTGATGCCTCAACATCACATGCATGCTTGAAAAGCCCATATTGAACACCTTCAAAACTATTTTCAAATTTTCAAACACTGTGACTTAGGGCCCAATTCTGATCCCGTTAGGAAGGCCTCCAGACGGGTTCCGGAACGAGTAAATCCGATTCGAAGCCTATGTTTCCGACTGAATCGTCCCCCATTCCGCACGACCAAGTACAATGCGAAGATCTCGTCCGCGCCGACCGAATCGTTTCCTAACCCGATCCTGTCAGTCCGAGTCGTTTGGAGCCGAATCGAGCCGTGCAATGGGGCCGGCTTCCGAACGAGCGAGTACGATGCCCGATTCTGACAGCCAGTACCGACTCGGTTTTGGCGAGACAAAAAGGCTTTGGGAATCAGACTTTGGGGGGCCATAGCAGGCCCCCCTTCACCCGGGGCCCTCCGAATCAGTCGCGGGGGGTGGCCATGGGTCCCCCAATCCAAGCATGCAGAGTGTGTTGAACACCACGGGGTGGCCGCCACAGGGTGCACGCTTTTCTCCACCCACACCTTTTTGCAATGGGAGCCTGTGTACGCATTCGGTACACAGGCTCCCATAGATTTAAATGGGAGTCCGAGCGAACCGAGTCCGTCACTATACAGATGCATCGGAATCGGTCGCACGGACTCCTGGAGCGCGATTCGCTTGGAAAGCTCTCTGGAACCGAGTCATTCGGAGGGCTTTCCTAACGGGATTGGAATTGGGCCCTTAGTTGGAAACATACCTAAAATCACCCATCAAACCAATTCATAGAGGTCACGTTCATACTTGGGACATCTCAAATGCAAATGGTCAATGATACCTGCTATAATGCACTTCAACTCAAACAACTGATGCTTTCCAAGCACTTTATGGTCGCCATGCAATTCCCTGTATTTTTCCTGCTTTTACATCATTTGAGGGTGCCAGCCATTCCAGTGGATCTGTAATTGACACGCAGGCAACACTAAAAGCCAGTGTGACACTTTGGGGTCACACCTCTTCAACACAACATTAAATGCACTTTGTTACAAATACGTATTTTAAACAAGGCACCTGAGCACTATATGTTTCTATGACATAATATCATCATCAAAAACATTGTGAAACACAAATATCGCAGCAAAAATATTGTGGTAATAAATACTGAGTTTACATACCCTGTAAATTGCAAAAATTTAGGGGCCGATTCCGATCTCGGCCGGTAGGGCTCCGAATCGGAGTTGGCTTTACCGGATCCGATTCGGAGCCCTGTTTCCCGACCGATTCGTACGCGGGTCAGGCCGAGCGAGTACGATGCAAGCGCCCGCGAATTCGCCGACCGACTGGTACGCGGCTTCAACACGCTCCGACCGACTCACACGGACCCGACTCGCACCGCGCAATGGAGACGTTCCCCGGCCGGGTAAGTACGATGCGCACCGCGAGCAGTCCGACCGACTCACGCCGTCCGGCTCGAAAGAGCAGTCGGAGCCGCACTTTGGGGGTCCGTGTCGGACCCCCCTGTTCTGCGTAGCCTCGCGAGTCGCACACAGGGGGGACCCATGGGTCCCCCCTACCTGTGCATGTACGGCACGATGCGCTTCGCCGCGTACACGCTGTAGGGGGCGCCCTTGTCTGCCTCGCACCCTTTGAGTCAATGGGAGCCCGCGTACGCGTTGTACGACCGGCTCCCATTGACTTCAATGGGAGTCCGACCGAATCGAGTCCGATAGCCTACGAACGCATCGTACTCGTCCGGTCGGACTGCCAGAGTCCGATTCGGTCGGAATTCTCTCCGGGTCCGGCTTGGTCGGAGAGATTTCCGGCCCGAATCCGAATCGGCCCCATAGTCTACAAAATAACATGATACCTAATATCGAGATCATATAGGTAAGTATATATATTTAAAAGAATTAAAAATATAACAAAAAAATAAGTAATTTATATATATATATATAACATAAAATGTAAAAATAAAGGTAGTTATTTAGAAAATATATAATACTTAAAAATAAATGTAAATAAAAAATATATAATAAATAATGTAAAACTGAACACAATTAATTTTGACAAAAACTTGAACCAAATACTACTAATAACTAAAGAATGTTAAAAAAACTAGATAATATACATTTGCAATAAAATATTGAACAAATAAAATTATACTTTATAATTGCCAAATAATTAAACTAATATTTTAAAACAAATTATTAAAATTATTATTATTAATAAAAAGTTACTAAATAATATAAGTAGATTAAATAACAATAAAAAATATACTGTAAACTGAATCCTAAAATATGTTATAAAGGAAAAATAACAAAATAACAAAAAATAGAAACATAAGCAAAATTCAAAAATACTATTTTAAAAGAAACCAAATTAATAAATATGGATATATCTCCAACAAAAGGGAAACAATACTTTAAATGCTACATCCAAAGAAATAAATATAACAAATTAAAATTAAATAAACAATTAAATTTCAATGAAATAAAATTCAACCAAAAACATAAATAAAACAAAATTAACATGTGAAATTCGCAAAACAAATGTTACATTTTCAACAATAAGATTTACCACTCTGTCTTCAACCTAAAAACAATAAGGCAACTATTAAAATTTAGTAGGATAAAATATACTATTGCTACTCCAACCTAAGCTACAGAAGGAAAGTGTGGAGTTTGGAGGAGCCAGATTTACTATTTCAATGCAACCTAACTAACGGTAGGAAAGTGTAGGATTGTGGGAGGCAAGGGGGACACATTTACTATTGTGACTCCAATCTAAGAAACATTGGTGAGAGTACTGAAGTTTTGAGGGTTTAGATTTACTATTCCCACTCCACCCTGAGCAAGAGTATGGAAAGCATTGCACTATATTGGGGGAGATGTGGGCCAGATTTACTATTCCCACTCCAACCTCAACAATAGTAGGGGAAATGTTGAAAATATACAATTATTAAAAAATATATTTTAAAAATCATAACATTTATGTTAACATAAAATATTAATACAAATGTTTTTTTAATAATAAGTTCTATAAACAACCAATACCTTTACTATATTACTTAAAAATTGAACATTATTTACCAATTAAGAAACACTAAAAACCTTCCCAATAAAAATTCTTCCCACCCTATTCTCCTACAAACAACCCACAAAAAATGTGAAATGATACTAAATCAAATTAAATAAATCACAACAAAAATAATTTAGAAAAAATAGTAAATCTTTGATAAAATCTATACCTCATTAAAAAATAAAGGAATTTGATCAACTACATACCAAATAATTAATAATGTTATCTTCCAATTAAAATAAACATATTTGTCAGTTAAAAGCATTCACTAATTATTTAAAAAACATAACTAATAATATAATTAACCAATTTAAAAAATAACTTTTAGTTATATAAATTAATTAATGTAACAAATATGTTACATAATTATGAATCTAATTAACTAATTACATTTTGCAAATTGTAGGAATAGTATAAATAAATTAAAATAAATATTTAAATATCATCCCACCTTACTCCCCTACAAACCTATCAACTCAGCAATAATTAAAAAAATTAAAATAAACTCAAAAACAACACTTTAAAATGATTACCAAAAACAATAAAACAACTACTTAAAATATAAACAACTACAAATAGCAAATTAATAACTTAAGACACACAAATTAAATCATAAAACATTACAAGAAAATACTACATCTATAAAGAGGGTAACATGGCGGCGGGTTAGTCCTGCCGTAAGCTTGCTCTGCGCTCCTCCGGAGTACTATGCCAATTACTCTGCCTAAAATGTTTCTGATCCGTCTAAAATAACTCTATCGAAAAGAGTTTTCATCCCCTTACCCGTTTGTATTCTGTTGTCTTCTGTTTGGTGTTGTTGTCTCCGGCATTTCCTCGGCTCCGGTTCCTGTGGAGACACGGCAGAGGCGAGGCTCCTTTCCGGACCTGATCTGATCGGGCGGGACTCTGTGCTGGCGTTCAGCAGTGAGGCGTTTGTTTTCTTGCCTGCTGTTGGTTCCGCTGCTTTCCGCTATTCCCCGTATCGTTTGCGGGTTGCTGGGGTCCCGGAGGTTTGTGGCATTTTCCTCTTGTGGCAGCCTGGCCCGTGGTGTGCAGGAGCCGCCCCCATGCTCCGTTGGGGGACGGCAGTTTCAGGCGGCCGGTAGTGTTGCTGCCGAGAGACAGGCGGCGGCCAGGATTTCCTTCCTGGGCACTCCGGGCAGAGTTTGCTGCTGCCGAGTGCCCCGATTAACTAATTCAACTGGCCTGACTGTGTGCGGTCTTGAGGGGGCCGATTCCTGCCTTAAGGTATTTTCTTCTCCTCCACATGTTTTTTTTTAGTGGGGTTGTAATTGCTGACTCTATTAAAGCGCATTTGTTGGCTACTCAAGTTGCTCCTGTTAAAGCGCATTTGTTGGCTACTCAAGTTGCCCCTTTTTTTACCCCTCACATGAGCCCTAGATGCCCTAAAGGAGTGCCCAGTAGCAAACTTACTTCACTACAGCAGATCTCCCAGAAGAGAGGGGCAGGGAAAAATGAACGAGAGAGTTCGGAGGTTTCTCATGTTGTACCTGTAACTAGGTCCTTGTTGGCTGCTAGTGCTGACGCCTCCGGCCCCTCGGCTCTATCCACAGGAGCCGCCAGCATAGCTGATGTGAAGGGGGGTCAGGCCCCTAGTAGGTATGCTTTAAGAAATAAAATATTTGATTCCTCTAAACATTTAGGCAGCACTATTGCTGCTCCTCCGGTCCGGGGTTCTGGCAGAGCCGTGTCTAAAAATCTGGTAGGAAGGTCGTGAGCAAGAAGACCTCTTTCAACCTTGAAAAATCTCAACCTCCTTCTACAACTCCCTTGGCACGACAGCGGAAGGAAGTATCTCAATTGAGAATAACTCCATCCCTCAGATCGTATTTTAAGGTGCACCAAACAATTCAGCAAATAAGTACACCTTGATTGGAGATGGCAGAGTCTTCCTCTCACGTGGTGACTCCTCTGGAAAAATTGCCTGAAGCTAGGGTGGATCCCATATGTGATAATGCACTGGCTGTACAGGTGACTTATTCTGATCTTCCTACCTCAAATAGATACCAGGTGCTGGGGGATTGTGATAGTGACCCGGCTAGCCTCCCTGATGAGTCCTTGCGATTGTCTCTTAATGCCCCTTTGGGATCTAACAGCGCCACTCAATCTGAGCTGATGAGGATGTTAGAGGGACTGTCCTCGGAGATTAAGAGTAAGTTTGCCATATCAGAAAAGAACCAGGCTAAAATTCAGGACACATGTGAAGTATTAGAGGTTAAAATTTCTGCAATTACGGAAAGAATTTGCCTGATGGAAGCCTCTGTTGAGGCCCTGAATAAGGAACTAGAGACCAATCGAGCCGAGATTCAAACATTAAAGGCTGGATAAAAATCTATGTTGGACAAAATTGAAGCTCTTAAGAACAACAGCAGACGAAACAACATTAAAGTTCTTAATGTCCCAGAGGGGTTGGAGGGTGAAAACATCAAAAGTTTTTTTATAGACCTTTTAAAAGAGTTTATTCCGACCATTAACTCTTTGGACCTTGAAAATGACATTTGGAGAATTCATAGAGACCCTTTTTCAAAAGACCCAAATAGAAAAACCCATAGAAGAATCCTGGTTAATTTTAAAACCTTTCTTTTGAGGAACGCGTTCTATCCATTGCACTCAAAGCAGGCTCCTTTACTAGGGGAGATTGGTCGTTCAGGATTAGATCGGACCTCTCTAAAATAACACAGGACAGACAATGGGAACTGGGGAAGTTCATCCCAACATTAAGATCTTTAGGTGCAACAGTACAATTGAGATTCCCCGCTCTTCTGAAAGTAATGTGGAAGAACAAAATGTTTAATTTCAGAGAGCCTAAGGAGGTGGGGCCCTTTATAGATCAAATTAAGGCCCAGGGATAACTTATTGTTTCGCCTTTTTGTGCAAGTATTTCCGCAGGGGGGGTAAGCTTTACTGGGTGATTATTATCAGGCCCAGGTTATTTTTTGGGAGGGTTCCCTTGGGGGGGTGGGTTGGGGGCACAGTTAGAGAAAGTTATTTTTGAGTTTCACCGGGTGGGGAGCAAAATAGGGAAAAAAGAAAAAAAGGTCCTCATTGGTTTAATACACAGGATATTATAGATAAAAATAGAGTGGTTCCTGAGCAATTAACCTACTGGCTGTCTGTGACTTTTCTAAATTTTGCATGGTGGTTCAAATACAACTTTAATCTCTTCTTTAGATCCTATTAAAATATTAACGTGGAACGTTAATGGCCTTAGGGTTTTGAGTAGACAGAGGAGGATTTTTCAATATCTGAGTCAATCAAAGTATGACATTGTTATTCTCCAAGAAACCCACCTAACCTTTGATGAATGGAACTCGATTTGTGTTAAGCAGAGATGGATGGAATTTTCTATCCATACCCCACAAACCTGTTATACTAAAGAGTGGCTTTGATTATTAAGCACTCGGCTAAAGCAACTCTAGGTGATGTTAAGGCACATCCCAAGGGGCGATGGATTATTGGTGATATTAAAATCCAAAATGAATGGTCTACTCTTGTAGGCTACTATGGTCCGAATATAGATGATGAGGGACCTTTGAATACTATATATAGTCATCTGATTCAATCTAATGTCCCTACTATTATGGGGTGACTTTAATATTCCTTTAAATACTGTTCTGGATAGATCTAATGGGGGCAGGGTAGTCTCTACAAAGATGGGTTCCTTTGTTAAAGTTCTGATGAAGGATTTAGGCCTGATAGATATCTGGAGGAAGAAGTATAAGGGATCGGGTGGCCCTCTGGATTTCACATTTCATAATAAAAATATGGGCACTTCTCTCGGATAGATTTCTTCCTGGTAGATATAAGATTTCTGAATCACACCATTTCTGTAACACATGTCCCGGAGCACCTCTCTGATCATTCTGCTGTAGTCTTAGAGCTACAAATGCCAAGAGGTGTGTCAATTAAAAAGTGGACCTGTGATAGAACCCTACTTTTAGACCCCCTAATAATATCACAGCTAAAGGAAGTTACAGTATCTTTTTTTTAATCTAATAAAGACTCGGCTTCATTGGAGGTAATTTGGGATGCCTATAAGGCTTTTATAAGAGGCTGCGTAATAAGTTTGGCAGCCAAGAAAGTTAAGGAGGGTAGAAGGACGATTCATAAATTGGAAGAGGATATTTCCAGAGTAAGGAATGAAAGTAAATTCCACACAGATATACAATCGGGTGGGGAGGAAAGCAAAGAGGTTTTAGCTTAGAGACAACTGCTAATAGACCACCTAAATGACATCACTAGGAAAAAGTGGGAAGCGAGCAACTTAGCTAATTACGAAAGTGGTGAAGGGTGTGGGAAACTCCTTGCCTGGAAGACTCGGATAAACCAGACCAGGAACTTAAATTAAAGAAGTAATTTTGCTTGACTCTGGTGAGATTTCTTCAGATAATTCCAAAATAGAACAGACTTTTGAAGGTTTCTTTCAGGACTTATACACAGAAGACCTAGCAGTCTCGGAATCCCAAATTAAAAAATATATAGAGGGTATATCTCTACCATCCCTTTCAGAAAATCAAACCAGTCTGCTGAATCAGAACATTTCCCTGGCAGAACTTAAGTCTGTAATGAAACATCTAAAAAGGGACGGGCAGCGGGTACTGATGGTATTCCTAATGAATAATTTTATATAGCTTTGATAGAGGAGATCGCCCCTGTCCTTGTTACTCTGCTGGATGGGATATTTTCAGATAGCTGCTTAATCCCTAAGTCCTGGGACGAGGCCGCTGTCTCTTTGATCTTAAAACCAAATAAAGACCCAAGAAAATGTGTCATACAGGCCTATCTCCCTTCTGAATTGCGACTACAAAATCTTTGCGCAAATTCTAGCAGGGAGGTTGAACCCGGTAATGAGTTCTTTGATTCACCCTGACCAGAAGGGGTTCATTAGGGGTCGTCAACTTCACGATTTAACCCATGAATTGATTGGTGCGATCGACATTGCTTCTACTAATAACTTACCTCTTACGATCTTTGCATTCGATGCCGCAAAGGCATTCGATAGGGTGAACTGGCCTTTTTGAACCTATATAACTCGAAAGTTTGGACTAGGGGATCACTTTGTTAGTGCAATTAGTAATATTTATAAAACCCCCACTGCTCGACTCATTGTTAATGGTAACCTGTCGAAGTCAATTAAGTTGGAGCGGGGACGAGACAGGGGTGCCCCCTCTCCCTTTATTGTTTGATCTATATATAGAGCCTTTAGCCTGCAGCATTAGGGCTAGCCACATCCTTGCCTCTTTTAAATGGGAGGGGTGGGAAAAGAAAGTCGCCTTATACGCGGACGACTTGATGGTTTTCTCTAGGGGACTCCCCTGCTATCCTGCCTTGCCTGGAGGAAATCTTGAAAAATTTTGGGAGGGTCTCTGGTTATTTAATTAATGTTAAAAAAACAGAGATTATGACATGGAACACACCACCTAGTAATGTGACAACTAAACAGCAAATTCGATATTTAGGCATACAAATCTCACATAAGATCTCTGAGTTAGCACAAGTAAACCTTTATTCAAAAAAGAAAGAGATGACTGCATTATTAAGATCATGGAGTGGTCTTCCATTGTCCATTTTGGGCCGCTCTAATTTGATTAAAATGTCTATCCTGCCGAAGTTTACCTTTATTTTTGATTCGATCCCTTTATGTTTTAATCACTCTTCTTTGAAAAATCTGCAAGGCCTTATGAATAGTTTTCTTTGGTCTAACAAAGGGGTAAGGATTGCATGGAGGAAGTTGCGATACGCAAATTTGGAAGGGGATATTGCCGGACCTGACCTCTGTTTTTACTGTTATGCCTTTCAATGAAGGAATGTAAGGTCCCTCCTGTTTAACGTTTCTTGTTTCTCCCCAATGCTTCAAGCAATGGCCAAAAATACTCCTCAGGGTGGTGATGGTTGTCTGTTCAAGTTTGGACACCCCAAATATTTAAAAAAAATCAAACTTAAGGTGTTAAGGTCGGCCTGTGAAGTTTGGTATTTGTTATATCCTAAGTATTACATTTATGTGTAATCAGCCTAGGTCCTCCTAGCTGCTCAGCCAGTGTGAGAGTTGGTTATGGAATGTTGGTGTGACTGTGATGCGTGGAATGCCTGGGTGCCTGAGTGGATGTGTGGATGACAGTTGGAGATGGGCTGAGCAGCAAGGCAGGCTGCTCCTGGTGTGGCTGGTGTATGGCTGGTACATGGCTAGTACCTGACTAGAGCTGGCTGGACTAAGAAAGATGTTAACTGGACTTGGAACTAATAAAGAAGACTTGGATAATTCTACAAGGCTACCAGTGTCTCTATGTACAGGGTACAACATCATTTTGGCGATGAGCGGACCTGGACCCAAGTGTACTTATGGACTGTACAGAAACCAATATACTACTATGGGATTCCAGTAACCAGCGAAACTACAAGAAAATTAAGCTACTACATGAAGCAGAATGGAGTAAAAGGCAAGCCAGCCCCACCAGTGTCCATGTCATCGGACGGCCCCTACAACCGTGTTTGTCCAGCCTGAACTTGCTCCATGGATTTGACCACAGGTATGGTCTGTTATGTTAGGGTATGTCTGGACTAAGTTTCACCCTACCACATCCTTTTGTTTGTGCCGCATGGATGTTTCTATAGCGTAAAGGAATTGTGGCTGTTCAAGATGTGAGTTATAGTCTAACTCAGTGAAGGTAATTCACAAGAGCAACACAAGAGCGGTTGCTAAGTCCAGTGTTTTGGTCTCAAGGAGTGCACAATTAAGGAGATTTTACATAGTGGATACTTGTGTGACCCTCTACATTTCAACAAACTCGATTGGAGTTTGCGGCATACAATTGTCGTGGACAGCGTGGGACATGTCTTCCAGTTTGTGTTGGACCCGTGAAATCCACAAGCGCAGTGACAGTTGTCGCTCTACTCAATTTGTGCTTTGGAGGTACTTGCTTTTCCAGAGTAAAGTTACTCTGCACTACATCAATGGTCTGCATGTGTATTGGATTGGCAAACATCTGCAACCTGATGCTTTCCTAATGCATTTCTACCTGTGCACATACACGCATGAAGCTGCACAGATGTCTTTTACTTGGACTGTTTGATGCTGGTTTCGAGTTGTGGGGTATGACTTCTCTGGCAGTGTGGTCTTGAATATCAAAGACGTGTTTGGTGCCACACACTATAGTGTTTGTCGTGCCACACGGGGGCAAGAAGAGGTGAGACATTGTTTGTCCTTTATTTTTAAGCTTGGTTGAGACCTGTTGTCAATGGTGTCAACTAACTGCCATTTTCAAACTTTAAAAATGCACGCGCTTACCTGGTCTACCTTCTTCGTCGCGTGCAGTCTGCTCTGCGATGTGTTCCTTCATTTCTTTCTTCAAGCTTTCGACTGTGACATTCATGGAAGTCTCAGCACCATGGCATGCCTTTCACGTTCTGCTGCACAGGCGTGCCGTGAGCCACCTGGCACAACGCCAAAAGCGTGCCGCCATCTTGGGGCTGGAACACTCTGCTGGTTGTCTATTGCGCTTTGCCATCCACGTTGTTTCTGGTTTCAGAAATAAAGTTTTCTTTATGTCAATATGGAGTCCGGGACAAAACGGAGTTCGTTTGCCCAGAACAAGTGTGGATTTGACTACACGGGACTCGGCGGCTGAACGAGTTGAGGAGTCTACCACGAGTGATCCCTTTTAGGTTTGATGCTCCGTTTCATGTATGTTGGAGTTGTTTTTTTTTCATGTGGATTTTGTCATTTTTTTGTCCACCTCATGTTTCACCGGAGCAAATAACTGATGTGTGCATTCTGAAGACCACCCATCTCGCCTGGACCAGGGGTAATGTGTTCAATTTGGTTCATTTGGGTGAAGTTCCACTTTTGCTCACTGTTTCTTTTTGGATCTATTAAGCTATGGGTACTGCGGTGCCCTGTGACTCTTACATGCCACGTATTGAACATATAGTTTTGTCATTGCTCTGGGGTTCCTTGCGTTACCCTCCAAATCTGTAATGTGTTTATTTATGGCATTCTAATTGTGCGAGCCTTCGCTCTACTTTTTCCTTCTGTACCATTCATGTGTTTCAGGTTGCGTACACTGTACTTGTGTCTCCACAGTGCAACACAACTTGGGTCTCATCGTCTGCAGATAATTTGTGTGACATCGCACACTGGTGTCGCTTTGGGGAAGAGTTATTATTCGTTTAAGATTATTTACACATGACTAAAGGAGAGTGTATGTTCGTGCAGTAGCTCATGTGTTTTTATTAATATCTCTAGCATTTTGGTTGTTGTTGTTGTGCATTTTGTTCCCTTACTCAAGGGTGTTTGTGTCCTAGCACAACTCGGGTGAGAGATCGCTCACCGGCGTGGGGCATAATTTACTAGTGATCTACTATCTATGCATTTGTGTTAGTATTTTCTTTCCAACAGTTTAGTATGTAGTGATGCCACAGTTTTACGCAGTGAAATGTAAGGGTCGTTTATTGGTTCTAATGGGTGGTCATCACAGTGTTCCCTCAAAGGAGGGATGGGTTTGGGTAATAGTCCTTTCACTATTTACTCTTTTAGTCCCTTCACTATTTACTCTTTTTGACAGGGGTTGGGTTGGGTTTGAGTCCCAGTTAGTAACCTCTACATGAGGTTTGGTCATGGGTTAGTTCCCATACATTATCGTTATATTGTATAACCCTTCCACAGGATTAGGTTATGGGTTTAGATCCCATTCACATGTTGCGCAGTACTAAGGTACAACCTTACTTAGGGTGAGTGTTATGGGTGCTAGCCCCTTACACAGTTTCATGGGTCGTTGTCCCATATCTTGGTAGTTCCCTTGTATTTGGGATAGGTGTTGCGGGGTATTTTACCTTTGGCATTACAGTATAGTATTTTACAGCTTGTTTCATTATATTACTATTTGTACTTGTTTCTCTACACTACGCTTCTTAATGTTTTTATAATTATTATGGGGAGGATGGGGGATTTTGTTGTACGTGTATTTTGATGTTGTATTTTTCCCATCTTTTCTGGATTTGTATTGTTCATTCTCCTGAGATGTTTTGCTTTATGTTGCATCCCGGAGTTATGAATTTTACTGCTTACTTGTGTATAGTTTTTCCTTTATATTTGCTATTGTTGTTTTTATGTAAAGGAAAGGGATAATGTTATATCCTAAGTATTACATTTATGTGTAATCAGCCTAGGTCCTCCTAGCTGCTCAGCCAGTGTGAGAGTTGGTTATGGAATGTTGGTATGACTGTGATGCGTGGAATGCCTGGGTGCCTGAGTGGATGTGTGGATGACAGTGGAGATGGGCTGAGAAGCTAGGCAGGCTGCTCCTGGTGGGGCTGGTGTATGGCTGGTACATGGCTAGTACCTGACTAGAGCTGGCTGGACTAAGAAAGATGTTAACTGGACTTGGAACTAATACAGAAGACTTGGATAATTCTACAAGGCTACCAGTGTCTCTATGTATAGGGTACAACATCATTATATAAGGAAGACCTTAAAAATCCCATATTATAGCTCAGGGGGCCCTATTTGGAACTCCCCAGGGACTCCTGCTTGTCTAAAAGATAGCCTGTCGATTCCACTATTGGAAGAAGGTATTTTGATTTGGGGTCAACTCTTACAAGAGAATAAACTTCTTCCATGAGAAGTACTTTCCAATACAACACATCAAAGACTCTCAAGATTTAAGTTTTATCAGTTATCGAGTTGGGCTGCTAAATTAGACAAAGAGGGAGAAGTAAATGAAGATCATGAAATCGTCCTACGGGGGCCCCTTCATCAACGTAAAGAGGTTTCCAAATGGTATTGGCTATTGGTTAAGGGGGAACCACCGTTACTACCTATGGAAGAGCCCTGGAGAAGAGACCTGCCGTTGACCAACGTAACATACCTATGGCAAGTATCGATGCGCACTTTTAGGAATGTGGTTAAAGCTGCCCATCTTAAGAGAAACCATATGTTCACACTCCATAGGTCATATTGGACCCCGAAGAAACTTTCAAAACTGGGAGGAGATCGGCAGAAGGTCTGCTCGAAGTGTGCTTCTGATGATGCGGACGATCTACATATGTTCTGGCAGTGTCCTTCTATCCAGGGTTTCTGGCATAATGTTGGTAAGACTCTTTCTGAGGTGTTGGGGCAAGAAATTAAGGTAAGCCTGACCTTGGTTATCTTTGGGGTTTTTCCGGAGGAGAGTCTCAGTTATAATCTCTCTAACTCACAAATCTCTCTTTTATTTTTGTTAATTCTGCTTGCAAGGAGGGAAATCTGTTTAAAATGGATCTTCTCTCAACCTCCAATGATATTAGACTGGGTAACCTCGGTGAAACGCATCCATAGATTAGATCTTGCTAGTTCTTCAAGAAAAAGAATCAGAATGTGGGGGACCTGGGATAACTGGGTTAATAACTTGATAATATAATATCCTGTAAATCCATAAAAATCTATAAGGTCCAATGATTATGTTATAAGTGAGATTTGAGGAAGAGATATCATCTTCTGTATATACCTTCCCCTAGGACCACGGCAGCCGGTTTCGTTGAACCCCCGAGTACCCAAAACAGTATTGTTACTTCTCTCTGGGGATCCGAGAATAAACCTTAGGCTTGCTTATCAACCTCTCACTTATCTATAAATGAGCACAATTTAAAAAAAAAAAAATACAACATCTATAATATAGACAATTGTAATTAAAAAAACGACACTAAACTGCAATATCTGCAATATTCTGTACCACAATATTCTTGTCACCAAAATATGTTTTGATACTCACAACCAGATTTATCAAGGTTTTGCATCGCCCTTGTGCCATGCAATGGGCGGAAGGGAGACGCAAAACCTAAGCGAAATTTAACAAGCCACGCAAGGTCACCTTGCGTGGCCCTGCATGGCTTGATAAATCTAGCATAACGGAAGACAGCGCAAATCTCTGCCTTGGGTTGGTCTGCAGCAGGGAGGCGTTCCATGGGTGGAGCGTGGGATTTACCATTAGTAGTAGACCAGGGAATGCATCAAAATGCTATGCCTCCCCAAGTGAAGCGTAACGAGGGGAAATATCTCCTCGTTTTTTCCTCTTTCTGCATTCTGCAGCACACGTAGAAAGAGGAAAATGCCTCTCAGGATTGTTTTTGTGCAGGAAGGTGTCCTTTCCTACATAAAAACAATTCGACCTACAACGCAGGCACCCTTGCACCATGACGCAAGGGTGCTTGTGTTGGTGCTAGGCAGCCAATAGTGCGCCAGCTCTAGGAAAGGACTGGAATGCGCTGTATAATGGTAAATATGGCACATTCCTGCCCTTTCCCTTTCACGCAGTGCAACGCAGCAAGGTGGCTTGCTGCGTTGCGCTGTGTGAAACAATGATAAATCTGGCCCTCAATGTATTGCACAAATATCAGTCACAACACCCACCACCACCAAAGAATCAACCAACCATCATGCCCTTGGTCCTTCCAACTAAACCAAGGATTCTAACAGATAATTAATGGCCCAATTGTTCCTAGACACACCCATGCAGCCGAGGTCACATGACTCGTTGGTCAGTGAGCTGCCAATAAAGTTTCCCTAAGTTCTACATATCATCGGAAGATGTCTTTAAGAGAAAGAACATGCCCAATGGTACAGATGTGATTTAGAGAAACCATTTGGCTGAAGTCATATGCAAAGAACCAAGCCAGTGTATCCTGCACCTCACACATCACAGGTCAGTGACACTTGTATGAACTGTATCATTTCCATTCTTCTATGCACATCAAGGCAATCTCTGGCACAAGTGCACACCACAACCTATGCACATACAAAACCCCACACACTGGCAGCTTGAACATCACCATCAGCATTCTAGACATCACTAACCAAAGCAAAATCATTGAACATAATCACGAAATGTAGCTCATTAACAATATTCAGCAGTCAGACAGGCATCTTAAATAACTAACCTCAATACCATTCAGAAACTCAATGTCATCTTTATTACAGAAATCTGGCTCACACTGACAAATACTACCATTGGCATTCTGTCCACTACTGACAATGCACAGCTCATTACACTGACAACTGACACAAAGAAACAATTGTGACCTTGTCTCAAGATCTGTAACAAAGATGATCAATCACCCTACACTGCATGTCAAGTGAACCGACCATGCCACCATCTGCCTTAATCTTCACTAAACCTCCCAAAACCCTGAGGCCAAGGAAGGCTATAAATATAATGAACAGCTCCTTCATAGACTTCCCTTAACCCTTTTGCTGCCGTAATGATGTATAGGTATGCCGTAGGGATGTATAGGTCTGAAATGTAAGGGTGTCATTAGGATGCCTTTATGATGTACATATACATCAGCTAAAATCTTGAAGCCCCTGGTCCATCACATATTTTTATCTCATATGCGGGACAATCTTCTTTTGGTGGTTGGGGTACTAACACATTCCTGAATGAATCAATACACACTCCTGTGATACCTCATTAATATTTGTGTGACATCACAATTATGTCACACACATATCGGGAGGATCAGAGAGTATTTCTTTAGCTCCTCCCATGCCCTTCCTATTATAACAACTCCTGCCACCTCCACAGCACATACTGGAAACTCCAAATCTAAACGATGCTCTATGCCCCCAAGGCTCTGCATGTCCAGTGTTGGGTGTCTGTACAGGTTGTTATTTTCACAAAATACTTACAGTTGCTGGACTTGTTTGTTGTAAATAAATGGCTAAAACTTGCACGGCATTTCACAGAGGCCATACAAGCAACCACAATCTGCTGCATCACATCATGACCATCTGAGTGTATGACTTTGTAGGTGCATTGGTATCTGGGTTGCGAGGATAAACGTGCAGGAGATTTCTCCTTTGAGCCTTCATATGCTGGAACATCATTAAGTCCTTTTAGAATTGTGCAATGGATTTGGAAGACGTTGCTTCGCTGCAACGTAGAGTAAGTACATATAAGGCATAGGTAAATGGAGACCTGACCACTCTCAAACAACTCTATGCCACCTACAAATCAATTTTCACAGAGGCTAAAGTTTCCTTATTCATGATTATCCTTCAACAAACTGCGGATGCACTTGAAGGTTATAAACCACAGTATGAGCCCCAAAATACACCGCTGAGTCCTCTTCTTCAATGAGAAGTGATCAACTATTAGCACCTTTTTCAAGGACATGACATGCAAGATCTGTCAACAGCATACCACTCCACTGTGGAAGAACAACAATGCATCACTTCTGCAAGGCATCTTCACAGATGCCCACAAAACCAGACAGATGTTGATTCTTAAGCAACAAATTATATTTGGTTCCTGATAAACTCACAGACAACAATCCAGTTTCTTACTTGGCTTTTCTGGGGGAGATCATCAGATAGGCTGAGGCAAACACGGTCCCTGAAAAGATCAGGCGCCAGTCCCTTTTATAGGACGATGAGTATGACTCAGGCCACATTGCAGCCCCTAGACAGCGACATGCAAGTGGTTGCTGTCACTCTCGAGATCAGAGGCATTGGCCAACCAGGCCTTCTTGACTTCCTCCACAGTCATCAAGAGCATCTCCCATCAAGCCCTGATTGACCCCCTCACACTTTGAATGGACTTCAATGGTATGGGCACCTGTGTTTGAAGTTGCATAGGGTCTTCCTAATGACAAAGACATCATCATTCACCAATGTGCAGATGACGCTCATCTCTGCCTGTGGGGACCCTGACTGTGAACACTAAGCTAAATGTGGCCACATCTTCCTTTAGTATAGGACAGTTCCTTCCCGTTCAGCATCTAGTGTAGGGGCACACTGTTTTTAGTGCTGTCAATAACATCCTTTACATTATGCTGCAACCAGCACTGCACACATCATCCCTCCCATTTTCTGCAGGGAACCTGTCCATAAGCTAACTCCCAGAGCAGGGGCCTTCACCCTGGCACTCGATCTGTCTCATGAACACTGTGCAGTAATCCACAAACTCGGGATGTGCCCAGTTCCCAGCACCATATGCAGAGAGCCCTACTCAAAGAATGCATTTACCCATAAGGCCCTTAGCACTCTGTGGATGGTGTCTTAACCTCGGACGAAACTTGCCGCCACTCCACCACCTCTACAGGGCACTCCACACAGAGATTGCATGATTGTACATCAGAAGTAAGCAACTGATCAATGTCTGTAATTTTCTTTCTGGTACGTACAGCCCTGCATTTGAAATGTGCCAGGTAATGTACAATCAGAAATCAAAGATAAAGTAAGGACTTGCTAAGCTGGTCTCTGGGAACGTTTGCATTAAACCCCCAGAGCCCTATGCACATAAACGACCCCCCCCCCACAAGCTGCCTATACATTATCAACCTCAGAGCACCAGAAATGACCCAGTCCTGTTGTCTTTCTGCCCTCTGTTATGCCAATGTGACCCATATTCTCTCTAACTCCTCTTGAAAACAGAATAATTTCCTTTTCCACATACCCCCATTATGTATTAGCTGAAAACCATGTGACTGTGCCTCATTCCCCATCTCCTTACTCCATGTAAAACTCTGTTATGTCTGCCAGTCTAAGCCTCACCTGTTTCAAAATGTCCGTGTCCTACAGCGGATCCCTTTTTCGCTCTAATTTCTGCTACAACAGGTGTCTCCAACCAGTCGATTGTAAAATCCTTGTCGACTCAATATTGGAGCATGAGAACAAAATGATGTTTCTGACTGCTTTTAAGTGGCAGAAAAATAAAATAAAAAGTTACCTTAATGATTATCTATTCCTGAAAATAGTCATTTTTTTCAAATGGGAGAAACTTAAAGTGAAGAAAACGTTTATTATTAAACATTAAGTATTAACATTTTTCTTCACTTTCAATTAAGCCAAATACCTCTAAATGTTTTATGAAGCATGTTTGTTCACTTAAAATTGCTCCCATTTAAACAAATGTATTTTTCTGTTATAAAATATGGCACTATGTCTACTAGGCACTGGGAGCAAGATGCTTGGTGTTTGTAAATGTGACACGTGGAAATGGGTGAACATGTAAATGATGAGTTTCATGGAATCCACATAAACAAAGGGCCAGATGTACGACCCTTCATTTAGCGCCTCGCAATTTACGACACATTGCGAGGCGCTAAATGAAATGTACAACAGTGTGTTTACACTGTTTTGCGATTCACAATGGGGTCGCAAATTGCGAGGCTCATTAATATTAATGAGTCTCTTGCAATTTGCGACCCCATTGTGAATGCCAGCCCTCCCAGGGATGGTGGCCTGCTGGGCTCAGCAGACCACCATGTCTGGGACTGCTTCTTTTTTTTAAATGCAGCCTGTTTTCCTTAAAGGAAAACGGGATGCATTTAAAAAAAAAAAATGGAACGTTTTTGTTTCTTTTTTTAAGGGCAGGCAGTGGTCCCAGGGACCACTGCCTGCCCTTAAAAAAGTATTTCGCATGCATTTGCAAAAGGGAAGGGGTCCCCTGGGGATCCCTTCCCCTTTGTAAGTGCATTACCACCTACTTGAAGTAGGTGGTAATTGCGAGTGTTTTGCGACCGCAATTGCGGTCGCAGAACATTAGTACATTGTTTTGAGACTCGCAATTTGGAAGGAAACGCCCCTTCCAAATAGCGAGTCGCAAAACATATTTAGCGAGTCGCAAAGAAATTGCGACTCGCTAAGTGGGCTATGTACATGGCCCAATATGTTTTTGCTTGCGCAAACGTGTTCGCAAACCCGTTTGCGCATGCAAAAACGGGTTGTACATCTGGCCCAAGGTTTGTTCAGTTTAATTTTCTTGATACAGTGCCATATTTATAAGTTAGAAATATAGCCATTATCTTAAGTGGGAGAAGTTTAAATTGCAGTAAAATGTTCTATATTCTGAACATTTTTGCAGAAATTTTTTTTGCACTTTAAATTTCTCCCATTTGTGTTATGCATGTAACGGTTAAGAGAAGAAGAGTACGAAGTTCCTTAGTGGATCTAAAATCTCAGTTAGAGTAAATGTTGTTATCACAATTGTAGGCTGTTCTGTTGTGCTAGTGATAGGAGGAAAGGGATTCCTCCTTTCGGAACTAGTGCCCTCACACACCCAGCAAGCTAGGTGTCATGCTTCATCATATGGGCCTGCTCCTCGTCGGGTCGGCGCTGCAATACCCAACGGGCACCCATAAAGGGGCTCTTTTTCGGAGATCTATTGTTCCTCGCCGTTAGGTGCCGTGGGTGTGAGGGCCCTAGTTTGTGTAGATGTAATAGTGCGTGTGATAATTAAAACAGGTCAGGAGTCCTATACAACAAACTTTATTCTAGAAGGGCTCCTGCCTGATTAAAAGCAAAAGGAGAGGCGACTATCTGACTATAATGGGTCGGGACATTGGCGCTCTACTCCTGATCGGTCGACATGTTTCTCGCCTATTTGTCTGGAGGATCAGTAGCGATTCATCAGGACCTTAAAGTGAAACTAACTACACCCAGTGGTAAGGCGGATATTTACCTACCACTCTGTGGATAGGCGGGATAGGTGCCCGCGGTTTCAGTAGGCAGCCTGTAGGGGAAATAAAAGACACTCAAAAACATGGTATATCTTAGAAAACAATCGTGATATCATACAGGTACTCTATTTCAATTATTGATTGTGAAGAAACCAGTGGTGTTTGCTACGGTGAGCAAATTGCCTGTTCACAACACACATAGTTTCTGCTATTCAAGTGGTATCTTTCATTCACAGGTACGTGACTCTGGCTAAAAACATAGGTGAAAAATTGGCTGTAGTTAAGGCATTAGTGGTGAACATGAGTCGAATTTCATGGAACTCACCTAATTTCTAATTAGATCCTGCCTCATCAGTTTCCAGCGGGCTCTGGACACATTGAAGATATGTGTCTAATGGGCGTATGTAAAAAACATATTGATATTTAGTGAGGATCGCAGTGTTCTACAGGTTTGTCTAAAAACTGCTTTCTAAGATATCAGAAAGTGCCCCGTAATACAGGGCTCAGACAGTGGTATTTGGCAGTGGAAAGCGGTGCATCTGATAGAGCACCTGTCCTGCCTATGCAGAGAATCAATGCCCTCAAGAGCCCGGCTTTCGATAAAGGACGGTCACACCCCCCGCAAACTACCACGGAAACCCAAACAGGTCTGGGTTTCTGCCCCGGAGCAGCGGGTGTGCGGCCGTCATCACGGAACCGCGGTCGAGTAGAAGAACATTGTGCTCTCAAGAGGAGGAGACCTCGCAGCTATTAGCCAGAACAGAGCAATCTAAACCCCAGCCGCTTACCTCTGCTGTCGCTGTTGGGCGGGGAACTCTCTTGAAAGCATTCCGTGATGACGGCCGCACACCCGCTACTCCAGGGCAGAAACCCAGACCTGTTTGGGTTTCCGTGGTAGTTTGCGGGGGGGTGTGACCGTCCTTTATCGAAAGCTGGGCTCTTGAGGGCATTGATTCTCTGCATAGGCAGGACGGGTGCTCTATTAGACACACCGCTTTCCACTGCCAAATGCCACTGTCTGAGCACTGTATTACGGGGCACTTTCTGATATCATAGAAAGCAGTTTTTAGACAAACCTGTAGAACACTGCGATCCTCACTAAATATCAATATGTTTTTTACATACGCCCATTAGACACATATCTTCAATGTGTCCAGAGCCCGCTGGAAACTGATGAGGCAGGATCTAATTAGAAATTAGGTGAGTTCCATGAAATTCGACTCATGTTCACCACTAATGCTTTAACTACAGCCAATTTTTCACCTATGTTTTTAGCCAGAGTCACGTACCTGTGAATGAAAGATACCACTTGAATAGCAGAAACTATGTGTGTTGTGAACAGTCACTTTGCTCACCGTAGCAAACACCACTGGTTTCTTCACAATCAATAATTGAAATAGAGTACCTGTATGATATCACGATTGTTTTCTAAGACATACCATGTTTTTGAGTGTCTTTTATTTCCCCTACAGGCTGCCTACTGAAACCGCGGGCACCTATCCCGCCTATCCACAGAGTGGTAGGTAGATATCCGCCTTACCACTGGGTGTAGATAGTTTCACTTTAAGGTCCTGATGAATCGCTACTGATCCTCCAGACGAATAGGCGAGAAACATGTCGACCGATCAGGAGTAGAGCGCCAATGTCCCGACCCATTATAGTCAGATAGTCTCCTCTCCTTTTGCTTTTAATCAGGCAAGAGCCCTTCTAGAATAAAGTTTGTTGTATAGGACTCCTGACCTGTTTTAATTGTCACACGCACTATTACATCTACACAAACTAGGGCCCTCACACCCACGGCACCTAACGGCGAGGAACAAAAGATCTCCGAAAAAGAGCCCCTTTATGGGTGCCCGTTGGGTATTGCAGCGCTGACCCGACGAGGAGCAGGCCCATATGATGAAGCATGACACCTAGCTTGCTGGGTGTGTGAGGGCACTAGTTCCGAAAGGAGGAATCCCTTTCCTCCTATCACTAGCACAACAGGACAGCCTACAATTGTGATAACAACATTTACTCTAACTGAGATTTTAGATCCACAAAGGAACTTCGTACTCTTCTTCTCTTAATTGTTTAGGGCATGTACTTTGGACCTTTCCAAAATCCCATTGTCCCCAAACTTTTTGAGTAATTGTATGCACGGGGTAACCCGTGGGACATTTTCAATAGGATACCAGAGACGCAATTCGCCTTCTCTGGCCCATTCTTACTAATTGGAGAAACAATCATCCCGGTTTTTTCCACTACAATGGAGCAAAACCAGGGACTCAGCTTTGGTGAAGAAATGGCTGAAGAGATCCTGAGGACCACCTCTTCCATTCTAGGGATAGAAAATAGCTCAGCATCGGGCAGCCAGTCTGAAGACTGGACATCATTAATGACAATGAAAAGAGAGTGGCTGAAGATAACTCTCCATGGGGCGATGATGACAGAATACCTGCGGGCAAATATTGCCCCGAATGGTCTCATCATAAGCAACTTCCCAGGCTCTTCCTAGAAGAAGCGGTGTTCAAAAAGGAGTGGTCCCTAGTAGCATGGAAATGCACTAGGGACTGGCTCATCTTGATCATCAACACCGCAAAAAGGATTGCAGATGCCCTTCTGATTAGGATTCAGAATGCAGAATGAGCAATAAAAACCACAATTCAATTGACTGTGTACAAATCCAAATTAGCTGAATTAAATAACGAGATCGCAGAGAATAAAGACTATCTAATGAAACAGAAAGTTATCCTAAAATTCCAGACAGAAAAGGTGTACCCTTATTTGAAGGCGGATTACACATCGGTTAAGAATAGTTATTCTTCCGACGAGAGTACAGATGCAAACAGGAGGGGTTCCTCTGGCAGTGACTCCAGTACTGGGAGTTGGGGTGGCAATAATCGCAGAAGGGCTAATCACCCGCAGTTTCAGAACTACAACACACAAAATTACCACGGACCGCCCCAGCCCTTTTGGCCATTCCCCATGTACCCACAAGGCCAACCACAGTTCTTCCCAACTGGTAACCCTCCTTTTTTAGGCAGAGGCTGGGGCAGAGGAAGAGGGCGCAAAAGAAACGCACAAAAACAAGTGCAATGGCAAGATCAACCACCCAACCCAATGTTGACGAGGAGCAAGACCTAGGGCAAGAGACCCTAGTAGTGAACCTCTCACACAGATCCCTCACAACAACCGAAATAGCAGCACTAGAGAAAGGTCTAGGATATGTCCCCACCCCTAGGAAGGACAACTTTCGGGATCAGTGTGAAATACAAAACTTCTTTAGAAAAATCCGCCTAAAAGCCTTTTTTCAGGATAGACCTGAACCTATCCAACAAGACACAGGACTGAAGAACCCCTCGACCTTCACTCCAAACAGCAGCATGATCCCTGTGGACGTACTCACTTTCGAGCAGGCAGTACTGAAAGACCTCAGACAAGAGACGGGGCAGACTTCCTTCCATAACCTCTCCAGAGTTGAACTGGCAGCTGCCAGATCATTAGCGGAAGACACTACCATCATGATAAAACAGGCTGACAAAGGTGGGGCAACAGTGATACAATCCACCACAGATTATGACCTTGAGTGCAAACGCCAACTCAACAACGCAAGGTATTACACACCGATCACTGTCAATCTCACCCCCAGACTAACAACAAAAATTTCCAGCATAGTGTTTGAAGCTGAAACTAACGGCTGGATCAGCAAAAAAGAGGCAGACTTTCTCATAACAAAAAATCCGAGAACACCTTATTTCTACACGCTGCCCAAGATACATAAGGGGACCACACCAGTACCGGGGAGACCCATAGTTTCAGGGATAGGCTCAATTTTAGAGCCCCTTTCGAAATTCTGTGATCACTTCCTCCAGCCACTGGTAAAATTGACTCCCTGCTATGTGCGAGATACTACTGATATTCTACGCATTAAAGGAGAGGCATGCAACACGGATTAAATAAACCTACTAATGACACTAGATGTAGAACAACTGTACACCAACATTCCTCAACCAGCTACATTGACGGTCATTGAAACAGCCCTAGAGAAGGTGTCTTGGACATCGCTTACACCTGTGGCGTTCATAATGGAATGTGCAACCTTGGCATTAACAGAAAACTTTTTTGAGTACAGAACCCAACTCTTCCACCAGTCTCAGGGGACTTCTATGGGGAGAACATTTGCCCCTAGCGTGGCTTGTCTCTACATGGCAGCATTTGAAGAGAGTGTCATCCTACACCCTAGTAACCCCTATACAGACAATCTGAGACTGTGGAAGAGGTTCATAGATGATATTCTTATTTTCTGGAAGGGAGACATGACCACGTGCAATGAATTTTGTCGGTGGATCAACACACAGAATGAATATCTGAAATTCACCCACACTATTTCACCCACCAACATACCCTTCTTGGACCTCAATATCAGACTAGACAATGGTCAACTGAGTACTACTATATATAAGAAACCAACTGACAGAAACAGCTTGTTGTTATATAGTAGCCACCATCCGCGAGCCCTTAAGGACAATTTGCCATTTGGTCAATTTTTACGCATTAGGAGAAATTGTAGTTCCATTAATGATTACGAGACAGAGGCAGAACACTTAGCTAAGAACTTAATGATGAGACAGTACCCACAAAGACAAGTGGCACAATCAATGAAAAGAGCCAGGAACAACCATCGGGAGGCCTTATTAGAAGTGACGCCAAAGGAACCTACAGACACACTAACATGCATTACTTCTTTTACACCAAAATCCAACCAGATAAAGAGAGTCATTAACAAACATTGGGGGATTCTTAACACAGGATCCTTGCAGATTCCCAAACCCCGATTTTCTTTCAAGCGCACCAAGAATCTGAAGGACATGCTAATACGTACTAGACCAAGAACAGTAAAAACCAACGAACAAAGATCCCTGTGGGATCTTCCCCCGGTGCAGGGTCACTACCCCTGCGGCTCCTGTACGGTTTGTCCACAGACAAAACCCACAAAGGAGATAACCCTATTGGACTCTTTTACATGGAAAATCATGAAACACACCAACTGCAACACAACTCAGTGAGTGTACTTGTTAATGTGTCCATGCAATATGATGTATATAGGCATGACAATGAGGATGATAAAAACAAGAATTACAGAACACAAGAGCAATATTCGGTGCCTACGAACTACTACTAAACTGTACACTCACTTCAAAGAACTTCAACACTTCCCTGAAAGTCTACGATGGTTAGTGTTAGAAACCCATTCTCAGACAACACAAGGCGCCCTTTTCAGGATGGAACAAAGATGGGTACACCGTCTGAGTATTGACCACCAGGGACTGAATGATGAGATTCCTTGGGGATCCCTTGTTAATAATTGAACTTCCCTCCAAGAGACTCATTTGTATCCCCATCTCATACTGTAACAACCACCTTAGATCCAATATTGAGTTGGTTATTACAAAGTGAGCATCTAATTATAAATGAACCTTTACTTCATTATAATGCACCACAGAATCAACACAATCGATTCGATTTTACTGCATTTCCCCTTTCTATACTGTTGGACACACGAACGCTCAAACATTCCAAGATGGCCGATCTAGTATTCATCCACATTCGGCCTCCCCAGAGCGTCACATGACATATCAAGCCGGTAACTAAAACCGATTGGCCCCACCCCGCCCATGCTGGAGACCGGGCAGGTATAAGAGTGACCCCACACCTCAGCCAACCACCATCCCGGTTCCAGCGGTGCGGGGTAGGTCTACCACTCGGTTTCTACGTGAACCAGGTGAGTATATGGAATGCTTTCAAGAGAGTTCCCCGCCCAACAGCGACAGCAGAGGTAAGCGGCTGGGGTTTAGATTGCTCTGTTCTGGCTAATAGCTGCGAGGTCTCTTCCTCTTGAGAGCACAATGTTCTTCTACTCGACCGCGGTTCCGTGATGACGGCCGCACACCCGCTACTCCAGGGCAGAAACCCAGACCTGTTTGGGTTTCCGTGGTAGTTTGCGGGGGGGTGTGACCGTCCTTTATCGAAAGCCAGGCTCTTGAGGGCATTGATTCTCTGCATAGGCAGGACGGGTGCTCTATTAGACGCACCGCTTTCCACTGCCAAATACCACTGTCTGAGCCCTGTATTACGGGGCACTTTCTGATATCTTAGAAAGCAGTTTTTAGACAAACCTGTAGAACACTGCGATCCTCACTAAATATCAATATGTTTTTTACATACGCCCATTAGACACATATCTTCAATGTGTCCAGAGCCCGCTGGAAACTGATGAGGCAGGATCTAATTAGAAATTAGGTGAGTTCCATGAAATCTGACTCATGTTCACCACTAATGCCTTAACTACCGACAATTTTTCACCTATGTTTTTAGCCAGAGTCACGTACCTGTGAATGAAAGATACCACTTGAATAGCAGAAACTATGTGTGTTGTGAACAGGCACTTTGCTCACCGTAGCAAACACCACTGGTTTCTTCACAATCAATAATTGAAATAGAGTACCTGTATGATATCACGATTGTTTTCTAAGACATACCATGTTTTTGAGTGTCTTTTATTTCAGCTACAGGCTGCCTACTGAAACCGCGGGCACCTATCCCGCCTATCCACAGAGTGGTAGGTAGACATCCGCCTTACCACTGGGTGTAGATAGTTTCACTTTAAGGTCCTGATGAATCGCTACTGATCCTCCAGACGAATAGGCGAGAAACATGTCGACCGATCAGGAGTAGAGCGCCAATGTCCCGACCCATTATAGTCAGATAGTCGCCTCTCCTTTTGCTTTTAATCAGGCAAGAGCCCTTCTAGAATAAAGTTTGTTGTATAGGACTCCTGCTAATCACAACTAGGAGCCAAGGGGGAGAAAACAGAACAGGTCGCCCCCCACTCACAGACTTCAATACAATCAAAGACCTGCTCTGTTAGTTGTCTGGACTCCTATAGACGTCCACATATATTTTCTCAGGCACAAAATATTGTGTGCCGCAGCAGTGGATCAATGTCTCCCATCTGCCGTCAAGTGTCTAGAATCACTATTTTTAATCCACATGTGCTGTACTGTATCTACAAATGTAACCCCCCACAAACATCACCAGGAAAGGGAGTGAAAAAGTGGGAACAAAGAAGGCAGTGCCTCACGGGAGTAACACCATGGGAGTTTACAGACTGATACTCGCCTGTATCCTCAAGTTCTCATCATTAGCAACTGCCAACTTTTACAACAAAATAAAGAGTGAGGAGAAAAGAAAAAGTGCAAAAACTGTGTATGTTCGTGCACAATGCGTGAACCTTATATAGGAAACCGGGGTCTAGCATTAGAACAACCGGTATACCTAAGTCTAAAACCGAGCTAGACAACCACTAGCTGAACTACTTTATTTCTTTGCTATGTGTCTGCTCCATTAAAACCAACATGTTTCATTGCCCATAGAAATTTGCGGCAACTTCATCAGGGTAGGGTCAGCGTCCTCACTGCACCACTTTCCTCTGTTTGTCAAACCTACAGAGAACAGAGAACGTACAACACATTACAACAACACATATATCAGCACAGTCATCGAACTAAAAACAAGAGAGAGACTCCTGCAACACATGTAGCACACTAAAAACCAAAACGTGTATTTTTGGTGCTACTAGTGGGGAATGTCGACAAACCATCTGATATATTTACCAATGGGTTGCCGATCTTCGGCATACCTGCAACCTCATGAAAATGCTTCTAACCCTGTGTGTGTGTACTAGTCCACAGACACAGCATCCGGCTCAGTCACTGCTCTCAGTCAGTCTGTGTGGGAGAAAAGATAAAATGTTTCAAGTATTCTCCCGGGTCCTTTAAACACCCATATTGAGCTCAAATGGCGATGGAAAAAACTCTCCCCTCTGTAGCAAACGGGACACATGAATCTGACTCCCTGCTGCCTGCTCTACATGCTAAGACCGCTTTCCTCAATCCCAGCAAACCACTCTACTTGCTATCACCCTTGATGCATTTAAGTACGTAGATATGCTAAAAAGTCGGTACCCCTCCTACTAAGTGGCGGTTCTTCACCATTGAGGCTGCCACACCCCCGGGGCTTGATACTCCTAGGGAGGAAAACTCCTCCATCAATAGAATTTTCGCAGCTTATCGAGACTCCTCGGGTTACCGGCCACCGCTCAGCACCTCATCGTGTTCCTCTCGCTGCAGTGTATTTCTAGAGCAGCGCGCGCTGCCTCAGGCTGATTGGACCCGCCCTGCTTTCGGTCCTTGCAGATAACTCCTGCTTTTGTCAGTCCAACGCGGCGGCCATTTTAGAATGTTTCTCGCCGGCTGCTATGAACCCAATAAATTCTGATCTGGGTGGTTCACGCATTTCGAAATGTGTATATAACTCATGGGTAGCTGTAAATTACCATGGTATATTCCACAGTCCTTTTGTCGGACATAAATTTTCAATTTTGTTTTAAAAAATATCTAAAAAAATATTTTCCAAAAAATTTTCCCAAAAATTTGATACAACCACTCAAATCTGTATTACCTCCCCCCTGAGTAAAAAACTGCACTCTTCAACTCTAGTGGATTAAAAATAGTGATTCTAGACACTTGACGGCAGATGGGAGACATTGATCCACTGCTGCGGCACACAATATTTTGTGCCTGAGAAAATATATGTGGACGTCTATAGGAGTCCAGACAACTAACAGAGCAGGTCTTTGATTGTATTGAAGTATAGGACTCCTGACCTGTTTTAATTATCACACGCACTATTACATCTACACAAACTAGGGCCCTCACACCCACGGCACCTAACGGCGAGGAACAAAAGATCTCTGAAAAAGAGCCCCTTTATGGGTGCCCGTTGGGTATTGCAGTGCCGACCCGACAAGGAGCAGGCCCATATGATGAAGCATGACACCTAGCTTGCTGGGTGTGTGAGGGCACTAGTTCCGAAAGGAGGAATCCCTTTCCTCCTATCACTAGCACAACAGGACAGCCTACAATTGTGATAACAACATTTACTCTAACTGAGATTTTAGATCCACTAAGGAACTTCGTACTCTTCTTCTCTTAATTGTCTAGGGCATGTACGTTGGACCTTTCCAAAAGCCCATTGTCCCCAAACTTTTTGAGTAAATGCATGTAACGGTGCCACATATGGCAAAAGGTATGTCCATGCCACAAGTGCATATAACGCGGTCTCTCAGTCACCTTTACACATATATCTGTTTTAATCATACGAGATGTCTGGTCCCAAGGTAGAGCCCCACCAGGAGCAGCCTTCCTGCTGCTCAGCTCAGACACCAACTGCCAACCTCACTCATCCAACATTCCACAGCATCATCACGCGCCAACATTCCACACCACATTCACACTGGCTGAGCAGCAAGTACAACACATCTCCTTTCTTTACGGTGAACAAGAACACGATTCAATGGTCCAAGGAAAAGTATATATTGGTAAAATATACATGCATGGTAATAACATGAGGACCCATTGCAAAGACCTGAATGTGGCTAAAGGGCATGCAAACAAAAAAAACACAGTACAATGGGCGTGCAAGTTAACATCAAAAATGCAAAGCAAGCACAGAAGAATGTAACAATTTACTTGAATGTTAACAAAAGATATGAAATGATGGAACATCACAATGCCCACCCATGTACTCACATTAATGTAAATACCGAACTGGGCAAGATAAAAACACACTTACCCACATCTTCTCCCTTTCCACACAAAATCAAACAAACCTGCATTCTACTACACCAAGCGTAACCAACCAAACCCCTTACGCCACAAACATACCAGCTGGCCAGGCTGAAATGAACGTGAACGCACAGGGAACCAAACCTCAATGATGCAGTAGAGATCACCCCACAGCAAAACAATTACACTAACGCGAGACCATCCCACAACCACACAAGTGGAAGGAATACATGAACAAACACCCAAACACCACTCAACAAAACTCCAACACAAGTGGGTGATACCCAAAGTCAACCACCAACCACAAAAAGGTTGCAGACACAAGTGACTCCTATCCAGCCAAAAGGGTGATCTGCCTAAACCTACCTACACCCACAAAAATAGTGGGAGACCAGAGAGCCTTAGCACCTAAAAGCCTTGTCACACACACACCACCAACAGTGAGGGATCCACTTACCCCACAACAACACTATGGTGGTAACCCAGAGTGACCTAACACCAAAAGTCATCTCACACACTACACCAACAGGGTGACTTACCCAAATCAACCCATACCCACAAAAATAGTGGGAGAACAGAGAGGCTTAATACCTAAAAGCCTTCTCACACGCACACCACCAACAGAGAGGGATTCACCAACCCCTACAACCATGCCAAGGTGGTAACCCAGAGTGACTTAACATCAAAACGTCAACTCAAACACCATACCAACAGTGGGTGATGCCTCCCACATCCACACACAAGTGGCAACACTGAGTAACTTTATGCCTAAAAGTCAACTCACACACAACAGTCATTCTAATGAACAAACATTCTTACTGTAAACTTCCAGAAACACAGCACCAAAAGTGGTTTAAGCAAAAAATGTGACCCCCTTCCATGAAGTTAACAACTTTTTTAGCGAAGCATCCCGAAGTTTACATTTTTTTTATTGTCTCCATTACCTAAAGGCCAAACACTTTCAAGCGTGGTTGTTGCAATAAAATGGGCTAGCAAAGTCATAGTCCGGGGATCCCATACACCAACTGTCAACCTCACTCATCCAACATTCCACAGCATCATCACGCTCCAACATTCCAAACCACATTCACACTGACTGAGCAGCAAGTACAACAATATCCTATTCATACCTACACATGTTCATACATCCCCAAAGACCACACTCTCACTGGAGAAAGGACGGTGACGATTGTTAGGAAACAGGTTTTGTACAGACCTGCGAAGGTGTCCGAGCACATGTGGATCCAAACCAAGGTTTTGATACCGAATTAACAAACTAAAAAGGACTGGACGGTCTTTTCTCTTGTTAGAACGATTGACGATTCCACTACATGAGGAAGGGACCATTATCCCAAAATGTATAGGGTGACGCAAGAACAAAGTGGAATCTACAGATGAAGAATCATTGTATATAATATTATTTTGAGATTGACCCAATCTGTTATTGATGTGAATTGGCCCATAGTATTAAACGATCCTACAATTGGACACTTACTACCTAATAACCTGTCCATTACTTATAGTAGAACAATTTGGAAATACAGACAGGTACCACATGGCTCGCACAACGAAAGGGGTTCTTTCGTTGTAAAACCTGCAAGGCGTGCCAACATGGTATAAATAAGACAACATACAGTAGCCCTTTTAAGAACAAGGAGAGAGCAATCACAAAATCACTCACGTGCAAAACAGACCATGTGGTGTATGTGCTGGAGTGTCCTTGTGGCCTAAGATATGTAGGGAGTACTAGACTCCAGGGCCACAAACGGATACTCCAGCACATAAGAGCCATTAAGAATAGAGATGTCACATACCCGGTTGCACGACATTTTGCAGAACTTCACGAATCTGACCCATCTAAATTGAAATATTTTTTAATAGACTCCATACTACCCAGCAAGAGGGGTGGGGACCGGGAAAAGCAGCTACGAAAGTTGGAAACAAGGTACATCCTAGACCTCGATTCAAAAACAACCGGGGGGTCTCAACGTGACGGAGGATTTATACACCTGTTTATAATTATCTCATACAATGGTGTGAATCATCGATTGCCAGCGGGTATTGAGACCGGGAACACAGGGTAAACTTTCATTAAACAGAAATTATGCCGTATACCCCTTCCAAAATAAATTTTATCACAGTTTTAAGGTATCATTAGTCACTAATTTTAACACTAATTTTTATTCATTCACAATTTTAGGCATAGGGATACACAATTTTAACATTTAAGCACTTTTGCACTTTCTGAACAGTCAATATGTTTACATAGTAAATGTTTACAGACCGGAATAGCGAATTTGCACATTATGTACGGTACTAATACACATAGGGTCATGAGAAGGGAGGATCAATCAAAAAATTTATGAGTCCCGGTCATATTGTTGTTTTAAGGCTTTTATAATATTATATTTTGTTATTTAAGTTTTAGCAAAAAGTATTTATACATGAATTTTAACTTAATCATGACAAAGCTGAATGTGCAAAATGAATTAAGGGATTCCTTTTGCCTACATTTGTAACACAATATGCAAAATTTAAATAGCAAATTAAGAAAAACAAGTGGATCCCATATGTGTAAAAAGTCTGTTTTCGTTATCCATGACTGAGAAATATATGCACTTGGCACTTTAAGGATGCAATGGAAAAAAGACATAAAAATATGGTAGCACTACTGTGGGCGCGTCATGTGATCAAGGCCCTTCGGGGCTGAAACGCGTTGTGGCCGGCAACTGCTGAAGGGAAACAATAAAGCACAAATTTTGCACGAAAGAGGCGAAAAATCAGTTGTTCCTCCTGTCAGCTACGCGCCGTACACCAACAAAAACGTGGCTTGTATATATGACAGGAGGAACAACTGATTTTTTGCCTCCCCGAAGAGTGGATGTACTTCACTACATCTTTGTACTATTGATCCGGAAATAAATCACAGCTTTGCTGTGGGATTTCGTTGTGATTTTCTCTTCACCACTCGGTTAATTTAGGAGGCTATTCAAAAGGTCCTCTTACTCTATACTTGAATAATCTGGTTCGACTTGATCAGCGAACACGATTTAAGGGTCTCTTTTAAAACAATTTATTGTGTGTCCTGAAGATGATCTGACGGACGATACCGCCACAACAGACCGAAACGTTGACTACCACATCTACTTCCCCAGCATGTTTGGCTATTGAGGAATTGTTCTCTATTGTTTTAGATTCTTTTCCTTATCTTGATTTTCTGGAATAGATGTTCACATCATTGATTTGTAGGCTTTTTTATGTATCCTCAGTCATGGTGCTTTATTGTTTCTGATTGTACCCTTTTACATTTTGTGTTTACATTAAAAGTGTGTAACTTTGAGAAAAGCAGATATACCCGTGTCTGAAAAAATCTGTTTTTATATATTAATTTTTTTCATTTATTTTTGGATTTGTTCAAGGTTGAGCTACCTCTTGGGGCCCAACATACACAAAATTAATCTGTACCTCTGGCCAGTGCGGCACGCAGCATTTGTGAATTTTTTTTTAAACACAGGATATATCAATGTAAAACAAGGAGTGCACTACTCTCATCATTTCTTTGATACATGTAACGGTGCCACATATGGCCAAAGGTATGTCCTGTGCCACAAGTATATATGACACTGTCTCTCAGTCACCTGTACACATATATACCATTCATACGCACACATGTTCATACATCCCCAAAGAACAAGCTCTCATTGACACACGTGGCAGCCCTATAATAGTGCCCCTAGTCAAAGTATTTTGTTCAAACCATAGCATCTCAGTCTATGGACATTAGGCTTACAGCTAATTAAGCTGGGTGTGGGGGCGTCTGGTAACAATGCGCGAGTTGCTTAGCCTTCAGTAGCTCAGAATGATTTTCACTGATCAGAAGTAGCTCTCACTACAGAAAAGATTGGAGACCCCTGTGCTACAATAAAATTATAACAGCAGGGCACATTGTCAGTTGGTTCGATAGGAGGTGCACTAGCACACCAAACATTGTGCACAAGGTGGACACAATGGCTCTGTATAGCAACACTGCAGACCAACGTGTTGACTGTGACATCTGACTCCTCTGGACATGCATCATGTCCACACACGGCACAAATTGCTGCTGTCTGTTGGTACAGCGGTAACATTGCAGTCAGTACAAAATCTCCTCTAACCCCCAATCGCTACCCTGCCTATATGGAGGTAGCATGCCTTTGTCGCTTGCCTCCTTTCTCCAGGAGTAGGAGCAGAGCATAACAATACCACTGCCTCAAATGAAAGGTGCTCTTTAGGAGAGTTCACAGGTCATTTTATGTGCACTTTAGCATAGCTGGAAGGATGCTCCCCCAAGCAGCCCCCTACCATCAGCCAATGCTGTGGGGTTGCTTATAAGAGCTCCTGTGCCCACAGTCCTCTGTGATAGTGCCCGGCTGCCCAAGTGGTCCATCGGGAACTGGCTGTCAACTTCCTTTATTCAACTGACTTGTGGAAGTTTCAGGAACTGTGAAATTTAGGAGTTTCATCTATTTACCTTAGTCTTATGTAGAAACAGAAATCAGCTACACATTGAAATGAGATTTAAAAATTACGTTTTTTTAATAGTCAAAGATATAATCCAAATTAAATCATCAACCAATGTAAAGGTCTGAGTAATATTTAAAGGTTTAAAAGTGAAAGAGGTTTAGAATTTAAGAGGCTTACAGTTTTAAGATATTACTCAGAGTTAAGGCAAGATTTAAATCCAGTTAGCAATGCCAAAAAAAACTCGTATCCACGTGCACAATGTAAAGCATTTACGAACTGCAAAAAAGAACTTCCATCAGAGGTGGGGAATGTTTTTGCGCCCGAGTGCACATTTTCCTTTGCTAAAACCCATTTGTGAATTTGGCCAACACTAAAAACACAACAAGGATTTTATAATACAACATGGAAGAACCACGGACTGCATGTTGCTTCAAATGCAGAGAAGTGGGGGTGGGGGGTGGGGATGTAGTGGATAAATTGCTGACCTAGACACCTGGGTTCCCCCTAAAGATCTTGGTATCGACGAAAAATCATGTGATTGTGCGACTCAGTCTGAGACTATACTCAATGTAAAAAAGAGAGCACTGTCCGACGTGCCTGTGCCTTACTCTATCAAGCCACACGATCACATTTTAGTTTCTGTAATCTGGCCTCGCAGATTATTGTCATTTCAATTCAGGCCCGCCATATCATGTCCCAGATGATCCTTCTACATTCCAGAAAAATGTTGTCTTTAAAACACTTCCATGTGTATTGGGAAAGTAGGTCTGTGCTATACATCAAAAACTAAAAAAGAAGCAAAGTACTGAAAAAATAATACTATACAAGCTTGGACAGAAATTACATAGTAATATTAATTTCCAAAATACACACAAATAAAATCGCCTGACTCCGACAAGCCCTGCTGGTTCTTCCAGTAGCTTTTGGAACCGCTGCCACTTTTGATTTTCTTTCATTTTGTGATATTTTATGTTTGTGCATTTTCACTGTCTAATATTTTTCAACTTTCTTCCAATTTTAATTCTGCACGTGCCTATGGTCCCTAGTGACAATTTAAAATTTTTTGACATGTCGGCAGATTGGACCCTTGAGAACTGAGGTGCATGCTTTTGCTCTCTCGTGTCTTCCCTTGGACCTATCCACTCAACTTCCTCAGTCTAGTGATTAGCTTTAGTACAGTGAGACCAAACACATAAACCCTAAAATCTGCGGACACAATTAGCATCACCCTTATCCGTGCTGCCACTGTGTTTCATGTAACTGACACATGCAGTAGGCTTGCATAAAACTACCTTTCTGCACTTAGCTGTGCTACGTCAGGTGATAGCAGGCGGCTGGTTTGGTGCTAGCCAAGGGACTGCCATACAGCAATATGGCTGTGAGGCTCTTTTGTCTCTCTGGCCCAAGGAAAGTTGACTTGCCACCCCCCAGGGGCGTAACATAGTCCCCATCACCCCATGCGGCGCAGGGTGGGCCCAAACCCTTCAGATGGCCCCAAACCCTTCAGAGGGCCCCCATTCAGCCCAAGGCCAGTGAATATCTGTGACATAAGGGGGACTCAGGGTCTCCTCATCACATAATGGAGGGGGGCATAATTTTGTGTTATAACTTGGGCCAACCCCACTGCTATATGCTTTCAATGTTTTAAGTTGTTGACTAACTTTGTAGACACCTCTCTGCATGAAACCTGTTCTGATTCCATAATATGTGCAAGGGCTACTAAGGCCAGCGTTGATGCAATACTTCTTTTGTTTACTACCGGAAAATGTTCTAAGATTGGAATGTAATTCTGTTATCAATGTACATAATCATTTAGAAGGTTCTTGGGCTTGATTTATTCGTTTATGATTCAAATAGACCTACGTTGGGTCACAATATAAATTACATTGAATACAACTGACACGTGTTTCATCCTAAAAGACTTTCTCAAGGCTGTAAATTTATAATGATAGCACAAGTTACATTGTACGTTAATAGCTTGAGAAAAGAGTTTGTTGGGGAGACATTGGGGCATATATACAAGCCCCTATTGACACCACAATGTCACTTAGCGTGGCTTAATGCTCCCTTGTAAATAAGGCATCCTTTCACGCTGTATTCAGCGTGAAAGAGGAGGGCAATGGGTGTTGCAGTGGACGTTCCACCGCAACACCCATTGATTTTTGACACTGCCTCCTATTTACAAGGGCAGTGTAAACAGGAGGCAGCACCAAAATTAAGACCAGGGAAAACCTGATCTTAAACAGGCGAAACAAGGAGAAGTGCTTTATTTCTCCTTGTTTTTGCTGTTTCTACGTGTGCTGCCTTGTGCAGAAACAGCAAATTGCCTATGATTGTTTATGTGCAGGAAGGTCCCCCCCTTCCTGCACATAAACAATCATTTAAAAAAATGCAGTTTTGCAACTTCTATGTGCTGCATTAAGCAGCACACATAGAAGTTACAAAATGGCATTTAAAGATTGTTTATGTGCAGGAAGTGCACCTTCCTGCACATAAACAATCTTCCCCTCAACACAGGCACCCTTGCACTATGGTGCAAGGGTGCCTGCGTTGGCTCTAGGCAGCTAAAGTTGAAGCCAGCGCAGGGGGAAATGCAGGGCTGCACCATATTCTAGTAAATATAGTGCAGCCTTGCATTTCTAAAGTGGCGAAGCGTGTCGTTAGCCTTCTTGGCTTAACGACACGCTTCGCCACTTTATTGTAAATATGCCCCATTGTGTCATATAAAGAAGAACACTGAGCACCAGGGCAATAGATACTAGGCTCCAAGATGAAAAATGGAAAAAGTTCCAGTATTTTTTAGCTCAAGAATTGAGTGTGATATGAGAAGGTGTAGAAGAGGTCTTCAAATGCATTCCGAGGGCACGAAAATATCCTGGTCGTTATTAAATTCAAGATGGTATAAACGTTTCACCAAGTGTGATGATGGAGAATTAAAAGGATGGTAGAAAAAGCGATAATTTGTGCACTGAGACCATTCAGAAGTGCTATTGAAAACGTATAGAATTGACCGTCAAAAAATAGTGGTGATGTAGTGATGTTTACATGGCAAACAAAGTGGAGACATTAGAAGAATTTGATAAATACCTTTGGGAGTATTGTCCTAGTACATTTCTCATACTAAAGTTATTATAAGAAATGTATATGGTTATGTAGTTTCGTCTTCTATTTCTTAAGGTAAACAGTAATTACAACGCAGGCTTTACCACGCATTACCAATGGCACGCATCAATTACTACGCAAATACAATTACCAGGCATGTCATCACCACGCAATGTTTTACCATGCATATCCCTTAAGAAATTAATTGGTCTTTGTTGTAATCGCAGCCTAATGTGATCCTCTTATTTGGCCCACAAAAGAAATTCATTTAAAAATATGTTACCCTTTTTCCTTTACCCATGAATAATCAATATATTTCATCTAGTACAATTTGATTAACCACAACGGTTTGTGGGAGCAATTTTTTCTACTTATCTTTCATCTTTTAGCGCGTGATCATGACGAATGGATATTGTCTCCCATATTGCAAATAATTTGAGAACAGTACCATATGTCAATTCCCCAGTTACTCAACAGCTGAGCTACATAGAGATTTACAGACTTGAGTGTAGCTCCTCGTCCATATTTAGACCAATAGGTGCTTTGCGGTCCAATTTTATAATATATTTAATTTCTAGTACCCTCAATTGCTTCTCGCAATCTCCTCCTCGCCTATTTAATGGTATTGCATCGATCACAAAATATGTGAACTGATTAGGGTCTTTATTATTGTCTCTCTGGCCCAAGGAAAGTTGACTTGCCACCCCCCAGGGGCGAAACATAGTCCCCTTCAACCCATGCGGCGCAGGGTGGGCCCAAACCCTTCAGATGGCCCCAAACGCTTCAGAGGGCCCCCATTCAGCCCAAGGCCAGTGAATATCTGTGACATAAGGGGGACTCAGGGTCTCCTCATCACATAATGGAGAGGGGGCATAATTTTGTGTTATAACTTGGGCCAACCCCATTGCTATATGCTTTCAATGTTTTAAGTTGTTGACTAACTTTGTAGACACCTCTCTGCCTGAAACCTGTTCTGATTCCATAATATGTGCAAGGGCTACTAAGGCCAGCGTTGATGCAATACTTCTATTGTTTACTACCGAAAATGTTCTAAGGTTGGAATGTAATTCTGTTATCAATGTACATAATCATTTAGAAGGTTCTTGGGCTTGATTTATTCGTTTATGATTCAAATAGACCTACGTTGGGTCACAATATAAGTTACATTGAATACAACTGACACGTGTTTCATCCTAAAAGACTTTCTCAAGGCTGGAAATTAATAATGATAGCACAAGTTACATTGTACGTTATTGGCTTGAGAAAAGAGTTTGTTGGGGAGACATTGGGGCATATATACAAGCCCCTATCGACACCACAATGTCACTTAGCGTGGCTTAATGCTGCCTTGTAAATAAGGCACCCTTTCACGCTGTATTCAGCGTGAAAGAGGAGGGCAAAGGGTGTTGCGGTGGGTGTTCCACCGCAACACCCATTGATTTTTGACACTGCCTCCTATTTACAAGGGCAGTGTAAGCAGGAGGCAGCGCCAAAATTAAGACCAGGGAATACCTGGTCTTAAACAGGCGAAACAAGGAGAAATGCTTTATTTCTCCTTGTTTTTGCTGTTTCTATGTGTGCTGCCTTGTGCAGAAACAGCAAATTGCCTATGATTGTTTATGTGCAGGAAGGTCCCCCTTCCTGCACATAAACAATCATTAAAAAAAATGCAGTTTTGCAACTTCTATGTGCTGCATTAAGCAGCACACATATAAGTTACAAAATGGCATTTAAAGATTGTTTATGTGCAGGAAGGGCACCTTCCTGCACATAAACAATCTTCCCCTAAACACAGGCACCCTTGCACTATGGTGCAAGGGTGCCTGCGTTGGCTCTAGGCAGCTAAAGTTGAAGCCAGCGCAGGGGGAAATGCAGGGCTGCACCATATTCTAGTAAATATGGTGCAGCCTTGCATTTCTAAAGTGGCGAAGAGTGTCGTTAGCCTTCTTGGCTTAACGACACGCTTCGCCACTTTCTTGTAATTATGCCCCATTGTGTCATATAAAGAAGAACACTGAGCACCAGGACAATAGTTACTAGGCTCCAAGATGAAAGATGGAGAAAGTTCCAGTATTTTTTAGCTCAAGAATTGAGTGTGATATGAGAAGGTGTAGAAGAGGTCTTCAAATGCATTCCGAGGGCACGTAAATATCCTGGTCTTGGTAGTTATTAAATTCAAGATGGTATAAACGTTTCACCAAGTGTGATGATGAAGAATTAAAAGGATGGTGAAAAAAGCGATAATTTGTGCACTGAGACCATTCAGAAGTGCTATTGAAAACGTATAGAATTGACCGTCAAAAAATAGTGGTGATGTAGTGATGTTTTCATGGCAAACAAAGTGGAGACATTAGAAGAATTTGATAAATACCTTTGGGAGTATTGTCCTAGTACATTTCTCATACTAAAGTTGTTATAAGAAATGTATATGGTTATGTAGTTTCGTCTTCTATTTCTTAAGGGAAACAGCAATTACAACGCAGACTTTACCACGCATTACCATTGGCACGCATAAATTACCACGCAAATACAATTACCAGGCATGTCATCACCACGCAATGCTTTACCATGCATATCTCTTAAGAAATTAATTGGTCTTTGTTGTAATCGCAGCCTAATGTGATCCTCTTATTTGGCCCACAAAAGAAATTAATTAAAAAAAATATTACCCTTTTTCCTTTACCCATGAATAATCAATATATTTCATCTAGTACAATTTGATTAACCACAACGGTTTGTGGGAGCAAGTTTTTCTACTTATCTTTCATCTTTTAGCGCGTGATCATGACGAATGGATATTGTCTCCCATATTGCAAATAACTTGAGAACAGTACCATATGTCAATTCCCCAGTTACTCAACAGCTGAGCTACATAGTGATTTACAGACTTGAGTGTAGCTCCTCGTCCATATTTAGACCAATAAGGGCTTTGCAGTCCAATTTTATAATATATTTAATTTCTAGTACCCTCAATTGCTTCTTGCGATCTCCTCCTCGCCTATTTAATGGTATTGCATCGATCACAAAATATGTGAACTGATTAGGGTCTTTATTATAGTAGTTCGCACAATGACAAGCCACTGGATAGGTTGGATCATTGTTTGTAATGGTACGCATGTGCAGAAGAATTCTTTCATACACCAGCAATGTAGTGCTCCCAATGTATCTCAGCCCACACGTGCACGTTAGAACATACACAGCATATTCTGTGCTAAAATTGAATGCCCCTTTGATAGAAAAAGGTTGTTTATGCAATGGAGAGGTGTATGTCGTATTGTTTAAACCTATGCTACATGCTTTGCATCTCATACATTTTTAAAACCTGGTTTAGGGTTTAACCACCCCTTTCTCTCCACAATTTCCGGACTACTACGTACTAAAGCATCTTTTAATGAGGGTGCTCGTCTAAAAGATACTTGTGGCCATCTGGGTACAATGGAACCTATTACAGAATCTGCCTTTACTATCTGCCAATTTTTTCTAAGTAAGGCCATCATATTATTTTCTTGAGTACTGTAAGTTGTTGTAAATCTCATCATATTTTTGTCTTTGGCTGTGACTTTTTGCTATTTATTATGTTTGTGGAACAGAATTGTCTCCCTGTCCAATTTGTTTGCTGATACCTGAGTGTTCTTGATTACACTTAAACTATAACCTCTCTGTAAGAACCTTTCTTTCATTGATTCCTGACAATGAATTGTCTCATTTTGTGCGCTACAATTCCTCCTGGCTCGGAGCATTTCCCCATATGGAATGCTTAATTTAGTGTGTGTTGGATGAAAACTCTTCACATGTAGCGTTGTGCTTCCAGCTGTGGGCTTCCTATACAACCTGGATTCCAATTTGTTATTCTCAATATACATTTCTAAATCTAGAAATGTTACACTGGTTTTACTAATTTCATAAGTGAAATGCAGGTTCAAATCATTGTTATTGATCATTTTAACAAATTCATCCGCTGATTCCATAGACCCCTTCCATACAGCAAACAGGTCGTCAATAAACCTGGCCCACACTATTACATGTTCATCCAATATTTTTCCATGGGCCCTGCGGAGCACCTGCTCCTCCCATCAGCCTACATGTAAACATGCAAAACTGGGGGCGAAACAGGTGCCCATCTCAGTCCCACGGATATGCTGGAACAGATCACCACCAAAAAGGAAATAGTCGTTCTGTGAACATCTCTTGGCCATGGTGAGTATTATCTGAGTATGTTTGTACAAACTTACTTTCCTGTTTCTCAAAAAATGACCCTTGGCCCGCAAGCCATCCTCATGGCAAATGCTAGTGTACAGTGATGTTACATCTAAAGCCATTAGAACAAAGTCATCCTCCTTTGGCATATCGTACATTTGATGCAGAAAGTCCCCACTATCTTTCACATATGAGAGTAAGTTTCTCACATGTTCTTGTAGAAAAAAACGTATGTATTTAGAAGTGTTTTCCAAAAGGCTACCTCGAGCCGAGATTATAGGACTTCCTGATGGTGTGTTGGCATTTTTCTGTATTTTCGGAATCAAATACATTACAGGTGTGATAGGATTCTAATTTTTTAAAAATCGTAACTCATCATACGTAATCAAACCATCATTCCAGCATCCTTTCAGCTCATCAAAATGCCTTAACCATGCATATGCGTGGTTGAGGTAAGTGTTGTTCAACTTGAGGGGAAACGGCATGCGTGCTTAAGGCATCTATATATATAGATAGATATGAGTAAAGGCCTTTTTTTAAGGGTTTAGGGGTGGGTGGGGGTATTGGGTGGCTAAGGTATTTTTAGGGTTAAGGGTGGGAAAGGGTATTTGGGTGCCAAGGGTATTTTTAGGGTTTAGGGTGGGTAAGGGTTTTTTGGGTGGAAACAGTATTTTTAGGGTTTAGGATGGGTAAGGGTATTTGAGAGGCAAGGGTATTTTTAGGTTTTAGGGTTTTTGGGGTCAGGGGGTTGATAAGGTAATATATGTGTGTTTGTGTGTGTGTGTGTGTGTGTGTATATATATATATATATATATATATATATATATATATATATTACCTACTAGCGGTCGCCAATAGGTAGTTATAGTTAGGACCTATTTTCCATAGGAAAAGCGTTTTTTGATTTGCCAATATCTTTGGCGCTGGTTGCCGAATCTTCGTGAAATTTTCAAAACTAATGGCCCGCCTCGGTCAGCTCCTGTCTTGAAAGTTTCGGGTTGATTCGTCAAGTGGGGGCGAGAAAAAAGGGGGGTCCCAAAACGCATTTTCCCCATGTTAATTTCCATAGGAAAAATTGGAAAAGGCTACAGTCCGAACTGCTGAACGGAATTACACCAAATTTGGCAAAAAGGTAGGTGTTGGTTCAGAAAGCTACCTTTTTTTTAAATGATGTAAATCTGTTTGGTAGTTCCTGAAAAATTAAAAAAAGAAAACTTTCGATATCTGAGCACCGAGGAGGGTTCGCGAACCCTCCCGAGCTCGGTAACCGAGTCACAAGAAATCAGTAGAAAAACATTAAAAAACAAGAAAAAGGGGCAGGGTAGAAACACCCTGACCCCTAAGCCTGCTCAGGGCCAAAAAAGCATTTTTTTTTTAAAAACTGCCGAATTCGCGAATCTGGCTACGCTTCCTTGTACTTAAGCCCCCGGGTGGACCAGGTCCCGGGGGCAATGCGTAATTTATTTGCTGCCCCGGGGACTGTCACCCCCCCCGGGGTTTTTAGATAATAGGGGCAGGGGGCCTCACGGGCCCCCCCAAGCCCCGGGGACCACCACCTCCCCGGGGCTTCCTTGATTAGTGGGGGGGGCCTCGCGGGCCCCCCCAAGCCCCAGGGACCACCACCTTCCCTGGGCTTCTGTTATTAATCAGGGGGGCCTCGCGGGCCCCCCAAGCCCCAGGGACCACCACCTCCCGGGGCTTTTAAATGTAGGGAGGGGGGCCGCGCGGCCCCCCTCCTGGAGCCCTTGATGGACCTGGGGACCGCCACCCCCCAGGGCCGGCTCCTGCAATGTCCCGGGGTGCCCACCCCCGGGACATTGCTGTTTGCTATGGCAGGGTGGGAGCACGGCTCCCACCATGTCATAGCAAACTCTGCTTTGGTTTTTGGAAGCGAGAGCAGGTTTCCTGCTCTCGCGTCCAAAAACCAAACCAGAATTGCTTTTGCACAAGGGGAGCTGCATGTCAGCAGCTCCCCATGTGCAAAAGCAATGCCGGCTGCCGCAGGAGGCGGGGAGCCGGCGGGACCGTGGGGGCATTGGGGCTCCCCCCATGTCCCCAACGGAGAGGCCAGGCCTCGGGGGATGGGTCCCTGGGGCCAGAAGTGGCCCGGGAGGGGGACACGTGGCCCCCCTCCCCGCAATAAAATAAAACAAAAAAAAACAAAACAGAAAGGCTGGCCTGAGGAGGGGGGCCACATGGCCCCCCTCCAAAGAATTAAATACATGTTAACAAAAAAGACCCAAAATTGGCCTCGGGAGGGGGGCCACGCGTCCCCATTCCCGTTTTTTTTTTTAAAAGGGGTTAGGCCCTGGGGGATGTGGTCCCCAGGGCCCCAAAAATGGTAAAAGAAGGGGGCCACACAGCCCCCCTCTAAATATATATTTTTTTTAAAAAGCCGGCATCTCGCTGGAGGCCCCGCCCCCTCCCTGCACCACTCTGCAAACGCGGCCCCTGGCTCGTTGTAAGTTGGGGAATTAATTCCCCTTGAATACAGAGGGTCCCTGGGGGCCAACTAGCCCACCAGGTACCTCCAGTATGCGCCACAGAGCTGCGTTGCAGAGAGGTGGTCCGGGGTCATGCCCCTTTTTACACCACTCTGCAAACGCGCCTCTTGGCACACTGCTGGTGGGGCGATGAGGTCCTCTTGTGTCCTGAAGACCTCAGAACACAAGTGGACTTCATCCTCCGAGCAGCAGTGCGCCAGGAGGCGCGTTTGCAGACTGGTGTAAAAAGGGGCATGGCCTCGGACCACCTCTCTGCAATGCAGCTCTGTGGCGCTTACTGGAGATACCTGGTGGGCTAGATGGCCCCCAGGGACCCTCAGGATTCAAGGGGACTTAATCCCCCAACCCAGAACGCGCCAGGAGGTGCGTCTGCAGAGTGGTGGAGAAAGGGGGCATGGCCTGTGTCCAACTCTCAGCAATCCCGCTGTGTGGGGCTTACTGGAGGTGAGGTAGGCTAGTTGGCCCCTAAAGGACCCCCAGCAGCGAAGGGGACTTTAATCCCCATCCAAGAGCACGCCAGGGAGCGCGTTTGCACAGTGGTGGGCAAAGGGGGCATGGCCTGCTATAAGAACTTAGGAATCCTGCTGTGTAGGGACTTACTGGAGGTAATAGGAGGGGTAGTTGGCCCCAGGGATGTCCTTGGGGGCCAACTACCCTCTTGTTACCTCCAGTAAGTCCCACACAGTGGAATTGCTAAGACGTCTTCGGAGGCCATGCCACTTTTTCTCCACCACTCTGCAAATGCGCCTCCTGGCAGACTACGGGATGGGGGATGAAGTCCAATTTTCTCCTGAGGGACTTTGGGGGCCAAGAAGCCCTCCTGGTACTTCCTGTAAGTCCTACGCAGCAGAATTCATGAGCGCTGGTCGGAGGCCCAGCACCCTTTCTCCACCACTCTGCAAACGTGACTACTACTTAAAGAAGCATCTTTCTGCACCTCTGACTTAGAGGTAGTTTTAATCCCCCTGCCCTATTATATACTAGGGCCTTACAGGGGAGGTCATGCCAATCACAGGGGTACCCCAACCCATAGTGTACCCTAGTGTATGTAGGCGTTTTCACTGTATTCTAAGTGTCTTTTAGCATATCACTGGCTCCGGACCTGGTTAGTCAGAGTCAGTTACCACCAGTACCAGTCAGCAAAAAGTTGGGGGCACAGGATGACTTTGCAACAAGGCCTCTTTCTGCACCTCTGTTGGTTCTTTCTGCATATCTCTTGCTTCTTTCTGCACCTTTCTTTGTCTTTATGGACTTCTGTTGCCTCTTTCTGCATTCCTCTTGCTTCTTTCTGCGCCTTTCTTCCTCTTTCTGCACATGTCCTACCTCTGTAGGCATAGTTAGAAATTAGCATTTAAAAAACCTTTGAAATTCACTGAAAAAAACCATAGGTTTCAGGGACGTTATAGTTAGAAATTCGCATTTAAAAAACCTTTGAAATTCACTGAAAAAACCACAGGTTTCAGGGACGTTATAGTTAGTTGGACATTTCACTCGTACAAAACCAGAGAAATTCGGCCGTTATAGTTAGTTCAGCTAACTATAACTCGCGCCCCCGCAATGCACTGCTGATGACGTCACATATTACATCACTCATGACATGGTCAGTGACATCACTGATGACATCACTGATGACATCTCAAATGACATCACTGATGACATCATCCACGTGATAATCTGATGCATCTTCTCACACCCTAATATAACCTTTGATACACCCACTCTAAATTACAGACTGCCATTCTCAAAACCATAGACACTCCAACACCAATAACTACATAGCCACTCACTGATTCTTAGGTCTACACACACATCCACTCACTCACCCATACAGTCACTCATAATTTCGGTCACTCATCAGTACAGGACTATCATATGCACTCATACACCTATATAGACACTCACACACCGCCACTCATCCATAGAGTTACTCACACACACCTAGTCAGTCTTGCAAAAAATTAATCACACTCCCATTTACTCACCTATACAGTTATACACACACCACCTCACTTATTCATACAGATACTAACACATATTTACTCTCTTATACAATCACTCATACAAGCTCACAATCATCCATACAGCCACTCTCACAATCCCTCACTCTCACATATAGTCATTTATATACTCCAACACTCACATATACTGCCTTTCACATATGTAGTTACTCACACATGTACCACTGAGACTTCTATTCACTCACCAACACACCCATACATACACTCACCCACCCATACAGCCCTTCACAGATGCACTCTTGAATCCATACACCCAGTGAATCACCCACTCACACATCTATGCACAGAGCCACACACCCACCACCCACACAAACACTCAGACACCCATACAGATACTCAGACAACCAATCAATAACCCATATAGACACTCATGTAGCTATTCACCAACCCATGCAGCCGCTTACACACCAACAGACAGACTGATAGACATTCACACAGTTTAGTCACTAACCCATGCATTCAGTAAGATACGTTTAATCACTCACTTATAGAGTCAGTCACGCACCTACTAAATCATCCATTCAGACACTCATACACCCACTCATTCTTCAATACACCTTGGCCTATATATGTTAAACATATTTAAACTTTACAGAAACACACAGTCACTGGATGATGTAATCAGTGATGTCATCAGTGATGACATTTGAGATGTCATTTGTGATGTCATCAGTGATGTCACTGACCATCTCATGAGTGATGTAATATGTGATGTCATCAGCAGTGCATTGCGGGTGCACAAGTTATAGTTAGCTGAACTAACTATAACGGCCGAATTTCTCTGGTTTTGTACGAGTGAAATGTCCAACTACCTATAACGTCCCTGAAACCTGTGGTTTTTTCAGTGAATATATATATATATATTACCTATTGGCGGATGCCAGTAGGTACTTATAGCTAGGAAATAGTTTCCATAAGAAAAGCGTTTTTGACTTACTAATAACTTTGGTGCAATTTGACAGATCCTCATGAAATTTTCCCCAAAAAAGTGGCCCAATTTGTCGAGTTGTGCTTGGGAAGTTTTGGGGTGATCTGTTAAGCGGGGCCGAGAAAAAGGGGGGTAAAAAAAGTGTATTTTTCATGTTAGTTCCCATTGAGATTTTAGACACGACTACAGCAAGAACCGCTAAACGGAATTACACCAAATTTGGCAGAAAGCTAGTTCTTGGTCCAGAAAGCGTGCTTTTTATGATTTGGTGTGAATCCATTCAGTAGTTTTTTAGTTATTAAAGAAGAAAGAAATATAGATATCTAGGGATGCGAACCCTCCGCGGATCCCCCGCGGGGGATCCGCCAAGTCACGCACCACTAGGAACCCCATGATTGGCTGCCCGCAACCTGAGTAGAAAGTTGCGGCTGTCATTTTCGATATTGGGGAACAGTCCCTGGTTGGAAAAATTGTGATGTAATGAAGTACAAAAGGTCAGGGTAGAGGTATCCTGACCCCATGGGTGCAATATTGGGGTCTCTGAAGGACCCCCTGATGAGTTAGAACACGCCGACCGACACGGACTGCAGGAGTACTCTCCAAGCACACGAGAATTATGGATTAAGGGTGATATTATCATTTTAAACGGATTCCGGACATACTTCAGAAGAATTGAGGAAACACTTTTTCATACGACTGAGGAATGAGAATCGGTTCTGTATGAGACTGACTACTACAATCTAATTTACTGTGATAACTTTACGAACAGCCCTGATGAAGTCGATTTGGTTTAATAACCAATGACGAAACACGTGTTGGCTGCAGAATTGGCTACAGGATTGACTGGGATGTATACTGTATTCCATGAATGATTAATACCTCCTGTGGAGAAGGAAGAATAAAGAGTCAAAGAAACTCAATTAAGGAATGAGAACTGCTTTTGTACTGACTCTTTGATTGAGGGTTTAATTATTATAATCAACAGTAAGTATGCAACAGAGTATACATCCCTTCTCTGCACAGAAGAATATGCATAATTGCAGAACCCTCTTGTTTGCAATTGAGATAAGCTGTCCATTATGGCAAAGTGGCCCATTGAGGCTATAACACAAGAATCACACTATAGATTCAACAAATTCAGAGTCGTACATTAGAAGTAACATATGTGATTAATGACATAAACAAATTGTTCAACTGTTTCTGATTACCTTCTCTAGACTACATACACATAAAGATGCTCACCAGCTCTCAATAAGAGCAATTGTGTGTGTAGTGAAAACAAAACAAACAAGAAAAATAAAACAAAAATAAAGCAGCACAATAACAGTTTATACAATTTGAGCTCAGCGGAGGCAGGGGGTAATTCCTAGTGTTCATTGAAGTCTGCATGACAGCATCTATCCCAGTGGGGATTTTTAAAGGGGGTTCTGGATGGGGACAGAAAGGGCAGGAAAAAGGATTTTGGTGAGTTAAAGTGTCGAAGCCAGACAAAATAGAAATATATATAGTACACAATTGTGTGTACAGCAACCCAGCAGGATGAAGGTTTTGGGGGGGAGAGAGGGGAACAACAAAAAAGAAGAAGAAGAATAGCAGAGAAAAAAGAGATAGCAGAGTGAAATAGCACTATAGTACAATAGCAGAGGAAGAAGTAGGCGATCCTAGGTAAAGGACAAAAACAGAAAGAGGGGGGCAGAGTGAAAGAGAACTTCAGTAAAGTACCACATCAGCCCATGTGTATATGAAGCTCCTCACTCTTGTTCAGTTCTCCAGGGAACTTGCTGCCAAGCAGAATGATATATTCAGATTCTTTCTGCCGCAATTGTCTCTCCCTGTTGCCACCTCTGGCATTTCTCTTGATCCTGTCAATAGCAGAAAATACAAGCAGGTCAGTGTTTTTTTGGTGCATTTTGGCCCAATGTCTTGCTACAGGATAAGTGACATCCACATTTTTTATAGCCCTATAAAGCTCCAAAACTCTCTTTTTTACAGGCCCAATAGTGCTGCAAACATATCGCAGACCACAGGGGCATGTAGGGACATAAATACAGAAATCACTCCCACAGGTAATAAATGTGTTGATTTGTCTCCATTTGCCTGTGGCTGTTTCATATGTCTTGATGTTACAACATTTTTTACAGGCCTTGCATCTCCCGCATTTGTAAAAGCCCTTCTGGTCATGTAGCCATCCCTCTCTTTTATTCTGAGTACCTGTGTGGCTACGTACCAAGATGTCACGTAAAGACTTGGTTTGCGGTATGTTATTTGAGGGAATCTGCTGATCTTCTTGCCTATCACAGGATCATTCTTAACTAGATGCCAGTGTCGGGCGACTATCTTTATCACAGTTTGGCTCTCACTGTTCTATGTCATGATGAGACTTACTGAATCTTCACATTCATCTTTCCTCTTTCTTTTAGTGAGTAGAGCATCCTGTGTAACCTGTGATGCCTTCATAGCTGCTCTTAGTACCGTAACTGGGTAACCTCTAGTTCGGAACCTATGAAACATTCTGCTCTTTTCTTCTTCATACATCAGATCTGTGCTACAATTGCGTCTTGCTCGTACCAGTTCCCCATAGGGGATACTCCATTTAAGGCTTTGTGGATGGTGACTTTCTGCATGAAAAATACTGTTACCTGCCATTTCTTTATGAAACAGGCTTGTGTGCAAATGGCCTTCCCGGATCTTAACAGTTACATCTAGAAAATCTATTCTAGTGGGATGTATATGATATGTGAAGATCAAATTGAGATTACTGAGGGATATTTTTGCTAGGAACTCCTCCAATTCAAGTCTGGGACCCTTCCAAATAATGAAGAGGTCATCAATGTACCAAGTCCACAGTGTAATGTATCTTGTCCATTTTTCGTTCTCATCCACCCATACATGGTTGGCCTCCCACCACCCTATGAAAATGCAGGCATAACTAGGCGCAAAGCAACTGCCCATCGCAGTTCTGACCAGCTGATAAAACCACAAATCATTGAACACAAAAAAGGTATTGTTTTTTTTTTGTTTACATTTTTTTATTGGGATTTTGCATTTCATTGCATAAATTGACATCATATTATTATGATACATTAACATACATCTGTAATCAGTTGAGAGATCACTGTGGAGTGCAGAATTCATAACCTTATTGCATATCCGACATTTCAGACAAGGTACAGTAAAACATTCTGGGTAGTATCCCTGTGCCTAACAATTGATTTTGTACTAGTATGCTTACTAGCCCTCGGTCGGGTGCGTAGCCTGCGGTCATGGGTTTGCTATGTATTCCTCTCACATTCCGTTTTTGTGAATTCTCTTATGACGTTTGGTGAATGCATTCCCATTTGAAAGCCATCGGTTTCGGAACTACCCATATAGGGGTAAAACTATTAACCTTGGGGGTGAACTAGGGAAGCTGTTGCGGGGCTACCAGAATGCAATAACTGTGTGGTTGATCATAGTTTCGGTACATTGCGTGATATCATGTGTGTGGGGAGGGGCCGCGATGGGTCGGACCGACATGGTGAGCGGGATTACCCGATGCAGTCCTATTACATTTCCGACCCTAGGCGTCTGGGTTTGGTCTTGCGTTAACTTCCGTCGGTCTCAGGGGGGACAGGGGTGGAGTCTGTGATTGGGAGGCTGCCTGTGATTCCGTTTGTGTTGCTTTGTGGGTAAATCGGTGCAACAATTGTGCCCACTCCAGAGATATGGGGTGTTTCCGTATTCCCCTCACTTCCTCATCCCTTAGTACCTCTTCTTCCGCCGCACCCCATTTCTTCATGGCCCCTATCCAGGCTGCCTCGGGGGGTCCCGCCGGGGCCCGCCAATGCATAGCTATACCCCTTTTTGCTAAGAGAATGGCTAGGGAGGTGAAGCGGTACTGTACTTTTTCGGTTTTCCGCCTGCGGAAGATTCCGAGGGCACTGGCTTCCCATGATGACATGGTCAGAATGTTGGTCGACTCTCGGAGTGTTCGGTGTATCCTGTCCCAATATTGCTGGACAGTGGGGCAGTCCCAAAACATATGTTTGAAGTCCGCCTCAGGAGTCTGGCAGTGGGGACAGGCAAAGTGTGTGTCAGGATAAAAACGGTGGAGGTGGTGTGGGGTTAGGTATGCCCTGTGCAGGAAATTAAATTGAATGTTCCTAAAACGCGCATTTCTGGAGACCTTCTTGGGATATTCTAGGGCTTTTTCCCACTCTTTATCGTTAAATACCCTTCCCACTTCGTCTTCCCATGTCTGCCGTAGTGAGTCTAATGGGCGGAGGATCAGTTCCCGAACGGCTTTGTATAGCCAGGTAACTAAATGTCTACCTGCCCCCATATGCAATATAGTGTGTATCACCGGGTGTGTCGGGGGTTCCCCCTCATTTAGGTCCCAGTAGGGTCGACTGCTGTCTAGTAGTTGCCTGTGTAGTAGGAACTGGGCCGGGGGAAGGTCATATTGAGCGGCCATTTGGGCATATGTCCTTAGCTGTCCATCTTCAAACAGGGATTCCATCTCTGTGACCGAATGATCAGTACATACCTGAAGGGCTTGGGTAGTGTAGTATTTATCATTTCGGGGAAACCCTACCAGTGGGAGCAGAGGTGAGTAAGGGGGTTTCTCCCTGGACATACGATGAATTTTCAGCATGCACCTACGGGCTATGGATACTTGCAGAGGGTAAGTGCGAAGAGGCTTGGTACCTGGCATTAGTAGTCTCCGGATTGCTGGGAGAGGTATCCGACCCTCCTCCGTAATTGTTAATCCTATGTGATGCTCCGCTGTCCAGTGTGACAACCACTGGAGTTGGGCCGCCAGGAAGTATGCTTCGAAGGACGGAGCTCCCAGCCCTCCCTGGTTTTTGGGCAAGTATAGTGTGGTTAAGGCCACCCTATGTCTACCTCCCCCACAGATCAGTGCGGTTAGTAGTGTGTCTAACTCCCGAAAGAAGGGGCGCGGCGGTATCACAGGGAGGTTGGTGAAATGGTAGAGGAGTCTGGTGACCATGATCATTTTTGCGAGGGCCACTCGTCCGATGGGGGCAAGAGCCAGTGTCTTCCAGAAGCCCACCGCTGTGCGTATCCCCGCTAGTACCTTGCGGTGGTTCCCTTCGTACAGGTCCTCGGGTGAATGAAACAGCCTCACCCCCAGATATCTGGGTGCAGCAGTGCTCCAGGCGAGTGTGTGAGCTCCGACAGATATGTCGAGCGGGGCTAAATGAGGGCTCAGTGGATAAATCGTGGATTTGGCCCAATTGACTTTGAGGCCAGAGACATCCGCAAAGTCCCGCAGCGTCGTCCATATTGGGGTGAGGTCACTTGTGACGTCTCTGACATATATCAGAAGGTCGTCTGCATACAATGATACGCAATGTACCGTGTCTGCTATCGGAAAACCCCAAGTTTTGCCCTCCTGTCGTAGCCTTATTGCTAGGGGTTCTACTGCCAGGGCGAATAGGAGGGGGGACAAGGGGCACCCCTGTCTAGTCCCTCTTTCGACCGGGAAGGAAGCGGAAATATATTTATCTATTCTCACCCGTGAAGTTAGGCCTTTATAGAGGAGTTGTGTATACTCCATCAGGGTATGTCCTACGTTTATTCTACGGAGGACGGCAAATAAGTACGGCCATAGCAAGGTATCGAAGGCCTTTTCGAGGTCTAGAATCAGGCACGCCGCGTTAGGGAAGTGCATTCTCGCCCTGTCTTGGACATGAAACAACCTGCGTAGGTTCTGCGAGGTGTTACGCCTTGGAACGAATCCGCATTGGTCGGGGTGGATCAACGGTGCAAGAATCTGGGTGTACCGGTCCGCTAGGATTTTGCCTAGTATTTTACAGTCTGCGTTTAGCAGCGTTATTGGTCTGTACGAGGCGGGGAGCGTTGGGTCCCTGTGTGGTTTGGGAAATGTAACCAGAATAGATTCCCTGAGCGAGCCTGGGAGTTCCCCTCTGTCTAGCGCGTCATCGTACATGGCTACCGCCCGGGGGATCAGTTGAGCTGAGAAGGTACTGTAGTATTCGAGCGGGAAGCCGTCCATTCCTGGAGCTTTGTTACGTGCCAGTGTTCTGATTGCGTGGGTGATGTCCGGGGACTTGATCTTTACTTCTAATGCTTTTTTGTCTGCGGGTGGGATGCGGGGAATAGGCAATGGGCGGAGGAACTGGGTGAACGCATGCTGATTTGCTTGCGCCGGGGCCCGATAGACACTCGAGTAATAGTCGTGAAAAATGTGTAAAATATCTATTTGCGAGTGTCGAGGGGTCCCGGCCTTATCGAGTATTTCCGTAATCGGTTTCATATCGGTGTCTTGCTTGGCTAGCCAAACCAGGAGTGTCCCCACTCTATTGCCCTCTCTGTGCACTCTGGAGGCGTAAGCCCGGAAGTTGTATTTGCGTAAGTCCTTCATTGCTTCTGCATGGGATGTTTTGGCCGCTGCTATTTGGTCGGGGGTGGCTCCATCAACATCGGTTTGTTTAATTAGAGCCGCTAGCGCCATCTCTGCACTTTGTAGTGATCTTTCAAGTGTCCTACGCACCCCCACTATTTGCTGTATGCAATGCCCCCTGGCTGCGACTTTGAATGCGTCCCATTCTATTAGTCTGGATGTCGCCGTGCTGGTGTTGAGGGTGAAATGCTCTTGAATGTGATCCCCGTGTTCGTGGTGAAACACCTGGTCTGTGAGGCAGTCTCGTGGTAGTTTCCAGGTGGGCACTGGGGGATGTGGAGGCCTCCATCTGAGGGTCATTATGTGTGCGCCATGGTCCGATAGTACTCTACCCAGATAGTCTGTATATTGTACCCCTGGGAGCAGTGTTGTGGAGCAAAGGAATCTGTCGAGTCGCACTCGTAGGTTGTGTGGGATGGAATGGAAGGAGTAAATTCTAGTGTCTGGATTCCGCTCCCGCCATGCGTCCACCAATGCCCAGTGTTTCACCCATGTTTGATATTGTTCCGTCTGCTTGTGTGCTGGTGAGTGCGCCGGGGGGGGGGATGGGATCTATCGAGACGGATGTCCAGAACACAGTTGTATTCACCCCCTAAGAGCCACGGGACCGAGGTGTATTGGGTTAGCTCACCTGTAAGGCGTCTCCAAAACTGGTCGTGGTCTACATTTGGAGCGTATATGCTCCGCAACAGTATTGACTGACCCTCCAACAGTCCTTCTATTAGGGAATATCGACCCTCTTTATCTATAATACGTGACTGTTCCTTGAAGGGGATCCCGGGCCGAATCCAGATTAGGGCGCCCCTGGCGAATGCTGAGTATGTGGTGGCGCAGACAATACCCCACCATTTTTTACGCAGGCGATCCACCTCGATCGCCGATAGGTGTGTCTCCTGTATAAGAGCTATCTGTGCTTGCTGCCTCTTTATATATGCATAGACGGCATATCGCTTATTTGCTGTGTGCATGCCTCTGAGGTTTATCGTGATAATTTTTATGTCCGTGTTGGGGATCTTAGTGGTCATATCGTTTGGTGTCTACGAGAAGGTCGTGTATTTGTGACGTCCATTCGCCCCCTCCCGGCCCCCCCCACCCGAATGTCAACTGCCCACTTCCGTCTTACAATTCCGCTAGCTTGCTCCGCTGAGGGTATTTGGAAAACTTGAGACAGGGGGAAACTAAACCTAAACAACAAGGAGCATTCCCAACTTAGAGGACATGTCGTTGGGGACGATATGTCCAAACTGTACTTCATCTACTGTCTTTAGTTCGTTGTTTGTGGGGGGTGGTTGCGCAACTCCTCTAGTCACCGGCGTCTCGGCCGCCCGCTCTGTGACGCTGAATTAGAGATGCCTAAGGATTCCCCCTCATCATATTCCATCTGCAACGTTCCAGTCTGGTATGTCATGTTGTGCCGTTCTGGATATCTGATCGCGGCGTTCCATGCACTCATAGCAGTTTCCTCTGTTCGGGCGCTGGTGACGTCATGGATAGTGCACCCTGTGGTCACTGCGCAGTCAAGCGAACCTTATATCAGCGTGTCTGCCGTTTGGGGAGCCACTATTGGAGGTGTGACTGAGCCATCTCGGGAGGAGTGTGCATCGCTGACTTCCTCTTCCGAAGTGAACAGATGTGTCCCTTCTCACCATCCGAGCTGTCCCCCGTCAATCGCACTATCGCTGCCGCTTGTAGTGCTCTTCTGCGCTCCGCTATAATTTGTTCCATATCAGGGGAGTGTTGGGTGAGGGAATCAGAGCGCGAGCTCAGTTGCGTGAGGGTGATTCTTTTGTGTTGCCGTCTTTGGCGACCTGTGGGCCGATGGCTTTGTGTGCTTCTGTGGTCGTCCAGTCCTGACAATCGTTGTTCCACCCAGTCACTTGCCTCCGCAGGGTCAGTGAAGAAATGTGCAGTTCCGTCATGCAAGATTTTGAGACGGGCAGGGAAAAGGAGGGCGTATTGTACGTTCTTTTGGCGCAGTGTTCGTTTGACTGCCAGGAAGGTGGCCCTTTGTTGCTGGACAGCTTGAGAGTAATCCGGGAACAACATTACTTGCTTATCTTCCACTCGAAGCGGCCCTTTCTGTCTAGCAGCTCAGAGAATAGTGTCTCTGTCCTGGTAGTGGAGCAGTTTCAGTAGGAACGGTCGGGCGGCGATCCGGGTGGTGGTCTGCGGGCCGGTACCCGGTGTGCCCTCTCTAGGGAAAAAAACAGGGTCAGGTCTTTTGTCTGAGTGAATGTTTTTATCCACGTCTCGATGTATCGAAGAGGGTTGGATCCTTCTGACCCCTCCGGCAGATTCAGAATGCGGATATTACTTCTGCGAAAGCAGCCTTCCAGATCGTCCGTCTTGTTTTCCAGGGACTTTACCCGTAATTGCAGGTCTTTTATGGCATCCTGGTGCATCTGTACTTTCGGTTCCATGGTTTGGAGTGTCTTCTCTCCCTGTTTGACTTTGTCCGCCAGTTTCCTATGATCATCCCGAAGGAGGTTAAGGTCCGTAGCTAATTCTCTGAATCTGTTTTCCATGGTCACACTTGAATGTTCGATTGCCGCGAGGACCTTGTCCAATTTGTCGGACGTGGACTCTGCTTGGGAGGACTCCCCCTCTGAGTGGGTGATCGTAGGGTCTGGGGAGGTCTGCCTCCGATTCGCCGGTACTTGTGGTGTCCCTGTTATGCATTGGCGTCCCATGTTGTTTTTATATATCCGGTTGCCGTCCGCGGGGAGGCCCGTGAGTTGCGCCCAGTCGGCTTGTGGTTGACTGGCGGTGTGTGCTTATATGCCGTCTCTCTGAAGTTTGTTGGTGCCCGTGTGGGCCGGTGGGGGCTCACTGGTCCGAGGTGATGTAGCTGGTGTGGGTGCTCCGTTGGGGCGTGTTCAGCACTGGACGTTGCTTGGGGATCGGGCACTGCTATGCGTTCCTCTCCCTATGGCTGGACTCCACCGCCCCCGGAACCCCGCATCCCCTTTCGTGCTGTTCCTTCGTATTTGTTCCCAGCTTCGTAGCGCTTGACCGTTTCGATATAGGCTTCAAGTGGTCTCCTCTGTCCCTCTTGACTGGTAGGTCAGCTCGACTGCGGAGCGCCCACCCCGGTCCACCCGCTATGCGCCTCGTGGCCTGGCGCCGTGTAGCTAGGGCTGGCCGAGGGGGTCCCAGGGCAATCGGGAAGGTCCGCTTCACTCTGTGGTAGTATGCCCTGTGGATGTGTGATCGCCCATACTTCTATAGTTGGCGAAACAATTCGGTACTGATCTGGCGAGCCCCGGCTTCTCAGGGTTACCCCCTGCTGCTTGATCCTCTCCCGCCGTCTTTGGTCCCCCGGTGTGTGCCTCGAGTCCTAGCGCCGTGATGGGGGAAGGCTGCTGAGCCTCGGGTGTGGAAGGCGCGTCGCCCCAGTGGAGTGTCCACCTCAGCTCGGCCGCAGCGCGCCTCATGGTCTGGCGCCGTGTAGTCGGGCCCCGGGGCTCAGGGGGAGAAGCTGAGGCTGCCAAGTTCAAACAAGGAGGGAGGCCATGTCAGGAAGGGCTCTCATCGGCCTTGAGCTGCGTCTCTAGAGTACATGTGGCCATCAGTTGTTTCCCGATGTTGGGGAAGAGTTAGATCTGACCTTGGGTTGCACTGCGCAGCGGCAGCAGACCCGGAGGAGATGTGGTCGTCTATTCCCTCTGCATCTGTTGGGACAGGCCGGGGGCCTAAACTGCAAATCTCTCTATCGGGGTATCTTCCGTTTTCCTTGACCCCCCGGTCTCGCGCCTTGAGTCCCAGCGCCGTGAGGGGGGGAAGGCCTCTGCGTCACGGGCGCGTTAGTCGTGCTGTCCTAGTGGGGTGTCCGCCCCGGCTCAGCCGTCGCGCGCCTCGTGGCCTGGCACCATGCAGACGGGGCCCAGGGATAAGTGGGAGAAGCGGAGCCTGTCGAACTCGGTAAGGGTAGAAGGCCGCTGTTGGGGAAGTTCTCAGTGGCCTCAATCCGCGTCGCCAAGATGCCTACGGCTGCTGGAGGTGTCCCGATGTTGGGGAGGTGTTAGATGCCGGCCTGTGACTGCGGCGTGTCGGTGTGATCTGCCGCTCCTCAATCGCCTCCGGTGTGTTCTAACCTCCCGCTGCGCGCCTCGAGTCCCAGCGCCGTGCGGGGGAAGGTCGCCGTGTTCGGGTGCGAATGGTTGTTAGGTGTAGCACCTCGTGGTGGGAGCCGTCAATAGGCCGCTAGGCCGAGTTCATGATATCGCCGCCGCTTCGGGTAGACCCCGTTAGTCGCCGCGGCAATCCCCGAGTCGCGCTCTCACCTGCTGTCCCCGGAGCTGCGGGGGCGCTCGGGGGGGCCCTCGTTGTTGAGCTCCCTTTTTCGTGTCAGGAAACGCCAGGGGACCCCGCATCGGGTCTTGCGATCCCCCCGTCTCCACCTCGGGTTTTCAGCGTTCGGTGGGCGCCGCCATGTTGTCCTCGTTGCTGGATTGCCCGGGGGGCCGTGCGCGTCTCGGGGATCACCGTTCGGTCCTCAATCCAGACGGCAGCAGGAGCCCAGGAGAGTGTTGTCGGCTCTGGCACAGAGTTCAGCGGGATTGGAGGGGGTTATGGCATGGATAATCGTGGATTGCGCGGGCCGCCGGACGGAGCACTAGGAAGGTACGTCCGCCATCTTAGCCGGCTTGGCCACGCCCCCCCACAAAAAAGGTATTGTTAAGACAAAATTTCAGCATTTCAAGTAGCATGGCAGTGTGGTCAAATTTACAAATAGGTTTATCCCTGAAAAAATATTTGCATGCTTCTATTTCCAAAGTATGATCAATGCAGGTGTACAATGCCGCCACATCCATGGTGAGAAGTCAAAAATGTGGTTGCCAAGGAAGTTCTTGTACCTTTGTAATAAAATCAGTGCTGTCTCTGCAATAAGGTGGGAGAGAGCTAGAACACAGGGTAGAAGGAAAAAGTATAAATAGATTGAAGTATGTTCAGGGAGACTATCATTCGCTGACACAATAGGTCTGCCTGGTGGATTTTTCCTGTCCTTATGTATTTTGGGAAGCATATAAAAGCAAGGGGCTACTGAGTGTTTTACAAGAAGGAACTGGAATTGTTCTGTGGCGAGTAACCTCTGTCCTTCCATTTGGTGAGTAATGAGAAATACGTGCCTATAGATTGATTATAGGCCTGAATAGTAGTTCTTTCATAATTTCCACTATGATCCAATTTGCTGATTGTATTTATTGACGTCCCAAAGGACCACATTCCCTCCCTTGTCCGAGGGTTTTATGATGATACTGTGATCCTCTCGTAAGGTCTATAAAGCATCCCTCTGTTTCCTGCTTTTGTTGGAAGTGTAATTATCACTGGTATTCTGCCATATTTTTATAAGGTCTCTAGTGACTACCTCATGGAAAGTGTCAATTATGTCATGTGGCGTGTCAGTACCTTTTGTGGTTTGGATGTTCAAACATATATATATATATATATATATATACAAATTAAAAAAAGCTTTATAATTACCTACATTCTTGGTGTAATGGCATGCGTGGTAAAGGTATAGTCACTGTAAAAAACGCGGGGTAAAGACATGCATAGTAAAGGCATTTTCGTGGTAATGACCCTGTTGTAAATGAATGCATGGTATTGGCATGTGTGGTTCCATCATGCAACCATTTCTTACAGTCTTGAGAAAGTGACAGGAGTCAGGGAACATGTGTTGGCTGTACTATTATTGAAAGAACTGCTCAATGGTTAATCAACTGAGCTGTTTATATTAATTTAATGAAACTATTATCAAACTGATCTTTTGTATATTGTGAAAGAAATAAACCTTTTGATTTGAATACATTTATGTATTTTGGACTCAAAAGCAATTGTATTTTGAAATTTGTTTTTGAGGCGCCGCCTACATTTACATTTGATGTTTAACTATGAGGTCACCTTAGCCTTTGGTTTTTCAGTGAATTTCTATAGTTTTTTTTAACATAAACTAAGATATTATATTATTACCATACTTAACTATAATGTCACTTTAACCTTTGGACAGTGCATAGTGTTGTTATCAATACTGTAATTACGGATGTTGCAGTGATGTTATCAATGATGTCACAGAACATGTCATGAGTGATGTAATATGAGATGTAATTAGCAGTGCATGACGAGGACATGAGTTATAGTTACTATAGGGCACAAGTTATAGTTACTTTAGGGCACAAGTTATAGTTACGTTAGATGACTATAACTGGTGAATTTCAGTCTTTTTGTTTAAGTGACATTTTCACCTAACTATAATGTCCCTTTAAACTTTGTTTTTGTCAATAAATATCTAAGATTTTTTTTCATTGAAATTAAAATATAATAAAAATTTCTAACTATAACGTCACTTTAAACTCTGTTCTTTTTCAGTCATTTTCTATGTTTTATTTAACATAAAGGAAGATGTCCTTTGACATGCATGGTCTGTGAAGGTGGGTGCAGGGCCTTGTCTGTGGCCAGGCCTTGCAACCATCCCCTGCAGATGCCCTGCTGCACAAGGCCTTTGTCTGTGCACAGCAATGGCCTGCGGCCAGGTTTTGTCCACAACTGTGCAGTAGCATCCAAGCTCCTGCTGCACTCAGCCTACAGAGGTGCATGGCATGGGGTTGGGTACAGGGCCTGGCCTGCGCCTGACCCTGCGCTTGTGTCCCACTGTACACGGTCTTTGGCCATGTGCAGTGTGGGATTGGGCACATGACCTGTGCATTTTCAAATAGAGAGGGGGTGTGGTATCCCCCTCCCTCAGCTGACACTGCATTCAGGGACCCCATCCCTCGGGGCATCCACTCCCGGGACACTGTGGTTCCTTTCCCAGGACAGTGCGATCATACCCCACCAGCATTCTGCCAGGCAGGGAAGAGAAGTTTACTCCCGCTCAACGGGAGCAATAAAAATGCTTTTCCTGACTGGGCGGTAGCAAAAGAATGGTGCCAGCTGTCACCAGCACCCATTATGGTGCTGGCCGGGGAGCTGGTTGGAGCCACAGGGGCCTTGGCACTCCCCCTGCAGCCCTCAACAAAGACAGGAAGAAATGAAAAGGAGGCCGGCTCCCACCAGGGAAGCTGGCAGAGGCTACAGAAGCCCCAAACATAAAAAATGAAAATGGATTGCCAGCTCCTGCGTGTCGTATGGGGTTGCTTGCAGGGAGCCGGGGGTGCATGGGGGCCCTAGGGTTCCCCCGCGGCCTCCAACAACTTCTGAACATGTGAGTGTCCTGGGTGGGCATTTATTATTCACCTCCCCTTTCAAGGAGTGTCCCATAATGCTCTGCAAGGGCTTTTAAAATATTTTTGGGGAGACAGGTGCACCATCAAGCCTTTTTTATGTTGTGTGGGTCTGCAGGAAGTGCAGCAGCCCCCCAGCAACATTTATAAAAACTGTAAGTCTCATCATAAGGGTCATTAAATCAATGGAGAGCTTACCATATTTTTAAAGCACTCCTAGGTACAGATCTATGCTCTTCAGCTGGAGTGCAGAGCTTCTTTGTGGTCGGTTCTATGGCTGCACTTTGGCTGCACATTGCAGCTTGAAAACTGTCTATCTAGCCCTAAAATCAGCCCACCAGGTTTTAGTCTATCAAGGGTTTTCCCTGTGTTCCCCCAGGTCAGCTCAGTCCTAAAAATCCCCAATACGGCATATCTTTCACCACCTTATGACAATTTTAATTCAGAAATTTCATTTATCCTGATTCTATGCATCAGGATGAGGACTTTACAATCAGAAATTATTTTTTTGCTCACCTAAATATATTTGCTTAGGTGCAGTGGACCCTCAAAAACCTTTGTAAATCAGGCTCTTAATTCTACTGTTAAACAAAGAAAGAGTACTAAGATTTTCTGCGACAGAGTCTCATGGGGTGTAGCCTTTTATGACTCTTTATTAGAATTAGGATTTTCTTAAGCAATAGCACGAAAATGTTATTGAGTGCAAAACTTAAATTTTGCCCCGGCACTCCATAATATTCTTTCAGCATTTGCTCCCTTGTAATCACTCATTAGATAATCAGAGACCTGCATTGATAGATTCTCACAGAACTTCCTAAATTCGGGACTTCACTAGGACGTTTGCTCAGGCCCGCCATTAGGCGGAAGAGAATCCATCATCTGTGGAAGTTTCCACCGATTGGCCTACATGTACATGCAACAATTCTGACAGTATCTTTCTTTCTTTCTATTTTTCTTTCTTTCTTTCTTTCTTTTTCTTTCTTTTTTTCTTTCTTTCTTTCTTATATTTGTTAGGCAGGAGCCCAGTCCGAAAAGTGCAAGAGCGCTTTTTATCGATAGTTAAGGGGATACAGAGATCCATAAGCGGAGAGAAGGTAGACATTGGACATGCAATGCATCTTATCGTATTCAAGAGTTAGAGTATAATTATGTTAATTAGGCGATACAGCTCAGTAACTCATCGTGATACATTATAGAACATTTTACTATGATCATAAACAGTATTGCCAATGGACACTTCATTGCGTGTAGGCGTTGTGTGTTTTTCTCTACAACAATATTTTTTTCTCATAGTAGAACTACAATTTAATAGTTGCTTGCATTGATACCTCCTAACATGTTAGTATTTTCCCTCTGGGGAGTTGCTAACAAAATAATAGCTACTCTTGTGCAAGTTTGTGCTTTCAAAACTGTCATGGCAAAATGTTGCAATCTGCTTGCCTTAACCTGTGTGAGAATGTGTTTTACTTCAGTGGGAGACACCCTGAAGGAATATTTCAACTCATAATGTGCGGATTACAGGAATTATTATCTGTCCCTCCCAGTTTAATTATATATTTCTGTGACCCCCTGGAGAATGATTTCTGCATGTTTCCTTTTATATTCTCATCGACTCTCAAAACACATCAAACCAGAGCTGAAGCACACTGAAATGGCCATCCCTCGACCAGTTCTACAACTGTGCAATGTTCAGATGTACTTATGCACTCTATGCAGCAAACTCTGGAGTGCTTTGATGAGGGAACTGCTCAGGGCATGGGGAAACACTGAACAAAGGCTATTTCTCTTGTAATTGCACTAGGGCTTCAACACCTTCTCCTTCCTTTAAGTGGATAAGGGAGTACATTTACAAACCCTCGGCTTCATTTAAACAAGACCGTCTTCCCATGTATTCTTAGGAAGTATGATTCGTGCACTTCTCAAAGTTGACTTTAATACCCAAAGTCAAATGCCTTTTTGCGTGGTTGCTCATTGTCTATTCAAGAACTGATGATGTTTGAACCTCTTTCCAGCAGACTCTGGGATCATGCAGATTGAAACCTGTTCTTCAGAATGAAGTGAGATGTACCAATGAAATACAAGGTTTTATTACACAGACTCGCATGCACGTATATTTTCATGAGATGGTTAGGGTGCTTAATACGGTAAATCTAATCATTCTAACTTCCAGGACTGGACTGGCCATCCTGCCACTCTGGCATTTACCCCGTTTTCGGCAGGCTAGAGGGCTGATTTCAGAACAGGGTGGGCTGCCATGACTCAACCATTCCTAGACAGGGCTTCCTGTAATGGTCTGGTTTGACTACTTTTGCCTGTTCTTGGTTTATCCAATTGCAGTGCATTTGGGCATTGTTGTTCTCAGAAGGTGTAGGTAGATATCCGTGCGGCACACTCTCTTATGGCCACTACTGCTTGGTTCCCAATTGCTTTCTCACGAGAAAAGAATCTTGTTTTGTGTACCATTAAAGGCTATTGCCTTTAAGGAAGTCTGTGTGCTTTCTTTATTTAGCAGTGGCACATGGGAGACCGCTGCGAGTTCCCTTTGTATTAGGGGGATCTCCTTGAGAGCTCTTATAGAGGGCAAGCCAATGTGAAAACCCCTTGCAGAGTGTATACCCTACGAGCATAAACGCTAACTGCCCCTTCACATGTTGCTCCCTGCATCTGCCCCTGCACTGTTTCTCTTCTGCTGCCATCTGCTTGACTGACTCTCTGCTACTCCCCTCCGGTGCCCCCAGACCTATAAGTAGGTTTCCATTGCTCTTCTCATCACTGCATGCTCTCTTGGCCTGCTCCGCTCTTTCTTCCTCCCACTGACTACCGCTTTTTCCACCTCTACTGCCTCACCATTCTGTTACTTGCTTTTTCGGTCTGACCCATGTTTTCTGTGTTCCCTGTCGCATGTCATGTGACCCAGTCCTTGTGCCGTTGTCACGCTGGGTCAGGAATGAAGAGGAAGAGACGGTAAAGAGTGAGGAAGAATAGTCAGTTGTGGTTGAAAGGAACAGAGGGATACATTAGAGGAGGTAAGCTCTTCGCAGACTTAAGCCACAGTCGCAGTGAAATGGAGGGTCCCATGAGAAGCCGGGCACAGCCTAGTCTTCCCATGGGATCTTTCATGGGAAGGAACGACAGGAATTACGTGGCAGGGCTAGATAGGTTAGATAGTGGGCGGGAGAGGGGTTAGGCAGGTTTACATATAGGACGCCAGAGAGAGGGTCAGCCTCTCTATGGCTCAGGCCCCTTGCTCACAGGCTGTCAGTTTGCATGCCTGGTCAGAGGGCAGTGTATTCAGGCCTAGTGAGTGCGGTGTCTCCTCGCTCCATCATGTCGGATGAAGCTGAGTCGGTGCGGGCTGCGGTACCGTCCCTCGGGCTGCTTGCAGAGCTGATATACTGCGACCTGGGGTTTTATCTGAGGATTGGGTGGGGGATGTCGCGGCCAATCCTTGAGGCAGGGAGGGCACGGGGACAAGCGGAGTTGGCCCCCCCAGGGTGGTCCCTGTAGTATCAGGGGGAGATGGTCTTGAGCAGGATGGACCCTTAGATGTGTCCAGCCCCCAGGTGAGGGTGGAGCTCCATAAGGATAAAGGACCTAAGGGGAACACCACGAAGAGGGTCTCTATGGCAACATCCCTTGGCAAGCAGACACAGATGGCGGTCGGGGTGGGGGACAGGCAGGGGCCTATGGGGGACAGCAGTTGCCTGATCCCACTTCAAATGTGGGGGCACGTAATTTCTCAATTCTTGGGGGCATTGTTAATGCTCCGGCTAGCAAATGGCAAGGGATAGATTTGGAGGAAGAATCAGGGAACAGCGCAGGTTCAAATATATGGACATAATTCGCAAAGCACAGCTGCATTTTGGATGTTTCCCGTGGCTCAGCTACGATGAGGAGTTTAGGGCTCAGGTTGGCCTTAACCCGGACAAGCCGTGGGGTGATGTCGACTCAGAGCTTTGGATGCAACGGATGTCTTCGGCTTAGTCTTCGGAGTTGAACCACATGACAAGTGGTCTCCCCATTACTTGCAAGCCCTTTCAACCTCGTCCCGCCCAGCAAGGGGCGGGTGCAGTCCCCAAGAGTACAGGCACTAATGCGGGCACCTGTTGGAATTTCAACAAAGGGTCCTGTTCTTGATACCCATGCAAATTAAAGCATGAATGTTCAAAATATGGGGGTAGACATCCCATAACACAATGTTTTATTTTGGCAAGCCCCTCAGAGCAGTGGAGAGTGTCCAGGAGCAAATGACCTCAGGGCTCTCCTGGACCAAAGGGCTCCCATGCCAATTAGGTTGGGTTCACTCCTTCCTTGGCTTTCATGTATCCTGATTGGGAAGGGGCGTTGAAACTGGATTGGGGGTTTCGAGAAGGTTTCAGGGTGGGGTATCAGGGACCCAGGGTCAGACAGTGGGCTGACAATTTGCGGTCAGCCACCAGTGCTCCTAGCATCATCCTTCACAAGGTAAGGAAAGTAGTGGCAGAGGGACGAATAGTGGGACCTTTTTCAGACTGCCCACTGTCCGATCTCATCATATCCCCATTAGGAGTATTTCCCAAAAAACAAGCAGGTGAATTTCACTTGATCCATCACTTGTTGTGGCCTGAGGGTTCTTCAGTGAATGACTTTATTGCCGCTGAGTATTCCAGGGTGGAATATGCATCATGGGAGAAGACAGAGGGACCCGCCACAGTTTTGACATTCCTGGGGATTCAATTGGACACTGTGCACATGGTGGTCAGACTACCTAGAGCAAAGTTACGGGCGATTCAGGCCTTTCTAGATGATGTGCTGGTTCTGAAGAGATTGGAGCTGCGAATGATACATAGACTGTTGGGTTTCCTGAACTTTGCCTGTAGAGTGGTGCAGGGAGGACGGACCTTTTGCAGAAGGTTGTGCCTTGCCATGGCGGGGGCTGTCTTGCCTCATCACAGAATACAGGTCTCCAGTAGGGTGCTGGAAGATTTGCAGGTGTTGAGGTCTTTTTTGCAGGTTTTCAACGAGGTCTCCATGCACTTTCTTGATGACAACACAGTATGGTAGGTTCAGATTTTCTCGAATGAGTTGGGGGCTCATGGCTTTGGACTTTTCTGGGACGGTCGACGGTGCACTGAGGAATGGCCAGGGACCTGCTTGGCCCAATGGCGAAGCATTGCATTCTTGGAATTTTTCCCTCTCCTTGTGGCCTTGTCTGTTTGGGGCAGAAAGCTTGTGAACAGGTTGGCGTTGTTCCACGTAGATGAATTGACTGTGGTGGAGTTGGTTAACTGGCGGAGGGCAAGGGACTTGAGGGTGTTGCATTTGCTGTGCAGGTTCATGCTGTTTTGTATGCACTTGAATATAGTTTTCAAGGCAAAACACGTCCCTGGGGTCAAAAACTCTGACGCTAGTTCCATGTCTCGTTCACAGTGGCAGCATTTTCACAGTCTGGCACCTGGAGCAGAGTCACGAAAGGTGTCAGTCCCGGTGGATATATAGGAGTGGGGGCATGAGAGCATTTAGGCTGGCAGAGAATTCTTTAGCTGTGTCCACCAGAAGGAGTTATCGTCTAGCCTGGAGTGGATTTGTGTTGTTTGAGGGCCATACATGGAATTTGTCATCCACAGACCGTGTGGAACAGGAAAGGAGGGTGATGGTCTTTGGTTTTTCTCTTATTGATAGAGGTTTGTCACCTGCCACCATAGCTGGTAACCTGGCTGGTTTGTCCTTCTATGGGAAGCTGTTTTGGGGGTTTGATCCTGCGCAGGCTGACATTCTGGGAAAAGTTCTCAAAGGTTGGGGCAGGGAGAGGTCTGGGCGCATTAAGCAGTTGAGAGAGGCGATCACTTTTGAGCTGTTATGTGACCTGCTGCGAGTTTTTGCCTGTTTGTTGTGTTGACCATTTTGAAGTTGCACTCTTTCGTCTTTGTATGATAGGGATTTTTTTGGGTGCCTTTAGGGTGTCAGAACGTTTGGGTTTGAAACATGAAGGGGGCGTTTTGAGTTCTGCAGTGCGTCTGCAGAACTCAAAGTGCAGTTGGAGGGGGGCAGGTTGGGCATTTGGCTCCAAAAATCTAAGTTCTAGGATGGATCAGTTGGGGAGGGGCAAGTGGGTTTGGTTGCAAAAAGGTGGTTTTGTAGAGCAGTCGCGGCCGGCATGACTCGTGGGTGGGAATGCAGGGGCGTGCGCGGCGCGCACGGGGGGGTTAATTTAATAATAAAAAAAAATTCAACTTACCTTCCCGCCGGCTGGGTCCCGCGTCGTCTCTGCTCCTCTCATGAACAGGAAGCAGGCAGCCAGGCTCCCACCCCTAAGCCAATCACAATGCTGCAAGCAGCGTTGTGATTGGTCGGGGCGCCGCACAGCCAGGTGCTAATGGCCCAGCCATGTTCTCCATGTAGGCTGCATTGCAGCCTGCATGGAGAAGGTCAGAGTGCGCATGACTGGTTTGGTTGCCCAAGAGGGCCGGCCACACCAGTCATGCGCACGCAGGAGTGGGCACACCACTCCTCCCCTGCCCAGCCCTGCTCGCAGAGCAGCCCCGCCCACCCGCCCGCAACCAAACCCTGGTAGTTATACCATTTTATGTTTCTGCTTCTCGCACTGCAAGAAAGCAGTGGGGCGACGCTCCTCCGCCCTAGTGGAGGAGCCGCCCCTGGTGTAGAGGTTTGTCCGGTCCAGGAGTGGAATGATTTTGTTATCTGCCCTGGACTCCGGAAGGCGGATGTTTTTTATCATGAGAATGGGGCTAGGCTTACCTCATAACAGCTATTGAGCACGCTTTGAGGTGCACTGGAGAGGCTGGGGAAGGATCGGCACTCTATGGGACTCACTCCTTCCAGATTGGGGCGTCCATTGCGGCCGCAAAATTGGGTTGGAGTTGGTCTCGGATTTGCCAGATTGGCAGGTGGAGATCGAAGTGCTACAAGAGATATGTGTGCAAATGAGTGGCAGTTAGGAGGGGTGGGGTGTTTGGAAAGGGCAGTTGGGAGTCCTTGTTAACATTCTTTCTTTTTTCCCATGGTGCATAAGCGGCCCTGGGCGAGAGAAAGTATTTACATGGTTGGTAGGACACTCCTTTATTCACTGGGTGGAGAAATATGCTGCACGCCAGATCTACATACGTAACCTCGGATTGCCCAGCAGTCGGCATGAGGTGCTCTGGTGGGGCAAGAGTGGTATGAGATGGGGCAACTTGCTCCCCCTTTTAGCAACAGCTATGCCAAAATGGGGGTGTCCGGACATGCTGCTGCTTCATTTGGGTGAAAATGACTTGGTGCAGCTTTCTGGGCTCACCCTACTGCAACACATGCAAAGAGACTTGGTGTTGATACAGCAGAAGCTGGCAGGGGTTTGCATCGTATGGACCAAATTTGTGCCCAGAAGGAAGTGAAGGGGAGCTTTTAAACATGTGGCAATGGACAGGGCCACACGGAAACTAAATTGGGCGATGAGGGTATTCTGCGAAGCAAAAAACATCTCAGTATTGTCACATGCTGGGATTCTGGAGAGTGAGGTGGTCCTATACCGAGTGGATGGTTTTCATCTGTCTGAAATGTGCACTGCATATTTCTTGATGGAGTTGCATGATTTGCTGTCAGCATTATGGGGTGAGTCGATTTGGTGCCGTTGAATGTGTCCTTTACTGGTTGCAGTGGGTTTGCAAGTGAGGCTGCAGAATGCCTTTCCAGGGTTCTGCTGGGTGGCAGGAGAGTGGGGGGTAGGGAGTCAGATGCGAGCCTACAAACCCCTCGGGGGTAGGGGGTGTATGCAGGAGAACAATGATGGTGTGCAAAAGGCCCTGGGAAAGGGCAAGTAAGTTTTCATTGGGAGGATGCTTGGGGAGAAGAAGGGAGAATGAGTTGGGATGGAAGCAACTCATGGGTGCAGTAGATGATGAGGAGTGATGTAACTAGATGGGGGAAGTTGGGGGAAAGTATGAATGAGGCAAGGGAGATAAATAGACGTTGATTAAGATGTTTTTGCTGTTTTGAACTGTTTTGAGTTATTGGCAATCCTGTCCTAAATTGCCTTTTCCGCTTCCACAGAGTGTTAAGTAGTGATTGCCTCACAATGGAGGGTCCCATGGGAAGATGGGTGCAGCCTAGTCTTCCCATGGGAGCTTTTGTGGGGAGGAACAACTGGAATGACGTGGCAGGGCTAGATAGGTTAGGTAGTGTGTGGGGAGGGGTTAGGCAGGTTTACATATAGGCATCAGAGAGAGACCCCTAGAGCACAGGCTGTCTGTTTGCCACCCACCCGCCCGGCAATTGTGGATCTTTTGTTTCCTGGGGGCAGCGTAGGGGGTCAGGGATTTTGTTCTTCCTGATGTCATGTTTAGGACAGATTGCAAGGGGACGTTGAGGCAGGAGAGTGGGGCAGTGGGGAGTCAGATGCGGGCCTACCCACCCCTTGAGAGGAAGGCCGTGTATGCAGGAGAACAATGACGGTGTGCAAGAGGCCCTGGGATAGGGCAAGTAAGTTTTCATTGGGAGGATGCTTGGGGAGAGGAAGGGAGAATGAATCAGAGATGGAAGGAGCTCATGTGTGTAGTAGATTATGGGGAGTGATGATAGTGTATGGGGGAAGTTGGGAGGAAGTATGAATGGGGGAGGGAGATAAATAGACATTACTTAAGATGTTTATGCTGTTTTGAACTATTTTGAGTTATTTGCAATCCTGTCCTAAATAAATGGCCTTCTTCACTTCCACAGAGTGTTAAGTGGTGATTGCCTCATGAAGACTGCATGGCCTACAGTGATGTTTCCCGCCATCATCTGCAACCCGAATCAGCACTCACTTTCCCTTTAGCCTGGTGCTGCTGGCGGAATTTAGTGCTTGAAGGAGATGCACTTTAGACACACTGGTCCCCAAACAAGGGCAATAGAAGCAAGGAGAGAGGAATATAGACTCAAAATCAGTACTATATTTCAAGCTGTCCAGCCGGACAGGATTGATTTAATATTCGAAGTATTCACAAAAAATAAAGTGGGACACAATCCTGCATCCAACTAAGTGTACATAAAACACAAACATAAACAAAAACAAAGGCTCAGGCAGAGCGAATGCTCGTATGTCATACATTCAAATAAGACAAGCATCAATGTGTGAAGACACCGTTACACATGAGTAATATCAGGTAAAATAGCGTTTACGGTGTACAGAGAGTCGACAACGTTTCGATCCCTTCTGAACAATTGTGGGATCATCATCAGGACATAGTGTTACATGCCTGAGTAAAATTGCCGGTTAACCAAAATGAAGCCGACAAGCCAGGGAAAATCTGGTCTTAAACAGGCGAAACGAGGAGAAATGCTTTATTTCTCCTCATTTTTGCTGTTTCCATGTGTGCTGCCTTGTGCAGCACACATAGAAACAGCAAATTGCCATTGATTGTTTGTGTGCAGGAAGGTGACCCATCCTGCACATAAACAATCAAAAACAAAAATGACGTTTTGAAACTTCTATGTGTGCGGCATTAAGCAGCACACATAGAAGTTTCAAAACGCCATGAATGATTGTTTATGTGCAGGAAGGGAGACCTTCCTGCACGTAAACAATGATTTCCCCTAACGCAGACACCCTTGCACTGTGGTGCAAGGGTGCCTGCGTTGGCGCTAGGCAGCTGAACTCAGCACCAGCGCTAGGGGAAACGAAGGAGGTGCGCCGCATTCTTGTGAATACAGCGCATCCCTGCATTTTCAGAATGGAGAAGCGTGGCGTTAGCAATGTTTGCTAACGCCACGCTTCTCCATTCTGTTGTAAATATGCCGCCTAGATTTTTGACCGATTTAGACGGCAGAATACACTTGTGGTAAGAATGTGGCAAGAAATCCTGCAAACATTGAGATATATCTCCCATCACAAACAATTGTTTGGTCTTTTTGCTAATGATGGGGGACACCGTGGCGTTGCATGCATCGATTCGCAGACAAAACTGGATGTCATGAACTTATTGTGTTCCCTTTAGTCATACAATAAGCCTCTCACTGTGTCCCAAAGGAAAAACCCGCCCATACTGGTTCCTGAACCCTGGGAGGTATCTTATAGCTTGCAGAACAAACTGGGGCCCAACTGGTCTGCTTGCTTACATTATGTAAGCAAGCAGCATGTAAGTTATATATGTGCTTTTTAGCCAAAGGAAAATGTTTAGTTCCTCTACTAATTATGAAAGGGTGTTCTTAACAAGGCCTTACTTCTCCATTGGCTTCTAAAGCAAACAGTTCTCAGTAGCACAGATGTGGAATTCTCTTATGTCTTAATGAAGCGAGAGATGCTTTTCAACAGTGTTCATTTCTGGTGAGGATATTTGTAGTATCCAACCCAATACTTCCTGAGTACTGATGTTTCCTGCTAACGTAAGGGCACCCTCAGGCTTCATTCACCCACTCAACCAGTCATTATAACTGCCACAAGTCACCAATGAGCAATGGAGGCTTCATGCAACAATGATCCCTACTTTTTTTTATAACTAACCTAGAATCCTACGCTTTTAGGGTTTACCTCTCACCGCACTATTCGAAGGAATAGCTCTGCAGGTTTCGTCATGATATGAGCAGCCTGGGACTTATCCCATGCTAGCCTTAAGAAACGTCCTGATGGCTTTAAGGCAAGAACCTAGCACAGAATACTCGCATGTGGCTTGAGGGTTCTATTTTTTGTTAACATGCAGTGGTCAATGGTTGGGGGCCAGTCTGCAACTGAACTCTTTCCACTTGGCCACCTGTACTTTAGCTCTTCATTAAACCATTTTCATCACTTTAATTGTTGTCCAGTGGTGGCTCGCACAGTCAAGAATGGTGCGGCGGTGGGGCGGGGTGGGTTGAGGGTGGTGGAAGTCGACAGATTATGGGATAAGTAATATTAAATAAATAAATAAACCCACTTACTTTGCGCTTGCCTCATCGCTGATGAGGCGATGCGGAAAGCGCAAAGTAAGTGGTTTTATTTATTTAATATTACTTATCCCGTCGTCTGTCGAATTCCACCACACCCCCACGCCGTCCCACCCCACCACTCTTACCTATGCGAGTCACTTCTGTTGGTGTCCACTCATCGTTACAATGGAAAAGAACGAGTGATAGAGAGCTGAATCCACTCACTCCATTCAACCAGACCAATGCTACCTCCTACATGAACTTATCCAGAAGTCAGCAGGCACTTCAGAAAAAAGTAAGTAGTCCACTTGGCGTGTTTACTTCATGCGGGAGACTACAGGTGATGGTAGTATTATGGGAGGGGTGAAGTCGTGAAAAAACATAGGAATATGACTGGGGACTGGAAACGCCTCAGAAGTGAACTTGTCCCTGACTTTGAGATGCAGACAACCTGTGGCATATCTAGCACCGTTTTCAAAATGGCAGCCATCTTGATACAGTGAGCAAAGTCTACAGATGAGTATGTTTCATCTTATATCGCAAAAGGAGGCACTTTAAAGTAATAGTTCAAACAGCCATCGCTAGACTATATACATTAACAGTTATTCTACGTTAATCAGTTTTGTAAAGTGCGTAGTTGCCCCAAGGGGCATCTTAGCGCTAGCACAACAACTGGGACGTACTGAACAGAGATTAAAATAATCACGTTTTCAATTGCTTACAGAGCCTCTCAAAGGAGTTACAAAGTCTCATAGAAGGAGGAAGAGAGTTCCAAAGTTTGTGATCCAAATATGCAAACAAATGCCCTCCTTGTTTGGCCAAGGAGACTCGAGGAATCACTGCTAGGTTCTGACTGCTCGAGCGTAGAGAGAAGTTGGGGAAATAGCAATGAACAAGCATCCTTAAAAACATAGGTCCTGACTGAGTCATGGCTTTATGCATGAAGCACAGCACTTTGAACTTAATATGCTCAGTAAACCAGTTAAGATTACGAAGCTGAGTGGAAATAGAGACATACTTAGGGATTGTAATGGTGCAGGGCCCTAGGCCCCCATGCACTATTAGTAATGGCACGGACACTGTACTTAGTTGGTAGAACTGGCCCAGGGCACGTGCACCCGGCCACTTTTATTATCAGGGTCACATGTCCTGTGACGCCTGTGGTGGATGGGTGTGGAGTGGGGTGTAAGCCAGCCCTCTGGGAGTGGCTGGTACAATAACAACTAGACCAGTGACCAGCAGGTCACTACATCCCTCCCAAACTTTATTTAAACTGGAACCAACAAAGTCCAACCTGTGGGAGAGAATAAAACAAATAACAGAAACTTCCGTTGAGTCTCTTTAGCTGTCTGCAGAGCAAGACGATGGTACAACTGCAGCTAGGACCACCAATTCTATTTGGCACAGTTGAGTGGTGCCCTGCGGGTCCGGTCCTCCTTGGACTCAAAGCGTGGAAGTGGACACTCACGTCTCTCTATATATACAGTTCTCTTGGACGGTGCAGATGGATGGATACCAAATCTGGTAGATGTTACCTTTCACAACTTATCCTGGTTGTTGTCCTTCTCAGCAGCAGCTTCTTGCTACAGAATAATGGAGTCGTTACAAACATCCCTCTCTCACCAGGATGCCCCTCTCACGGGTATTCCCCTCTCACGGGATGTCCCTAAGGTCCACCTCGCTAGGCTTCCACGGGACTGGGTGTCCCTCTCCGTGTCACTCCAATGCCACCCTCTAGGTTCGTGGAGGAAGCGCTACGAGTCCCACCTTCAAGTCCGTCGCTCCACCTGGAGGGTAGTTGTTTCTTTATAGGATTACTCCTGTCTCCTAGACTGTGGTGCACCAACTTTCACAGGATGGTCTTGGAACACAAGATCTTCGTCTTCCTGGGAACCTGCAGTAGAGCGGCTGTAGACTCATCTCTCGTGGCAGGCTCTCACTGGCGTCCCTGAGGCCTTTGCCCCTTGGATCTCCATGGTCTGGTGTGGAGTGGTCGGATCCTCTTCTTCAGGATGTCCAAGCACTCTCGCCATCCAGTCTCCCGCTCGACCCCAAAGGTGGGTGTCACAAATGGTCCAGCTTGCTCACCTCTGTAGTTACCAGGTTTGCTTGGAGTTGCGAAGACTTCTGTCCCGCTATCGTCTCATGGTGTCACCGATGTTACCAATGTGCTGTGTTTCCTTCCGGCTGTTCTTGCACTCACTCGTCCTCGATCTTGCGGTGTGGGAGTTGTCTGATCACACACTCTCTCTTCTTTTCCTCTTTTCTAAGGAATTTCTTCTGCATTGGCCTCATGCCACGCGATTTCCTCTTTCTGGTTCTTTCACTTCGCGACGGGGTCTAGTCCCATCAGGTCTTGCGCTTCTTTTCTGACCAGGCCTCTCCATATGACGTGCACTTCACACGGGTCTCCCTGGACTTGTCCTACCCCTAGGACAATGCATTCTCTTCTTTCGGTGACCAGACCTGCTGTTGCGACCTTCTTTCTTTTATTACTTCTGACTTCAGGTCAATCTTGTCAGACCTCTCATCGGTCCTCTTCACGGACCTCTCCTCGGTCCTCTTCATAGACCTCTCCTAGGCCCTCTTCACGGATCTCTCCTCGGTCCTCTTGTCAGACCGCTCCTTGGTCATCTTCTCTGACCTTTTCTCAGGTCACCGCTTCTCTGACCTTTTCTCAGGTCACCGCTTCTCTAACCTCTTCTCAGGTCACCACTTCTCTGACCTCTTCTCAGGTCGCCGCTTCTCTGACCTCTTCTCAGGTCGCCGCTTCTCTGACCTCTTCTCGGGTCACCCTCGCGGACCTCTTGCAGGTCGTCCTCGCTGACCTCTTGCAGGTCATCCTCACCGACCTCTTGCAGGCCCTCTTCGCTGACCTATAGCAGATCTTCCTCCGCTGACCTCTGGCAGGTCTTCATCCGCCGACTTCTCGCTCTCGGGCTCCAGCCCGTACCGTCAGTGTCTGGGGGTACAATTTTCGGCGCACTTCTATCCTTGCGCTCTCCTTTCTTCATCGTATGGTACTCCTCCATCTGGCAACTTGTGTACTCACTTCTTCCCCTTGCGGTGGCGTCCTTTCGCCACTGGACACACCTGCTGCGCACTTACATCAGTCTTGGCTAGTTTGAGCTTCTCCCTCCAGGGACCACAGTCCATTCTCTGCTTCCCCTCTGCACATAGCCGCTCAGTGCCACAGTGTTCCTGTTCACGCTGTCCCAGGGCTATCCTTGCTGCTACTGCAGTGACCACCTATGGCCACTAGGCATCACTGCATTGTCCTCATCAGCCCTGGCAGCCTTTGTCCTCACAGTTCCTTTCAGCGCTCGCTTGACACCACCAGCTAGCTCTGGGTGCTCCACATCCTAACCACATTAGTCTTGCACACAGCAGACTGCTCTTGCCCTGTGCTTATCTTTACGGTACCTCTTCTCAGTTGTCTTCCCACTATCTTCATCTTTTCTTCTGGAGAGGAATTAGCTGCCTCTCCCCTGGCACTAATCGCAGGCTACAGCAGTCACTTGTCCATTTGCTGCAGGCCTGTCCATGCTAAACATCGTCTTCTCTTCCTAAACGCGTTACCGTGAAACGGCCACTAGATGGCACTGCTGTATTATACCTAGGCCCCAGCAGCTTCCTTCATGCTGCGGGCCTCCTTGCTGTCTATCTTGGAGGTTTCTTTGTGGCCACGCGACATCACCCTCCCAGCTGCCTGCAACCAGAAGGCACACAGGAGCACAGTGCGGGCTGCCTCTGTCTTCCTATCGGGCTCGTGTGGGTTTCTCTCCACACCCGCGCAGGTCCTCACTCCTGCATTCGATGCTCCCTGCGACACCACGGAGCGCCTCGCCATCTCCTTCTTGGCCTGGCTCCCATTTACACAGCAGGTGAGTGAAAACACTGCCCTCATGCCACAGCTGTGGTGCTGTGTTGTGGAACATGCCCAGTCTTGCCTTCCTTCTCTTGCGGGCAGTCGGTATGACAACTCTAGGGCAGTAGGGACACTTGGAGGCTCAGGTTGCTCCAGGCGGCCGCAGCGGCTCCCATCACTCTGCAGGCCACACCGATTATCGTTTATTCCGGCCCCATGTTCCTTCCTCCCCGGGGCTCTCCCATGCCGCCTGGCTACCCTGCATGCCTGTCCGCCGCAGCGGGACGCTTGCAGGCGCTTTCTATTTCTTTTTGTGCTGCTGGCCACTCCCTCACGCTGCAGGGCGCTTCTGGCCCCAGGCACCAGAGCAGCCATGCGGCTCCTTCGCCGGCTGGGTCATCGTCCCTGCTGGGTGACACGGCTCGCCCTTAAGACGTCCCGGTTTTGGCGCAGCACCTCCCTCGACATGCCACTTCTTCCGACTGGGCTCTCAGATACACCGGGCAGGTAATCGTCAGCTTGCCGCCCACAGGGATACACGCCAGGCCACTCACCCTTCTATCTAGCAGGTTGCTGCGCGTGCCGTTCTTCTTCAGTGGTGATCGTCACACCGAGGGCCATTCACTTTCAGGTGCCCTCAGCCTCGCTAATAGGGCTCACATTCTGCCTGATGGCTGAGCGGGGCTACTCCAAAAGAGAAAAAGGTACCCCCTAGTTACTTTGAGGTCCAAGAGGAGGGGGAAACAATGAATTAAACAAAGAAACCTCTAATCTGACCTATATTGATTTTTAGTGCGGCCTCATAGGGCTCAATAGCAACACACCCCCAACATCAGTGTCATACAACAGTGTTAATTCCCAAAAAATATATTTTTTATTTTTATTTTCTTCATACAAAAATATTTTATGCTTTTTTAATATGTTTTATCATTTTGCTGCTATACATTGCTAAAAAAGAAAGGAAATTCATCATTGTCTGCACATACATATAACAATAAAGCAAATAGACAAACAGTTACCTAGGTGGCATCAGAGTTTCAAACATTTAAGTGTACATTGGTCCTCCAGCTCTTAGAACAGTTAGTATCTACACTGGAACCATCGATTATCACTTGCACTGTAGATTAAATTAACATTACTGTGGACTCTAACAATTTCTTCATCTGTAACAGTTTTGAGTACTAGGTAACCGACAAGACAACTCTAAAATCGAAAAACAGTTAATAAAAATACAGATAGCCCCACACTCTACCATCAGCACTCTTCCTCACCTGTCAAACCAGCTCATTCACACTGACACTCATACACAGAAAAATTCACTCTTGTAGGAGATCCAGAAACAGTTTTGTAGAGACAGGCTCTGTCGATCTTTGTGATACAAATAACACCCATCAGATTCCTCTGGTGTGTCTGTCTCTAAAAGGACTCTCCACATGTGTAGTAGTGGTCAACGCACGTTACGGTGGGTCATCATTTAAACCACCTTCCTCAGGACCAACATGAGTTCAAATGAATCTCAATAAAAGTGGACGGGGGTTATCAGAGATTAATTTCTTTAAATTGAGCCGTAAGTCCTTGAGAATAATGGAACAAAGCCATTAAGAGCCTCTATTAATACTACCGTCAAGATGGATACCAATTCCTTCTTATTTGCAAAGGAAGCCTTAAGGTGACATAAGCTGCAACGTATGTCCGAGATGTCACAAGTGTTCTATTTATATACCTTCAAGACGGAACTAAAAAAGTCAGCACGGGACGGATCAAAGACGTATTCCGGTCCACGGATTGCCTGTACGCATAATGTCCTACTTATGCAAGGTATATAAATGAGCTGGTTTGACAGGTGAGGAAGAGTGCTGATGGTAAAGTGTGGGGCTATCTGTATTTTTATTAACTGTTTTTCGATTTTAGAGTTGTCTTGTCGGTTACCTAGTCCTCAAAACTGTTACAGATGAAGAAATTGTTAGAGTCTGCAGTAATGTTAATTTAGTCTACAGTGCAAGTGATAATCGATGGTTCCAGTGTAGATATTAACTGTTCTAAGAGCTGGAGGACAATGTACACTTAAATGTTTGAAACTCTGATGGCACCTAGGTAACTGTTTGTCTATTTGCTTTATTGTTATATGTATGTGCAGACAATGATGAATTTCCTTTCTTTTTTAGCAATGTATAGCAGCAAAATGATAAAACATATTAAAAAAGCATAAAATATTTTTGTATGAAGAAAATGAAAATAAAAAAAATATATTTTTGGAATTAACACTGTTGTATGACACTGATGTTGAGGGTGTGTTGCTATTGAGCCCTATGAGGCCGCACTAAAAAGCAATACAGGTCAGATTAGAGGTTTCTTTGTTTAATTGAGGGGGCTACTCCTCCTTCACCACTGGGTGCGGTGGTGGGCCAGCGTCTCTGCAGTCCGGCCCCCACTCGCTCTGCAGTTGGGGCCTCAGCAGACCTTCGCTATGGCCTCTCGCCCCCACCACGCAGTTCCTTCTGCAGTCCTTCTGCAGTCAGGTGCCGGCATACCTTCACGGGCACATCAGGTGCGGGGTGGGCTCCCGATCACCTCCTTCACCCCCGGGGCTCTTCACATGCCCCACGGGCCATCAGGCGTCTCCTGCGCCTGCTCGCAGGGGGTGCCCTCGACACGGGCAGCACTCTCCCCCTCAACCACCAAACAACAAGGTGGCTGCACACGCGGGCTCAGCCCGCTCGCCGCCAATGTAATGGTGTGAGGCCCTAGGCCCCCCATGCACTATTAGTAATGACACGGACACTGCACTTAGTTGGTAGAACTGGCCCAGGGCACGTGCGCCCGGCCCCTTTTATTATTAGGGTCACATGTCCTGTGACGCCTGTGGTGGATGGGTGTGGGGTGGGGTGGGGTGTAAGGCAGCCCTCTGGGAGTGGCTGGTACAATAACAACTAGACCAGTGACCAGCAGGTCACTACAGGGATGTGAAACAGAAGGCGTGCCACAGTATTCTGAATAATCAGAGGCCTTTTCACAGATAATTTAGCAGCCCCCATTTAAAGTACATTACCATAAGCCAGGTGAGAGATGATCAAAGACTGAACAACCCTCCTTTCGGTAGTAATACGCAGGAGGCATATAATTTTTCTAAGGCATCTAAGAAGGCCAAAGCAACTACCTTCATTATCCAATCAATAGCTTACTATTCAGCCAAAAAATGAGATCCCTTGACCGCATAATTAGGAATAGGGAGAGGCCCAAAGTCATCAGGTCACCATTCCGGGCCCCGAAAATGAGGCCGATTTCCAACCACAAGACAAAAAACGTAATTGTTTAATTAACAGTGAAACCACATGTACAAATAAAACCGTTATGCAAAGCAAAACACATGGTGACCGACAACACACAGCCACGTTGGCATTCTGGGATGTGCACGCAAGAAAAAAGTAGCTGTATGATTACTCAATAAGAAAATTATATTATTAACTGGTATATTGGGAGGTTTTGGATGTACTCTGCTTCATACAATCTTTACCAAGATATCTTAATGAAACACTTATGTAAAGGTACTGTACTGTCATTCTACCTAATATTTGCTTGTGCATACCTAGTTCTTTTTACATGAAAATAATTTCCATTTGTATATTACTGTCTCTTACCCCAAGAGATATATAGACTGCATACTACAGGTCACATGGAAGACATCTCCACTGAACAATAGACTGGTAACATTTAGGGGCCTAATCTAGAGTTTGGCAGGCAGGTTACTTTATTAAAAGTGGTTGGATGTCCTGTCCACTAAATTTAAAGTGCCTTTGATTTTAATGCACTTGTAATGCAGCAAATGGGATATGTGCCACATTAGGCATGGAGTACCTTGTCAGCTAGACTCTAAATAGGGACTCAAGTAACAAAATACAAAGGTTATTCTGAGAGTACCTGGAGAACCATAATCAAATTGGAAACACTTTCCCTGAGCACACCAGAAGGCTCTGTATAAAAATAATAAAATGAAAACCAGATTTACAATATTAACTAATTAAAATTAACTAATTAAATTAAAAGTAACTAATTAGTCACAATCGAGGGGCAGGTACTAACACCAGAGCACACATTTACCAATCTTTTCCACTTGGAGAAAGAAAGAGAATATTTTTGGCCTATTTCCTGAAGAAGATGATACAGAGTTTTAGGTGACTATGAGGAAGGAGGCATTCCATGCACACATAGCTATTTTGTGAGCAACAAAACGTAATGGTAAACAGATACATGAGACACAAGTTCTACACACACAAGTTCTACACTACCAATAAATGTCTGAGTCTATAGAAGCATATTAGTTGCATTGCACATACAAGTTGTAAGCTGCAATTTAGAGAATTTTGTGTATCAAATCATACCTGACCAAATTATTAAATACTGTCAAAGCAAAAAATCAAAAGAAGGACTACTCATATGTAAAATACAAACAGGCAGGCCGCAAGGCCTAGAGTTTAGTGTGATGCATGGATTCATCTACAATAACACATCAATCCAACAACTGAAAGGCAGGTTGTGATTCAGTACATATGGTTAACAAGGAATACAGGAGTTAACAGTTGCCTAACAGAAAGAAAGATAGGTATGGGAAAACTTAGATCAGTGCAGTGCATGCACCAGACAGGGTTTCCAAAACCAAGTTGCTAACAGCAGAGCATGTCTCACATGGAACACAGTATGTCAAAATTGTGGACGGGATGGATATTTCACAAAAATGTGCTAGACTAATAGAAGTCTATACAAAGTAGACAATGTTCAAGAGATAGAGCACTATGTGGATAACTTAGCACTGGCACTAAATAATGTAAGTTGTTCTAAGCAAATCTATACATTCACTACACAGAATAGCCATTTAGAGTGCATGTGGGACTACGGAGCAGCTATAACAAACATACTTAGGAAGATATTTTATCAACCCTGTAATTTGTCAAAATAAGAGCATAATACTTCATCGGTGTGTTTGGCAACAAATTGATTTTCAAGTCAGTACAACTATTGGGATGGTGTACCTTTAGGTTGATGTGGATAATATTCGGATGGAGCCATCAATAGGCCTTAAAAATGAAATCTGACCCGTGTGCCAATCCTCAAAAGATAGATTTATATGACAGCGACTAAACATAGAAGATTGTAGACTAGTACAATGAGGTACTTTTTGATAAACTAGTCACACGAAAAAGAATTGGAACATGGAAAAAGATAATGTAAGTAGCACTTTAGTGAGGCATAAGGTTAGAAAGATTCATCTAAAGTGAAGTGGTCTTTAGCAAAACGTGTGAGCATGACATGATGGAAACCGTGGAATCATCCTAGTGTTTATCTCATATCAGACCAACTCAAAAATGACCAGAGAGTTTTGTATAGAGTTAGGATTTTTAAACAAAACATATGGGAGCATTGTCATGAAAATAAACGAGCTAGTGCTTGCTACTAAATCATTCTGTGGACATGGTCCCAAGACTTAGCAGCTTTTTCACACCTGAAAGTGACTTCATGAATACCTTTTGGCCTTGTACTGTCCTCCCCAGTTTTTCAGCACCTAATGTACCATTTGCACTTAAAAGGAGTAACAGCATTCCTAGACAATGTCCTTCTTTATGGATCTAATGTGGAGGGCAGAGAGTTTGACAGGGATTTTGACATTGCAAAAAGGAAAAAAATGGGCATTCAACAAATCACAGGTAGAGTGTAGAGGGCATGTCATTACGAATAATCGTATTTTGCCCAAATCAAATTTAGTATGCGCCATTAAGCAAGCACAATGGCCTAGTAATATAGGAAAAAATGATACAGCTCCATGGTGTGTGCGAATAGTGTGCTAAATTTATGTCGAGATTCTCATGCAAGACAGAAATTCTCAAAGAGCTACTTAAAAAGAGTGAAGAGTGAAGAGTACATTTGGAACGAAGAGAGGGAGAAATATAAATGTAATCAAAAAGTGTATTATGTTAGCCACCGCACCACCAGCAAATTAACTGATAATAAAACAGGTTTTAAATCCCCTGGACCCGCCCCCAGGACTCTGACAAGTCTTGGGGGCAGGTCTAGGGGATGACACTACTGGTGGGGGAGTGGTGGGCACTCCCCTCACTATGCATGAGGTGCTTGGCAGGCTGTCTCAGGCTGGCCAAACACCTTATGCGCAGTAAAGCTCTCTCCAGCCCCAGCAGCATTGCTGGGGCTGGAGAGAGCAAGCACAGGCTCCCAGTCAACCTAGGAGCTCAAGTTGCCAGCGCTCAGGCCAATCCCAACGCTGCCTTCATGCAGCATCAGGATTGGCCGCAGTGCATTCTGGGAGCCTGTGCCCAGAATCAGGAAGAGCAGGATGCGTTGGGAGGTGGCAGCGTTAAGGTAAGTTTTTTTTGTTTTTTTTTTTGTCCCCCGACCCCATCCTTACCTCCCTCCTCCGGCCCGCCCCTCCCATTTGGCAGGGGACAGGTCGCTACTGACTGTACAGTTCTAACCCATCATTTATATGCACCCCTAGAGTGGATGTTAGGGCATGTGGGATTGGTGCTGGACTTTCACAAATGGAAGGTGACTGTGAAAGAACCCTAACCTTTGCTTCACAAAAATGTTAGTTAAAAAATACAATTTTAGAATGATGAAAACACTGAAATTCAGTAGTTTAATGAGCCCACTATAACTTGCGCCCCAGCTTACACTGCTTATGACCTCATGTATTACATCAGTCATGACATGTTCAATGACATCTCAAATGACATCATTCATCATTCGGCTATATGTAGGGTGGGGTGGGGTTGGTGGCAGGGCCTCGCCTGTTTCTAGGCCTGGCAACCAAGCTCTCATAGGTGCCCAATCCTCCACCTCAACCAAAAGGTTCAGGGTGTCAGGGTATCCTACCTGGTGCCCTAATACTTTCTTTTTTCCATTTTCAGGACCCAGGGACTCGGTCCCCTTGTCCTGTAATGGCAGCTGCAACATTTCTCTTCATGTGGCAGCCAGCCTATCAGAGATCGAGTGAGAGGACTGATGGGAAAAAAGCCCCCTCAGCCAATCAGATTGCTCTATTATTTGAAGTTGCGTGCCTGCTGGACTCCCTCAGGATTCCTGCATACCCAACCATCTAGATATCTATATATTTTGAGTTTTAATTTCTCAAAAAGTACTGAAAGGATTTACACCAAATCACAAAAGGCAGGCTTTCTGGGTAAAGATCTAGCGTTCAACCAAATTTGGTGTAATTCCATTCAGTCGCTTTGGCTGTAGCACTCATAAAAATTCTTATGGAAATTGCATGGGTAAAGTGTGTTTTCAGATCCCCCTTTTTCTTAGCTGCCGCCTGATGAATCAGCCTGAAACTTTCCAGGATGGTGCTGAGTTGGATGAACTTTTTGGAAACTTTAATGATGATTTCTCAAAAGCCTAAACCCTAAAATTACCCTTACCTCTGTTTACCTCTACCCACCTCATAACCCTAAAATCACCTTTACCATCCTTTACCTCTACATAACCCTAAACCCTAAAATTACCCTTATGTCCCTGTTACCTCTACCCACCCCAAAACCCTAAAATCACCATTACCTCCCTTTATCCCAAACACACCTAAACCACTTTTAAAAGAAATAAAATTAAACAAAAACATAATTTAAAAAACAATATTCTTACCTGCATGGTAAAGCTATGTGTGGTAAAGGTAGAAATACTTATCTTAGTGGTACTTACCTCCACGGTAAAGGCATACGTGGTAAAGTCATGCGTGGTAAAGGATGAGTGGTAAAGGCAGTTTCCCTTTCTCAAAACTTGTAACCCATGATTCATGTTAATACAAGGACTTGAAAAACCGAAGTAAAAAGAAGAAGGGACAGCAAGAACAAGGAAATGAGAACCATGGGAAGAAGTAAAAGAGGAGGAAAAAGACGGAGTAGAAGTTGAGCGAGGTAGAGAACACGGAGACGAAAAGAGAGACAGAATGAGAGTAGGATGAAGTGAGAGAGGAGGCAGAGGAAAAGAGAAAGGGGAATGATAAAGGGAGCAAAGAGCAGATTGATGGAAGGAAAGAGAGCAGAGGAAAGACAGTGAGTAGGAGATATGGAAAAAAGATGAGCAGAGGGAGCGGAAGGAGAGAATGAAGGGAGACAGAGATGGAGATAGAAAGAGAAGGGAACAAGAGGATTAGCGAAATGGAGGAAAAGGACCAACGGGGAGAGAACATTACCTGGTTGTCCTTACAGAATGTTTTTATAGGTCTGTAGATAGGGAACATTAGCTTAAGTATGGGTGAGCTTCCTATCTATCTCCCCTGCTAATCTCATTGGCAGCAGCACCCTTTCCACAACTTTTCTGATTTCAATAGGTTCCAGGTTATGTAGGCATCTGGCCTGTTTTCTAATAAGCTTGTTTGCACGTCTTTCATATGCCTTGGAAAGGTAAAGGGAAGCGAAGGAGGCCATGGAGGCTGGGAGAGCTGTCACTTGCTATAGCCTGCTTCCACCATGCTGAGGAATATGGCCTACTCATGCCTGGCTCTGAAGACATCCACCTGACTAAGACATCTGCCATCCATGTCTGCCACAATCCCAATCTGGTTCTGGACCCAGGGCCAAGTTAAAACTACAGCTGTAGTAAGAAAGGGACTGACTTGACTATCAAATTTAGTCTGCGACATTGTTTGATTCTAGTATTGGATTAATTCGAAGTCAGGCACTGGCCGTTTCATGTATGAGACACATATTGCTCGGAAATAGGAAGTGAGATCACTTCCTGTTATCATTCGGCGGTATGGAAAGTATGGCTTTTTAAACTAGCACTGCAAGTAGGTGCTTGCCTTTAACGCACTCCCTTCTAGTGTTGTGGTACTGCTCCTTTGTGTGTTTTGGAGGAGATTCCGTACTGATGACTGTCCCTTCTCCTAGTGATCTTTGGGCCACTAGTTTGCATTGTTTGTTTCTTGGTAAGCCTCTCTGAAGTTGGCGGGGTTCCTTAAACCGTCACTCCCCTTTTGATAACATATTTTAAAGCATTTACTTCTCTTGATATTTTCAGTTGAGTTCTTGAGTGAGATATGTTTTTAAGAGAAGAGTAACTCATAATTTCTTCCTTTTGTTTTGGGAAGTTCTTATATTGTAGACGGCATCCAGGTGAGATATTGGTTTGAGGTAGTAAACTGGAATTGCCAATTCCTGGTTCCTGTGCACTTGTGAATGTAGGGAAATAGCTTCTATCCAGTTCTCCGGGTGAGGTATTGTTTTGGGGTAGTAACCCGGCACTGTTATTGCAACTTTCTTGTGGTTGGGGACTTTGATCTTGTTGACTGTGTTTCTTGAATGACAATTGTTTTCTGAGTAATTCTGGATAACTCATTGAATGACTTCTGGGTAAGAGCCAGAGCCAGTAGCCTATAAATCGAATTCAGAGGAGTTCTTTCCCTTCAATGGTCAAACCTATGTATTTTCCTTCCTCGCAATAGGGAAGAGTTTCCATGAAAAATCTGTATTCAAGACTGTTAATACCATCTGAACCTATAGCGTCATCTCCTATTTAACTATTCTGATGGTAGGCTATGTTAATAATTGTAGTAAGCCATAAAATAGTTCTAGTTCCTTATGGGCATATTCTAAGAAATCTTTTTCATTTTAGGATTAAATGACATCAAAGACGTCTATAAAGGTCTACATAGAAGATGCCCTAACCAAGCCTGGTCCTTCCTCTTCTCCCATTTACCATATATTCTAAACCTGTGATATTTTAGTCGGGGATATAAATGGCTACTTGGGTAAGATGGATACTTACACCTCTGTAAGCTGATCAATAGACTCAGATTTGTTTTGTTGATAAGGCATGACGTTGGTGCACAACATATTTTCAACACCTGGAGTGAAAACCCATTGGCCAGTACACTGGACACACCAGGCCTATTCAGTCAAAGGTCAGTCAAAGGTCTTCAGAGACGCAACAGGTGCACCAAAGTGCACCCACCAGCACTGGAATATTCGGAAGAGGCCTCACAGAAGCTATGGTGGAACTATGAAGTACACAAAAAGTGATGGATAGGATGCTTGAATTAATCTTAGCCACTGGTAATTACTTGGGGTCACATTCCAGTCCATCGTCCTTTTGCACATTATGCCACCTCAGTTGAACTCAGCCATATGCAAATCACCATGACTCCAACCAGAACAGTCCAGTCTGAACTTCCAGGCCAGGTCCTGCCTGAACCAGACACAAGCAACCCAAGACCAGTTTCACCCTTATTAGGGTTCATCAATCGGGTATAGCTTGGTTCCATTGACACAGTGTGCACAGGACCCATGTTTGGGCATACCTGTCCCACTTAGGCCATTACACTGAGTATACAAAAAAGTGATGGATGGAATGCTTGAATTAAAATCAGCCACTGGAAATTAGTCGGGCGGCATCCCAATCCATTGTTATTTTTCACACCATGCCACCTCAGTTTGGACGCAGCCATATGCAAATCAGTTTTACCCTGCTCCAATCTGAAAACAGTCCAGCCTGAACTCCCAGGCCAAGTCCTCCCTGAACCGGAAAACACCAGCAACCCAAGACCAGTTTCGCCCTTATTAGGGTTCAGCAGTCGGGTGTAATTTTGTTCTAGTGGCACAGTGCGCATGCTTATTATCTCTGGGCATAGCCATCCTATTTAGGGCATCGCAACTGAAGTATACAAAAAAGTGATGGAGGGCGCTACATATGGTCAGTTTGTTGCAGTATACCCCCACTGCATCAAGTCCACTACATCTTGGGGCACTATATCGCCGCTGCTATAATGGGATTGTACATCGTTAAAGATAATATAAATAAGTGAAGAGTAAGGGTTATTTAATATAAAAAAGGATAAGAGTAACTTTAACAAAAAAAAATAGAGCCAAAGGGGGTCTCCCAGCAAAATGATGTAATATATCATGTTGTAATGGAGAGGATGTAGTGCCTAACAATGTAACAGCACTTGATGTAGACACATACAACCACATATACTAACCGATATGGCCATCTTAGGCCCATGGGGATTGACTGTTGTCTTAGAAGTGCATTCTCTAGGATAGGAGGTTATGATTTGCTCTGTGGCCTCTTGAGAGAGAATGCTATGTCACTATTCTTTCTTTATATATGCCTGATATTTAGCCTCATGCTTCTGACAGATGCATGAATGTAGCAAAGGAGGGACAAGGATCTGTCCTGATAGGATATTATTGTGTCTGTTCCCCCTTTAAACCTGGAGGCTGCAGACAGCTTTTCCTTGTTCCAAGGCTGAGCTGGCATTGCAAGCTGCTCCGCATCTTCAGTCTTCTCTTCACGGCTGATGCCAGAAGAGACTACTACAACTTTTATCCTTCCTTATCTATGGTAGGTAGGGCCCAGAAAGGGAAACGTCCCCTCTGCCTTAAAATGGGCTGGACCTCTTCCCTGGCAGGGACTCCACACCTCTCACAGAGGGAAGGCCTGACTGCAGATCTTATGTTGAACTGTTGCTTTGGAACTAGGATATTTCGACTCCCAGCAGAATCAGGACAACAAACAGTGGTGTTGGGTGGGGTGCCAACTGGATACGGGGCATCAACTTCCTCACCTTTCACCTACAACCACCAGGCAGCAACGTCATCCTGCATTTTTTCAGGTCACCACCAGGATCGTAGCTATCAATTGTGCAGCAGATTCAGTTTCAATGGGCCCTAAGGCCTAAGACCCCCGCTGAACCCTGATTGTTCTCCTATTTTACTGCCCAAAGAGCATCCAAGGGGCCCATTTTTCTTGCTTGCACTGGGGCTCGTTCCTCTTTTACTAGGCTGCTGCTCACTACAGGAGGCCAGGCCCTGGAACCATGTCTACTCGCATCATCAGTCCCCTAGGACCTCACACTAAGTGAGATATTCCCATCTACATCGACTCACCTCGGTGGGCAACCCTGAATACAATACCATGGAAGCACTCACACCAGACTCTATTTATTCAAACCAAATGCAGGTCACCTCTCTCTCGATTGGATGATTATTCCCAGTTATCCACATGACCTACAGATCATCTAGACAGAACACCAACATCCCCTGAATAGAAAATACATAAAGAGGGAGAAAATTATTGAGAAAGAGGAGAACTGGTGAGGAGAACGAAACAATTAATGGATGGAGAAAAGGGGAGGTGAAGTATCGGCGAAGTAATACAAAGTGCTCTTAATTTATAATAAATAAGTTATTTATTATCAATAAGTAAAAGTAATAATAAGTCCCACAAGCAGTCGGCAAGCAGCGTGGCTGTCAGGGGAACAGCTGACCAAAAGCCAACAGGCATCTAATGAGGTCACTTAAATACCTTGCTGGAATTCCATTACACGTCACAAAGGAACAAGCATGCATGTTATCAGTGGGGTGCAACCAACCATGTATTTGAATAACTTTATACATACTGAAGGGTTACAACATCTCCCTTTATCAAACAGCAACAATAATATGGGTGAGTCAAAATAAAACATAATCCTTGTACAAGTTGGGTAAGTGTGAGATTCTTCCAGAGCTGGTACAAGTACCCTCGAATAAATTACTACTAGATAAAATATCATCTCTAGGTACATTGTTTGCTGATGTGGGAACATCAGTTGCATGCAAACTCTCTGTACTCAAATTCTTTTCAGGTTCTTGATCAATTTCAGATGTCAAGTGAAAAGGAAAGGAAGAACTTCTACCTACCAACTTATTACTCTGCCAAGGAACCGAACTACAGGAATCACTGGGTGTCACATTGTGATTTAACTCACGGGACTCAGAAGGTAACCACAAATAATCCTTTTCAGATTCCAGGTTATTCTTCATGGACTCTTCGATGAGTTCTCTTTGACCCGGCTTGAGCTTGACTACATCACTTTTGCTTCTCCAACCTAACTTGTCCAAAAGAACAGAGCTATGAGTGACTTCCACAACCTCAGAGGGTGCTGTGTACTTGGATTCTCCTTTTTGAACTCTGAAAGGTTTTATAACTATGATCCAATCACCCTTAGAAAAGTCTTTGCTGATAGTTCTATGGATTTTATCATGGTAAGTCTTAGATTTGAGTTGACGTTCCTGGATTCTTTCCTTAACTTTTAAGAGCTCATCAGTAATCTCAACAACACTGGATCCACCTTTCCCAAAACAATCAAACCTGGGGGTAAGTAAAGTTTTACTCTTCCTACCTTTCATCAGGAAAAAGGGGAATGTCCCGTAACACTGTTTGTAGTGTTATTGTAAGCGTTAACCTTCTCCTGTATGAATTCTTTCACAGGGAATTTGGAAGCAATGGCAAGTTGTATGCCTTCTTTCAAAAATCTGTTGACTCTTTCGACTTGTCCATTTGATTTTGGAGAATAAAACGGTGTTTTTTCTTGTTTAATACTATTGCGCTCCAAAAATGACACAATTTTTTCCGAGGTAAGTTGTTTTTCATTGTCAGATACCAAAGTACTTGGAAGTCCTTCTACTGCAAAACATTTTTCCAGGAAAGTAATAACAGTATTGGTGTCTATTGTCGCTACAAAATTAAAGTAAATCCACTTGCTGTAATAGTCACTAACAACTATCATAAATCTACAGTCATATTCCAATAGGTTAAATGGGCCAGCAAAATCAATTGCAATTTTGCTCCAAGACATGTTAGGAATAGAAACTATTTGCATCTCATTTACCCTTGGTTTCCAGTGTTTATCAGATTTCAAACAAACTACGCAAGTGTCTACAAATAAGTCAACATCTGCATCCATTCCTGGCCACCAATAATGCTTTTTTTAAAAAAAAATTGTAAGTGTAGAGCCAGGATGGGTTCTATGTGCAATGTCAATTAACTGCTTTCTTAATTTTGACGGTGGAATCAAAAGATCACCCCGGAAGAGAAAATCCTTTACAATACTTAGTTCATTTTCAACCTGGCAGTAAGTTTTCAACTCATGAGACAAATTTCTTAACGGTGGCCAGTTACCTATAACATACTCTTTAACTTTATTCAACACTTGGTCTTTGCTGCTGATTTCTAACCATTCAGACTCACTACAAGTCTGTTCCGTGTTTGTAACAATATCAACAGAAGCTACTACACATTCAGGGGCCGATTCCGATCTCGGTCGGAGGCGGACCCAATACCATTCGGTCGGGAAAAAAGCCATGCGAAAGCCTGTTTCCCGACCGAGCCGTCGCTGAGTCCGGCCGAGCGAGTACGATGCGGGTCGCCGACCGACTCGTCCGGGCGTCCCGACAACTCCGACCGACTCGCTCGGACTCGAACCGCTCCGACCGACTCGGTCGGACCCGGTCGCACCGCGCAATGGAGACGTTTTCCGGCCGGGTAAGTACGATGCGCACCTCGGCCGCTCCGACCGACTCGCGCCGTCCGACTCGAACTTCGCTGTCGGAGCCGTGCCTTGGGGGTCCGTGTCGGACCCCCTGTGCGCGTACCCGTGCGAGCGCACACAGAGGGGACCCAAGGGTCCCCTACCTGTGCGTGTACGCCGCGAAGCGCTCAGCGGCGTACTCGCTGTAGAGGCGCCCTTGTCCGCCTCGCACCCATTGAGGCAATGGGAGCCCGCGTACGCGTTGTACGACCGGCTCCCATTGAGTTCAATGGGAGTCCGACCGACTCGTGTCCGATAACATACGGACGCATCGTACTCGTTCGGTCGGACTGCACGGGTCCGATTCGGTCGGAAATCTCTCCGGGTCCGGCTCGGTCGGAGAGATTTCCGGCCCGAATCGGAATCGACCCCTCAGTGTCTTCTTCCATTTGTGGCTCTGAAGACAACAAAGGTAACCTCGACAAAAAGTCTGCACGGACATTGTCCTTGCCTGAAATGTGTTTAATGGTGAAATTGTACTCTTGGAGTCTTGCAATAAGTCTAACTAACCTGGCAGAGGCCTTACCGTTACCTCTACCACAACCATCCATCATGTAAGTTAACGGTTTGTTGTCAGTGACCAATTCAAATTGCTTACCCCATAGGTACATTTTCAGTTTCTCCACTGCCCAAACACAAGCTAGTGTTTCTCTTTCTATAGTGCTGTAATGACGTTCAGAATCATGCAAGCGCCTGGAAATGAAGGCCACAGTTTGAACTGAATTCTTAACTCTCTGAGTAAACATAGCTCCTAAACCAACAGAGCTAGCATCCACAGTTATAATATTTTTGCCTTCAGCATCAAACGAATGTAATGTTGGAGCATTAATAATTGAATCTTTAATCTCTGAAAACGCTGACTCTTGGTCACAGGACCACACACATTTTTCACCTTTGCGAAGAAGGCACCGTAACGGTTCTACCTTGTCTGCATAGTTTTCTAGAGTAATATTCGCTGAGGCCCAAGAATGACCTCAGTGAATCCTTGTCCTCAGGTTTAGGTGCATCTGAAATGGCCTTTACAAGATCTAGTTTAGGTGAAATGCCATGTCCTAAATATTCTATTTCTTGCTGTAAAAATTTGCACTTATCTCTTGCTACAGTCATGCCTCTTTCGTTGAGTTTGTGAAGTACGGTATCTAGAATATTATTGTGTTCTACAACAGTAGAGGCATGAATCAAAATGTCGTCTTGAAATTTCTCTACGCCTTTCACACCTTTGAGAATATTTTCAATCAGTTTTTGAAAAACTCTTGCTGATGACGCTAATCCGAAAGGGAGTCTAATAAATCTGAAGGCTCCTAAAGGGGTAATAAAGGTTGTATAATCTTTAGAATCATCAGCAAGTTTGACTTGATGATAGGCCGACTTGAGGTCAATCAATGAAAAATACATGGATCCGGAGGTAGCGGCTAATATCTCCTGAATTTTTGGTAAGGGGTGGCAATCCACCAATATATTTCTATTCAAAGACCTCAAGTCGGCACATAGACGCAAATCTCCATTCTTTTTTTAATGATCACAATTGAAGAAATCCATTCAGAGGAATCAGTTGGTTCAATGACTTCCTCTTCAATTAACTTATCTAGTAATTTTTGTAAGTCTTTCCTGATAGACAATGGCACTGCTCTTACCTTATGTTTGATAGGTATCGCATTCTTCTTTATCTTGCTAGAATGCTCGTATCCTTTTACACATCCTATGCGATCTTCAAATAATGACTCATATTTGCATAATACTGCATCTAAATTGTTGTGAAATGAAGAAGGGACACAAGAAGACTGGACAGATGCAACAACCTCACTGAGAATAATCGGATCCTCGGCCCCTGGTTTTAATATGATGCCTAATAGTGCTAAATCTTTCCAGCCAACTATGTTACGGCCACGTTCAGCAACATAAATTTTTGTCAAAATTGACCTCCGTTTCACATTCAAATTCTCCTGAAAGTAGCCTAACATATTTATGTCAAAATCACCAAAGGCGTTTGGATTAACATCTGACTCTGTTAACCCCACATGTGACCAGTAGTTACCATATTTGTGTCAGACACGATTGTGATAGGGGAACCAGAGTCCGCCATTATATTCACTTCTACATCACCAATGTGAGCAACCCCAAGTGGTCCTTTAATAGTGCCATGTTTATCTTCAATAGTAAGTACAATGTTTGAACACATCTCCTCATCAAACTCATCAACATTGCTTACTTTAACCCTTTGTACATTACCTGGTCTAAAATGTCTACATACACCAGCAAAATGCCCAATTTTAAAACATTTTGTACATTTCTTACCGAGCGCTGGGCATCCTACAAAATCAGCCTTGTGATATTTTGATCCACATCTGAAACAAAAATTTTTTTAGAATCTACAAAAGTGCTTGCTTTGCTTCTTTGGTCATTATTAACAACATATTTCCTTTTATCATGAAGGGAAAAAACATTTGCTTTAGGATTCTTATCTGCTGAAAGTTCCTTTGAGCTTTCTAACGAGCGCTCGATTCCTTTGGCGATATCTATTACTTCTTGTAGCGAAGGATTTCTGCACGCCAAGAGCCTTTCCTGTATTTTCTTTTCAAAACAATGAAATACGAATTGATCTCGAATGTACACATCTACCATTTCCTTAAATTCATATTTAGTGGCTAACACTCTTAGACTGGCAATATAGTCTTCCACATGCTCATTCTCATGTTGCTTACGCATAGCAAACCAGTGTCTGCCAATCATTATATTTGGTTCCTCACCAAGTTGTTTTTCTAACCGTTTTAATGCTTCCTGATAATCATCCCACGGAATTTCTTCACCATGTGGAACTTCGCATTCAGGTAAACTATCAAATAACTCTTGACCGGCAATACCTAGTAACCCAAACATTATGGCTTTTTTTCTGTCCGGCTCATATTTTTTTCCGTCAATTGCTACTAAATAGTTTTCAAAGGCACGTAACCAGTTCTTCCACTTCATTGACGGTTTGCCTGGTTCAGCCAAAAATGCTGCTGGTACATTTATATTTGAGCTTTGTGACATGCTGTTTTCTGCACAAAGTCTTCTTCAACTTTAATTTTATATTCAATTTTTGTAAAAATGTGGAGACAGAATTGATCAAACAGTCACTGTTGTACCTTTTGCTACTTAATAATTGCTGTGAAATAACAGAATACCTTGAAACCTCTTTGCCACAAAGTCAAATAGAGTTCAACAATTTCCAAATCTATTCCAACATGAGCTTGTAGAATATAAACTCAGAATGCCCAACAATGATTGAATAAGTTGTGGTATTAATATAATTGTAATTGCACCTTAATACCTTGAAACGCTGTTGCTTGAAATTGCGCGTTGATTCTTTGACGAAATAAGGAACTCCGGTAAACTTACATGCAAATCGCCTGTTCTCAAAATGGAGTCACGCACGTAACGTTACGTGGCGTGCGTCCGTAGACTCTAATGCAGAATGTCACGTTGACAGTTACAGCTGGGATGTGAAGAGGCCGTTAACGGATTTCCCAACAGCTGACATCCAACTGTCAACGACTTCAACGGTAAGCAACGACAGAAGAAATTGAATGCAGATGCATTCTAAAATTAGTAAACATACAAGTACTACATATTAACAAAAACATAGTAACTTGCCTTGAAAAGTAGTTCATTCGTCGTCGAAATTTTCCTACGTCAATTCCACTTCGGTCTGTTGTGAGCCTTGAAGAAATTCTCTGAAATTCGCCGAAAACCCTCGTCGCCAAATTGAAGTATTGGCGAAGTAATACAAAGTGCTCTTAATTTATAATAAATAAGTTATTTATTATCAATAAGTAAAAGTAATAATAAGGCCCACAAGCAGTCGGCAAGCAGCGTGGCTGTCAGGGGAACAGCTGACCAAAAGCCAACAGGCATCTAATGACGTCACTTAAATACCTTGCTGGAATTCCATTACACGTCACAAAGGAACAAGCATGCATGTTATCAGTGGGGTGCAACCAACCATGTATTTGAATAACTTTATACATACTGAAGGGTTACAACAGGAGGGAAGCAAGGAGTAAACAGAGAGAAAGACAGAGAGGTGAGAGGAAGGCAGACATAATGAGCGAAAGTGAGAGTGACAAGTAAAGAGCAACATTTTAGAAGGACTGAAACAGGGAAAGAAGGGAAGTGGAGGAACACAAGAAAGAGAATGTACAAATGTGAAGGGAGAAATAGCTACATATAGAGTGGGTGTTATTAAAAGGTGAGAGAAAAGATGAGGTTTTAAAGAATTGCGTGTGAATCTACTGATGTGCAGGAACGATCCAAACTATAACATAAGCATTTGTAAAACACACGTTCACCAAAGGGTTTCTTGGCGCTGAAGAACAGATGTCTATTGTTACCCAACTCAATGGTACTCATTTTATTGACCTCAGAAGGATGAAAGTTTGAGTGGACTCACTGGGATTTTAACCTGTGACTATGAGATCGAACACAGGTCCCTACAGTGGGCGCATTAGTCCACTGAGCCACCAGACCCAGCTTGTCTCTCAATATCATTATGAAACAAATGAATAGTAAGTACAGTTTCATTGTTACCATGGTCACATTGTATGTAAGATCACCTCATTATTCTTGTACGTCTCAAGGACTTTGAGCTGTCATACAATGATACCACCAAACATTTTCGTGGGCCCCCAACAGTGCTGTTTAAATATATCTAAATATGTTTGTTTTCATTGTCTTCTTATGATTTCTTCCATACTCTGGCCTTTCTTGATTTTACAGCAGGAAGGTACTTCCGATTCTGTTGTGTCAACGTTTTTGCTTGTTCTACCCTGGTAAGGCTTGGATTGGCTTTACTACTTTCGATACTTTTTAGGACCTTCTCAGTAAAGACCTAGGACCCATTGCCTTTTAGCTCCGCTCCAAAGCAAGCAAAATCATTGGTTTAGTTATTGTACATGGTTGGCCACAGTAGTGGTACAGTTGTCTCTCGGTACTGTGACTGCACTCTGATTCCCTATGCGCAGAGACGGGCACACAACCATTGGTTGCCAATGATCCAAGTTATGAAACTGCATCCATCATTTGACACCATGATTTATACAAAAGAAGCTTGTTGATTTTAATGTTTTACACCTCGATTCACCTTTTCTCTCATATTTTTGATTAGCTTTCATTTGCCATTTGTCAGCTATTTGAAATAAATTATCGTACCATACAACAATATTGTATCCATCTTTGAAACTCAGACCTGCAGTGAACAGTGAAATTATAAACCTGTGGAACTGTGTGAAATTTATCAGTACGGAATAAACATCATCCATCATATAACACCAGCTCTAAAGCAACATGTGGTCATGCTCCTTAGCGTCTTAGCACAATCCTTCTGCACAAATCTCCTATCCGTTATCTGGGCTTCTTCCAGACCTTAGCCAGTCAACTTATCATGTCGAACCAGACCACGGTACACCCTAGATCAAGGTTCTCCAACCTTTTCTGTAATAAGATTGATTTATGTTCAGTAAAAATCATGCTGAGCTACTAACATGGCTCAGCTAGTTCAAAATTCCCTGTTGTCATGTACAAAGTTATGAGTTTGAATCCCAGCAGGGACAACTGAGTCTTTCATCCATTGCAGGTCGGTGGATGTTGTGTAATAAAATTAAAGGTTTGTAGCACTTGTTATTTACAATTAATAAAGACAGGAAAACCTGAACTATTGAGTGAAATATAGCAACAAAATGTATTTATGTTTAAATGAGGAAGTCATTGAGTTAGTGAGTAAATGCATTTAGAGGACACATGCTAAAACCGAAATAAATCAGCCATTAGCACTGTGGAAAGAAGTTAGCAGAAGGGGAGTGAGCCCCAATGTATATCACTAGATGTAGGCTTAGCTTCACAGTAGAAGAAAAATGTGCAGAGAAAGGTGTGAGTAGAGGTGATGCACATCTTCCAATAAATAAAGCCAACCCCGAGAGATGGGTCACCTCTGCAAACCTCACTCCTTCCAGACAGCGGACAAGCACATTACTGTAAAGTAACTCTATAATTTCTAACACAGGACATTCGTATCACAGATGTCACAACTACTGCCCTATTAGATCATTTAAGTATTCCTAAAGTGCTCAATTGTGGATTCTATCATTACGAAGTTGTCTGAAGGGAAAAGAAATCCTTCTTTGTAATGACCGCTGAAATTTAGAACCTTTTTTCCCTATCTCTGTTCCAGTTATCCGATCATAAAGCACTTAAAACAGATGAAAGAGAACAATTTGCATTTTATGAGGTGATTTAGCCTTTCTGCTACTTACCAGTTGTGGGGCTCCCCTTTTCTAGTGATAAGGCGGTGAATGACCTGAATATCATTGAAAAAATAGTGTGATACAGGAAGATTGTGTCAAAAATATTGTCATCAAAAATATCATAGGACAGAGTGTAGAAGGTAATAATATTTTTTACTATATGATTTTTAGGTATTAGTATTATTATGATAATTGTTATTTATGCTTTTAGCATAGTTTGTGTAATTTTTTTTTTTTACATTTATTAAATTTAGTTTCGGGCTGTTGGGTATATTGTGTTAGGAGGGAATATAAATTAGTATTTATTATTTTTAAATAATATTTGATGTTAAATAATTTATTGGAAATTAATTATGCAGATTATTTCACTAATTAGTTGTTGTTTATAATTATTTTAGTATAGCTTGCAATTTTTAAAGTGTAATTTTTTTTTTAAACATTATGAGTATTTTTAATTTAGGAGCTAGTTTTGGGGTTTTAGATGTTTAGGATGTGAGGGTATTTTATGTATAAGTTATTGTTTCCTATTTTTAATAGATTTGTTTATGTTAATTACATGATTATTTCATTGAGTCATTATTATTTTATTATAGTTTGGATTTTTAATTTGTAATTTAAATTTTCTAAAATGTAATTAGTAATTTTCAATTTAGTAGAAGGTTATCAGATTTGTAGATTAGGGGGAAATTATTGATGATATAAATTATTGTTTTTTTATTCATAATGATTTTTAAGGTTAACTAAAATATTAGTTGATAATTCAGCATGCAAATTATTTAATTGAATAATTGTTGTTATGTTAATTATTTGTTTTTAAATTAATTGTTTCTTGGCTAGACAGGGTATTTAATTCAATATTTAAAATGTGATATATATATATTATATATATATATATATATATATATATATATATATATATACTTTGTTTTAATTGTATTCATTTTTCAATAACCAATTAAATATTAATCTATTTTATTCATTCTTTTTGTTCACTTTGTTGTTTGATGGTGTTGTTTGGGTAGTAAGTGTGGGCCTATATTTATTTTAAATATTTTTAAATTGGTTTATATTTGTAAGATATTTTTGTGTAATGAACTTAGTTATTTGCCATTATATTTAATTTTAGTTCTTTATAATACAAATAAATTTCAATTTAAATATGTTTAAATATTTTTATTTTGACATGTTTTAATTTTTTTAAAACAAAATGCTTAGTAATTGGAAAGGTATATCTAACCCCTCCAAATTAATACACTTTCCTTCCAGTTACTTAGATTGGATTGGGAATAGTAAATCTAACCCCTCAAAAGTCAATACTCTCCCTAATGTTGTTTAGACTGTAGTCGTTATAGTGAGTCTAACCCCTCAAATGTCCAATACTTTCCATCTGGTGGTGTTCTCTTCATTCACCAAATTCTAATAAAAAACAGCTGTTTGAGGTATTCTCAGCATCAGCTTCTTGGGGACAAAAAATATTTTTAAATAGGAGGTTTGAAGAGGTGTGGTGCAGCGGCCAGGGCAGCTGACTTCGGAGCACAGGGCTCACGGTTCGATCCCCGACTCCGGCGGCAGCTCAGCTCAGCACCTTGTGACTCTGGGCAATAGCTCACTTAATTTCCACGACGGCCCCCAGCGCCTTGAGACCCGTAAGGGTGAGTAGTTTGCGCTTTACAAATACGGATTTACATTTACCACAAATCTGCCAGAAACCACAAGGAGAGCTCCGTGGGATATTTCTTGTCAGCTCTATTATCAGGAATCAGCGTGTAATTCTTGGAGGATTGTGAATTTGTATTTTTATTTAAACTAAGATGTGTTAGGGTTGCAGTTTTGTAACATGCTTGAAGACCATCATATATGTGGCATGTTCTATAATATTGTTTGGACAGGGAACAGTTTTGGCATAATTAGATGGCCTTTTTAGGTTTCGCCCATGACAGGGCATGTGCTGTCAGGACTATTATTTTACAGAAGCTTACAGCCTGCTCAATGCTTACCACTGGTTAGATTCATTCTCACTCTCATTTTCTTGCTTCCCATTTGCTAGCTCTGTGGGCTTTCCTTCCTATTCTTGTGTTTGTCCTACCCCGGAGCCTGGACGCATTACTATGTGCCTGATTATGATTACTGCGGTCCATAGGACCGCCGTACTCATGGTGGAGGTGCGGTGGCGGTCGGGGACCGCTGCACCTGCGATCCAACCACCAAAATTACGAGTTCGGTGGTCAGACCGCCATAGGACTGCTGCAACTCTACCCCAGTTTGGACCCAGCCATATGCAAATCAGTCTTGACCCTGTTCCTGAAGGGAACAGTCCAGCCCGAACTGCCAAGCCAGGTCCTCCCTGGACCAGAAACAAGCATCCTGTGATCGGTTTCGGGGCATCACTCCTCATCAGCCAGGCTAGCTTGAATCCAGTGGTGCAGTGAGCACGGGACCCACGTCTGGGTATACCCTTCCCACTTAGGGTGACAAAAGCAAAAGGAAGAGGAACAGGGTCAAGACTGATTTGCATATGGCTGTGTCCAAACTGGGGTAGCGTGGTGAGCAAAAGAAAGATGGATTAAAACCCAGATCTTTGTGACTGGGGGTGAATGTTTGCATTGTTCAGCATTCCATCCATTATTTGTTCCTTTTGCTTTTGTCGCTCTAAGTGGGAAGGGTATGTCCAGACGTGGGTCCCCTCCTCACTGTGCCACTGGATTCAAGCTAGCCTGGCTGATGAGAGGTGATGCCTCGAAACCGGTCCCAGGGTGCTTGTTTCCAGTCCAGGGAGGACCTGGCTTGGCATTTGGGGCTGGACTGTTCCCATGAGGAACAGGGTCAAGAATAATTTGCATATGGTTGGGTCCAAACTGGGGTGCCGTGGTGAGCAAAAGAACGATGGTTTAAACCCAGATCTTTGTGACTGGGAGTGAATGTTTGCATTCTTCAGCATTCCGTCCATCATTTGTTCCTTTTGCTCATATCCTGAATACAGCATGTCTCAAAGAAACAGCGCAAGCGCTGCCTAGGCGAGACCTAAAAACCCTTTTGCACGTTTTTTTCTTCTTAGTTACTGATCCGTACACACGTGCATGACTAGTGTGCTTGCTCACAAAATGACACATCCAGCCACAGCAAAAGTTAAAAAAAACAAAAATAAATTCTTTAGCCATGCGGCACAGCATCCAGGGTGCTGTGCAGTGTGGCTAAATGTATTGGCAAAGGCAAAATGTCCCAAAGGTGAGACCTTTTGGCCTTGCCATTGCTTATTGTCTAAGTATGAGCTAAATTGATTCAGAATACATAAATTGTAAAGTTGGTTATATTACTATCAGTCAAGCAATCAATATATACTTTATTCCATTTTAAAAACAAAATCATAAAAGTTGAACACAATAAAATTCATTAACGACACAGTTACAGCGATAAAAGAACAGCACAAGTTAACTAGCTTTTAAAACATCAGAAAGATACCATTTAAAAAAATGACATACTGTAGGGGTAGTTAAAAACTAGTTATATTGCTAAATGCACTTGTCCTTGCTATGGTTGTATGTCAGTGATTGATCAGGAAGGCTTCTGTAATGCAGTGATCCTGCATAAGGGAGGGGATAGTAATGAGTCTAAACGTTGTCAGGGAGTGTCACTGTGTGATATGCAGTTGTGTACTTTGACTTGGGATCTGCTTTGGACCCTTCACTCTGAAAAGTTACAGTAGTACAGTAAAATTTACTCCAGGAGAGCAAATTCTCAGATTGCTTAGTCTTTGTACTTTCGAAGCAGTATTCAAGCTCTGTTCCTCTCACAGAGCCCTGCTCCATTGGACCTTAGACAAGACTCAGCACCCTTTGGGGGATTTTGCTGTCAGGTCCTTTGAATTGTTGTAATCTCTACAGAGCCAACTGCTGTTACTTGTGTCCCCAAATTTATTTTGAGCAAATCAATTAATAGTAAAGATGGAACTAGAGCCTTATTGTTTTAGCCCCACAACAACCCTGCATCATGATGATTTGTAATTTGGTATGACTCAATGTTACAAAATAGCAGAATTCCATGCATGTTCACTTAAAGAACAGTCATATATAACACAGAATAGGTAACTCATTGGCAATCAGGATAGAGGTTCTAGCAAAATGCATGGTCCCAAATATATATATATATAATATTGGACCAAAATTATTGGATTCAGGATAGGGTGTGAATTTGCTCAAAATGACGTCCGCGGTGAGAGGTCCTGACTTTTTACAAAATTGCTGCTTTGAGTGTGATGTATCAAACTATATCAACAAGATGTCAAAACTGTGTTAACAAGGTCATCGGGCATATTACTGATAAGAACTTGATCTAGGGCAGGCCACCACTACCAGTAGTGAGCGTCTGGGAGATCTCAAGCTACCATTAGGTGGCTCCCATCTGTGCAGCCCAGTCTATGAAATTTGAAGCTTTTGCTTGTTTTTTTTTGTGTCTTCATTTTTTATTGGTTTTCTAGACAAAATGCAATGGAGGAAACATGCAACATTAGTTTGTGCACCAATGGGAGAGGGAGGTGGGAGGGAAGGGAGAGGATCGGCAGAGATAGAGGGGGGAAGGTGTAGCAACGGAATGATACATAACATCAATAGCAGATTCAGTATAGTTTAACAACGGCCGGGATAAAGCCCGTGGGTCCACACAAAGGGGGGAGGGAGGAGATGAGTATCTAAGCGAGCCTTCGCATAGTGGGCTTTTGCTTGGTTTAATTGTTAGATCTACACACAAATTGAAAAAATGCATGAATTTTCAGAACTCATGAGCTGATGTTTGGAGAAAAGTCGTTGAATTTCCAAAATATATTTAAAGCTGATATTTGAATGATAAATCATGCTATACTGGGGAGATTTATTACTAATATTTATTATACTTTATTACCTTAATGCCACGGGCATTGCCGCTATGGATGTTAGGTGCTACCCATGTTGAGACATTGATAAAGCAAGTTTCAACATTACTGCTGAAGCACCAAGGTCAGCAATTCTGGTATCCTTGTACAGAGTGACCACTAATGTAATCTTGTCTGATGTGATATCTATTACAACACTGTACCATACTTGCTCAATGTACATTTCCTATCAACTCATTTGTCAGGTACATTTGATAGACGGGCTGTGAATGGAGAAAAAAACATGTTCAAAATGATAAATGTGGTCTGCAGTGCGTGACTGTATAAGGCTGGAATTACATTTTGTTACTTTAATTATGCAGCCTTATAAGCCCCTTGGATGGACTGATCTGTATACTCCATGGCTACTTCAAGTCACTTGCCGCTTGTTGTTTATGGCTGAAACTTCACAGACAAGTGGTATATAAAATGATAGAGTAAATTTATGAGCCTATATGACATTCGTTCAGTGCTTAATTTATGCAGTGGGTTTCCGGTGACACCGGCACTTAATTGTCAGCACCAGCTCTAGTGACAGTCCACCACATGGTGCACTGTCTTTTTAATTCTGAAGTGAGCACAACAACTGTGTTTATTAGGTCAATATACATTGAAAATCAATAATACCAGCCTCTCATGCCATTATAGCTTTGTGTAGCCTGAAATAGTCTGAATTGTCACACTTGTAGGAGTGCGATGGTTAGGTGTCATGTTGGTACTGCCATTGGCAGAGCTGGCAGGGTATAGGTGGTGCAGGGTCCTTTCGAGAAGGGCCCTGGCACTTCATTTTTATTTTATTTTTTTACAAATGAAGCACTTCATTTGTTGTACAAATCCTTGTGTAATCTAATGCAAACATGTTTACAGACTAGGCGCGGGGTTAGTATCTAACACCACATAATTGTATCAAAGAGCATACCTAAGCCAGTAAGTAAGGGTAGGGTCTACCGTGGAATGAGTTAAACTGGCTGGCAAACACACTGTTTCCTCTATTGTGGTTCATTGGGCTTACTTAAGAGGAGGTTTGAAGAAGGAGAAAAAAAACAATTTGTGCTGCCGTATACATTTTTCTCTGTTTTACATTATACAGTGGAAACATAAGTAGACCGCAAAGTGTCTGTTTCTTTTTTTGGCTTCTCACTAATCAGAAGTAAAGCAGCAGAAAACACCGCGGAATTGAGAAAGCAGGAAGGTTTGGTTGCATAATCGTGACTGCCAGTCTGCCCAGGTAACACTGCCAACAGAAATGTTTACCACGAATTCAGTATGTATCACATGCTCATCATAACGCCACCCACAAAGGCCCAGGCTGTGAATATATCCTTGATCAGTACGAGGTGGGAAAATTGAATACCATAAATTAGGTAATAGTAACAACTGTTATTTACAGCGCTTAGAAACGGCCAAAGAGGAATATATAGCACTATAGGAAAGACAAATGATTATTGCTATCATTATTATAATATCAGTAAGTGGGTGCATCCCATCAGCATAGCATGTAAACATGTAGTGGTGGTTGCAGCTAGTTATGGCACATACCTGATAGTGGACCACTCCCCACTTCCGGCTAGCCTCGAGTGCAGGTTCTGTAATGCCTGCTGCATCTCCAAGGCTCCATGATGAGGACAAGGTGAGTCTGTGGGTGGTACAAACATTCTTAATACATATATAAAAATTAATGGAAATAACTGCACAGCTTTTTCCCACAGTTTGTGCTTGTGTTTTTGAAACATTTTGCTAATTGGTCATACTTTTTTATCATGATGATGATGAAACATACTTATTTTATCAGCTTTAAACACATGAAGGAGTTGTTATGTTTCAGAACCTGTGAACTACCGGCTTCAGACAGTTCTGGTGTAAACACATTAATCAATTGCGCTTTCTTACCTTATTTTAGTTTTACACAACTCACATTGTGACCCTCTTCTTCTCATGTTACCGTTTACCTAATTTATTCTTTCGCTCTATTTCATCCAAATAAATGTATCTTACTCTTTCTTTCTATCATCATGTTTGTTATTTTGAAATTTCTCTTTTGTTGTGTTTCAACCTGCTTTTTAGTTTTATGCTATTTGCCCATTCGTTCGTCACTTATTTTAATTTAGCTTTTCTAAACCTTTTTCTCAGTTTTTCAGTTTTCCTTATCTTTTTCTGTGCATTCCCATCTTTAAATATGTGCTTTTTGGAACGATAGACCAATTTTAACTAATCTTTTCTTTTATTCTCATAAATGTAATATTTTAGGGTGAGATTGAAAAGACCTTTCTTTCATTACTTGTGTCATATTACTATTTTAAGAGTGATTTACTTTGCAGTTTCCAGGTCTGATTCAAAAATAATTTTCTGCAAGTTGCTGTGTCTCATTCCAGAAGTAGGTGTGATGTAGGGCCTTATTTAGAGGTTTGTGGACAGATACTCCACCAAAAAATTGGTGGATGTCTCGTTTGTCTTATTAACAAGTGCATTATTGTTAATGACACTCTAAATATGGTGAACAGACTTTCCGACATGTGTTGATGAAGTATTTCATCCACCAAACTTTAAATGAAGCCCTTAATTGTAAGTCTCCATGAGTAAGAAATGCTTCACTCAACTTTTCCACTGAAAACCAACCCTTTTTTGCAATTTGTTTAGCTGTGGATTTTGGGCCCTAGCTCATCTGGCACAGAGGGAATCCTCCCATTATAACAGGAGCTAAAGAGGGAATCTATATCAAGGGCGCCCTCCACTCAAAAAGACTAGATTAACAGCAAAGCCCTTGACAGACAAATCACCCTTTGTATCTCACTTGTAAGGTACCTCTAGTAACAACGTTTTACCTGTTAGGGGAGGGTCACATCCCAATGCCTGTGTGGAGACAACCCCTGTGCTATGTGTGATGCTTTTGCCAGGTTAGATGAACTAGGACATTCACATCAATCCTATTCCCAGACTGATTGTGTGAAAAATATATATAAATGCATATGAAGCGCCTCACGTAAGCAACCACCATGAGCCTCTTGGCTGTTACTCACCAATTTGCTCGCTTTCTCATCATTGGCAGCTTTCCTATGAATTGAGGAACCAACACCTGGATAAATAAATCAAATGTGTCACACATATCTTAACCTCCCTAGGTCCTCATAAAGGAAGAAGGAAGAAAAATGTTTTTGTCTTCCTCAAACAAAGATAAAGATGAGTTATGTGTGGCATCTTGCAAGTGTTTTTATTTCATGCCCACACTCATGATTAAAAACAAGTCCCATGTTTAGACCATTTTAATGTGAACGACCAACATGTTTCATTGCCCCCACAAGTTACTGGCAATTTCATCAGGGCATGAGGGCTAGTGATCACCCAGTTATGCACCGAACCATATGGGACATGGGTGAGCGTCTACCAGTAGGCCATTGGATGAGTGTGTCAGGAAACAAATGTATTATTGCCTCCGGTGTTGGCAATAAAGCTCTTGTAGCTCCCCCCTAGGGAAACCTACCAAATCTGCACATTTCTGAAAACAAGACACCCAGGAGAGTTCAAGCTGGCATGACTCACGTGGATCTCACCAGGTTACCTTACCTAGAAGCCCTTTCAAACCTCAAACTTTGGCTAAAAACAAATTTTTCTCACATTTCTGTGATGGAAAGTTCTTGAATCTGTGGAGAGCCACGAATTTTCTACCACCCAGCATTCCCTCAGGTCTCCTGATAAAATGGTACCTCACTTGTATGGGTGGGGCTAGCCCCCGCGAGAGGGAAGGGTCTGAAACGCAACATGAACACATCAACTTTTTCCACTAAAAGCCAACCTTTTATTGTAATTTGGTTAGCTATGGATTTTGGGCCCTAACTCAGCCAACACTTGGAGAGACCCACCAAACCTTCCCATTTCTGAAAACTAGGCACCTGGCAGAGTCCAGGGGTGCATGACGTGCATGGGTTTCACCAGGTTTTCGTACCCTGAAGCCCTTGCAAACTTCAAACTTTAGCTAAAAATACACATTTTCCTCACTTTTCTGTGCGGGAACGTTCTAGAATCTGTGGTGATCCACAAACTTCCTACTACCCTGAGTTACCCCACATCTCCCGATAACAATGGTACCCCACTTGTGTGGGTGAGCCAAGAGACCACGACACAAAAGGCCCTAAAGTGCCACTTGGAGAGATCAGTGATAGGGGTAGCTGTGGTATGTAAGGTTGTGCTCAGCAGCCACTCCTGGAAACCTACCAACCACAGATATTTTTCAAAACTAGACACTCAAGATATTCCAGGGTGGTGTGCCTTGTGTGGATCTCATGAGCTTTCCACAGATTCTGAAACTTTCTTGTGCAGAAGTGTGTGGAAAATGTGTTATTAGCCAAAGTTTGAGGTTTGTTTGGAAGGGCATCTGGGTAAGAACACCTTGTGAGAGCCACTGCAAGCCACACCACCCTGGACCCCCCTGGTTGTCTATGTTACAGAAATGTGCAGGTGCTGCCTCAACAACCTTCACAAATAAAATAAATAGTTTGAGTAAGTTTTTACTGCCTTTCAAGTATCTGCCTCCGTCTATGTTCTGAGCATTGCCAAAAGGGTGACTAGTGAACCTTTAGTAACGGCTCCCATTAGAGCCACATAAGGCTCAGGAAGATGGGCCTTTTATGCACCTTTAGCACACTTGCTGTGCTAAGTCCAACTTCTTCCAATTTGTGGATGTGAGTTAGGGGTCTCAAAGGATGCCTCAAGGCTAAGATTCCTCAAACTGAGTGAGCATATCTACCTTTGAAACTAAGGTAAATATGCTTGGGAAGACCTTCCTAAGCTCTAAACTACTGAGGACATTAGTTTTTGGCACACAGGGTACTCAATGACAACATTGCATATGTCCCATCCATCATTATGTGCAGTGCTGGGACTGTAATGCACTTGTCATACAGAGAGCCAAACATCTACCAGAGGTGCTGACAGAGGATGAACATGGCAAGCAGACCACAAATATGACCCATATGTGCAATGTGGGGCACAGAATTCAGTGAGTATTATATGATTTGGCAAAGCACACTCTCATCAATCAAGGTATCCTGCCGCTGATGCAGGGGCAGTCTGGGCTGATCCATGGATTTGCCTAGTTGAAGAGTCAAGTATTCAGCTTCTTGCAGAATTCAAGAACGTTAGAGGCAGTGCACTTGTGTATGGGCAGGTCGTTACAGGATTTCTGAGCAATGTAGGAGAAGGCACTACTGCCTGCTCTGGTGCTGCATATGCATGGGATGTGTGCGAGTAGGAGCAGAGGTGTCTGTAAGGTTTCTGAAATCTGAGGCGGTTGTTGAAGTATGCTGGGTCAGTGTTGTGTAAGGCTTTAAATGTGTGGGTGAGGAGTTTGAAGACAGCTCCCTTGTGGATGGGGAGCCAGTGAAGCTCTTTGAGGTGCAGGATGTGTGCATGTTTGGAGATTGAGGATGCGTGCCTTTAGTGTTATGACCCACTCTTTCTGTGGTTTTGCACGGGTAAACCCATCCAATTTTCCTATGTTGCCCCAATTCCATGCCTTCTTACCACCTGAGCCTGTTCCCACCACTTCCCTGGCAAAGTAGAAGTTGAATGCCACGTTGTATTTCCTTAAATGGCCCCCTGGCCTGTGCCCAATACTTCCTTGAGAATCGACATGTTGCATGTGCTGGATACCCATGCCATACTATCTGTTCCTTAAACGACTACTTGGCCTTTTCCTCCTCCACACTTCTGAAAAGGCCTCCTTCCTGTCTACTCCTCTCCCAGGCCATTTCCAGGCAGGACTCAAAATCTTGCGAGATGCCATGGTCCAACCAAGACTGAGTACCATGTTGGCGTACAGTCTATAAACACCATCCCCATTCTCCGAAGCCTTTGCTAAGCTTCAAGGCTGTTTAGGAGAAAGATTCCATGCTTGCGCTGGAATTTACCTTGAGCAGTTGATGCTCCAGCTTCAGGTTTACGGTCCAGCTGAACCTCTCTCAGTGGGTAATCATCTCTAGATCTCCTTTCAGTGCAGCAGAAACCTGGAAAAGGGAAAGAAAAAAGGAACAAGTGTATGTCTGGGAATATTGAGAGACGTTTCATCTGCAACATCATTAAAGTCTGTGCACTGAGCCTTTGAAGTAGAAAAAGACATAGAAACTGTTAAACAACCCTTGGAACTGTAATAGACTTTGTGAATTTGAAACAGAACTTAAGTTGGAGAACAACTTTCCCACCTCCTATGAATCAATATGGAAAAAAGACTAGTAGACTCTAGCAACTTCAATTTAATTAGGTGAGTTCACAATGAAGCCACAAATTGTAGATAACACTGTGTAGAATGTCGTGTGAGAAGATCTAACTGTTCTTTGTTTTTCTTTAAACCTTGTTATGTGTATACCCATGAGAAGTGCAAGAATCAGGGAGTAGGGGGAGAATCCAGAGACCCAAGATCAGAGCTGAACCAGTGTTGAAATATCTAAGATCATCAACCTTTCTCTTTCTCCAAATCCCAAATCCCCTTTCCCCTACAGGTTAATAGATCACACTTGTCTTCAATGAGTAGAGTGTTGAGGGTTAACCTCAAGGAGATTTGAAGGAATCTCTTCGCTCCTGCTGAACCTGGCATTTCAGGTGAGTGGACGCGACATTTAGCACACTCGCTGTGCTAAAACCAAATCTTTCCAGTTTGTAGATGTGAGTTGGGGTGTCCAAGGATGCCTCGAGGCCTAAATTCTCTGAATGTAGTGAGCATATCTACCTTTGAAACTAAGGCAAGCATGCTGGGGAAGACTATCTTAAGTTCCCTAAAGAACACTTCAAAAATCACTAAAGGCTTTAGGTTTTGCTGCACAGGGTACTCTGTGACAAGATGGGCTATGTTCTGTCCACTGTAATGTGCACTGCGCTGACTGTAATGCACTTGTCATATGGCAAACAGAACATCTGCCTTGCTCTGACAACAGATAAAAGTGTAAGGCTGGCCATAAGCAAGTCAAAACGTTTCCTAGCTAGAGGAAACAATTTGAAAGGCTGCTTGCTTAGTGAAGTAGTGGTCCATGGAAAGCATGTATCCATGCACAGCCACTGAAAGATATATACTAGGACAGCACCACCTCATTCAGTTTTCCAGTGCTTCACTTTTTATGGAAAAATGTAAAGCAAGTTAGAAAACAGACCTGGCTGAGATGGGTACTGGGGACAGTAAAGAGGAGTCTCCAGTCTCTTTCCTTGCTTAACAGACTCTGAAACAACAACATGGTTAAGTTCTCGCTGTTGCAGGAATGCGGTAGGCAAAGTGCCAATCCTGCAGCTTTGGAAATGTCCTCTAAAGCAGATAAAGTGAGGTTTACTGCTTCTTCAGCCTCAAGACTTTCAACAACGGTCAACTGAAAGTCAAGGAAAGATATTGGACTTTATGTTGTGGTGTTACGGTAAACAACATATGCATTGCATGTTGCCAACTGAATCTGGTGGGTAAATAGCTTCTTATACCATGTGCAAGTTTTACGACTTGCGTTGTATGGCTGAAGTACCTAGTCATTCTTATCTACTCCACCTATGATCAAGTATACAGGTGGGTTTGTGAACTTCAGCCAACTGACCCCAAACCATGACCAGAGAAGTGCTCCCATCAAGGATTATAGTGAGCATTCATTGGAAGCAACCCAGTGCTCCGGGATTTTTTGGAACGTCTTACAAACAAGTTCCTGTGGGAATCCTTTGTGGCAACAACGAACTGCACTGCATGCGACAGTACCAGCTTTGTACAGCTCACTGAACAGCTCTACTCTTGCATAGAAATTGTCCACATAAAGTTTATAATCTTTATGAAGGAGTGGTTGGACAAGTTCCCATACAATCTTTGCAGTGACTCCTAGCGCGGAAGGGAAACCTACATGATTTAGAGCAGAGACCTTCCCTGTATACACTCTTAGGCTGTATACATAACCAGTAGAGCTCTCACATGCATATACATCTTGATCCCATAAAAAAAGCTCTTTTGCTCAGTATGCACTGCTTGAACATCAGCATCGTATTGTACAGGATCAAGGACTCATCAATGGCTATATTCTTTCCAGGTGTATAAATCTCGAAAACCCGGCAGGCAAATGTTCCATGATAGGTCGAACAATCTGTCATAGTCTGCATGGTCCCTGGGCAATGCAGCAGAATTATCACTGAAATACAACATATGCTGCAACAGCAAAAAAAAACGATCTTTACTCATCACTGGTACGAAGGTGGGTGTTACCAAACCATGTGAGTAGACCCTAAAATTTCTTCAACTCCCTAAGTGAAGTGGGAGTCCACCAGTGAAGGAGGCCTAAGAATGTGTCCTTTCTCCCTTAGAAACTGTTTGGCACCCAAATTAGATTGGTGGACAATTTCATCAAGAAAATCAACATCTAAAAAGAGATGGATGTAGTCAATAGGCAAAAAATTCCTGTATTGACTTTAAATCCAGCGTCTGCAGTGAACGGGGGAATTTGGGGCTGCACTAAATTAGGGGCTGCCAAGAGAGCACTTGGCCTGTGCTTGCGGCTGCATGTGCCTGGTCTCTGGGCCGGTCTAAGCTCCTACTGTTGCTCTGCTGCACAGATTATGCTTGTGAAGGGACCTCATGACTGCTGTGACCATGTTCCTCAGAATCACTGGAAGACTAATCATCAAATTGAACTCTGCCGACTGAAAACACACAAAAAGCAAAAAGACACTTAGCTTATCGATGCTGCAGCAGCTTCTTCAAAGACACTAAAACCAAGATAAAAAAACAAAGTATTACTTCAACATGCCACATACACAATACGCCAACATACTTCATGGGACAAATGGCACAATGCTGTGTGCAAAGTTGCTGCGCTGCATCACCTCGGGAGAGCAGTACACCACCATATCTTCAAAGAAATGGTGCAGTTCTGCTTCCTCTATGTGCTGGCGCACTGTGTCCTGCCTTGCACCTCGCAGGCACCCTTGCACCAGAGTGCAAAGGTGTATACGGTATGGTCAGGATAGGTTTTGTGCAGGAAGTGGCCTTTTCCTGCATAAAAACTACCCTTTGAGGCCTTTCCCTCAAAGAAAGTGATATTTCTCCTGCTTACCCCAGTGTCAGGCAGATTTTGGGTTTTGGCGCATTCCCATGCCTACAAGGCTTTTCAAATATGGATTTGAGCCAAAAACCAAGGGTGGATTCATGGAAATGCCCATGCACCACCCATGGTACACCTCCCTGATGCAAAGTAATGCAAGGCAGCACAATGCGCTTCCTTTTTCATTTTTTACAAAGCAACGCACATAGCCATTTGCATTGCTCTGTAAAATCTCATTAATTACCGCCATTTGTTTTCCCCTTGGGTAAACATTAGCACCCTCCTTCGCGGCGTGACCGTGCTCCCCACCAAGGGAACACATAGTTTCTAATAATTTTTTACGTCCCCCCTTGGGGATTTGACCCATTACCTGAGGGGGGGGGGTCTAAACACCCAAATTAAAAGAACATATGGCTGCCATTTTGTTTTCCCCTTGCTAGCATGATTGTGTCCTCTCTAGGGATGTGATTGCGGCCCCAGGGGGAAACATACGCTATAATTACTTTATGCCAACTTTTATGCTCTCCAGAAAATGGGCCGACCCCCCAAACCCAGACAATACCTGGTGTCTATTGGTTTTCTACTCATGGATCACGCCGCAAGTGTGATCCATTAGAAGAACATTGATTGAGGAAAGCACAGTTGGAAAGTTCCAAGGATGTCTCTCACAACCTCAAAGAGGCCATTTTCAGCCTAAATTCCCTACGGGACCTGCTGTTCGTCGTTGCTCTGGTGTGGAATCTGTAATGCCAGCATGATTTGTGGCACGCTGACATCACAGATGGTGGGAGGGGGCAGAACCATAAGCGATTCCACTTCGCCCACATTCCAGTTAAAAAAAAATAAAAGTAACCTCTGTTGCAAGAACTAGAGTTTTTCTTTAATCCATCCCCAGCGTCAGCCAAAGGCCGACAGACATACACTGGGGAGGGAGTGTGGCCATTTGCTAATTAAAACAAGTTTGTTTATATCCAGAGAAGAGATCAAAACTGGTATCGCAATGTAGAAGTTCAGTGATTATGTCTTCAGGTTCAGTGATGATAGAAAGCATATCTTCTGTATGCATGAGTATTTTATACTGTCTTGCTTTCTACAATTCTGATTCCCATGGTGTCATTCATAGCAAGTGCTTTCAGTGTCACTCTTAAGCAAGAAGGAGAATGTAAGAAAGTCTTGGATTGTTCCTTTATGAATGCTAATTTTCATTATATACGGCACGCATTAGGATGATATTTCTAGAGTAGTACTGTGTCTAATTGATAATGTTTCAACCCCATAACTGCTGAGACTTCTGTCCCCTGAAAAACCATGGGCCCTGGGCAAGCTTTGATGTTTTGGGGCACCTTGAGCTTAATCCTTCATAACTTTTTTTCCCCACAAAGTGTGTCCATGCCAATTTCCATCCTTTTTGCCAAGTTTTAGAGATTCTAACGGTATTAAGGATGTGCGAATTCCCCCAGAGGGACTCAGGGAAGTCTGAGTAAGAAAACATGATGGGATCCACACAAGCCACAACAACCTGAATTCTCCTGGGTCTCTGAGTTTCAGAAATTCTCTAGGTTTTTAAGGTTCTCTGGCTTTCAGCTGACCCAGAGACAGAATATTGCTGCCAGTCACCATGGCATGTTAGCATGTGTTCCTTTTCTGCAGGCACATATGTCAAAACTAAGCTCAAAAGAATGAAAATGTCCTCTTGCTTGCCATGATAAAGACTGTTGGTTCTTTAGGGATGGGCAGCATAGCCCCACACTGACAGACCCCGACCACATTCATTTTTTAAAACGTTATTCCTGAGACTAGTGGGATTTCGGCCCCTTCCCTGGGGGGCAGAAAGACCTTTGGGGTCTTTAGGGGTGGGGTAAGATCTGATGCCTAGTTGGGCTAGCCCACCCCATTCTTTTTTTTTTTTTTAAATCCTTGGTATTTAGTGGCCATTCTGCCACACATAAAGGGTAGAATGGGGTTAAGACCCACAATTTGCCCCCAGGGGGACAGAAAGACTTTTGGGCTCTTTTGGGTGGAGTTTGTTCTAAACGCAAATTTCCTTAGTAATGGTGAGTTTTCATCCACAAGTGGGACAGTTTGGCTGTAAGACCCTCAATCTCCCACCCCGGGAGGCAGAAAGATGGTGCACTGGGTGAGTCACCCCCATACTCCGTTAACAAAACAAATCCCTGGCACTAGTGGGCTTTCTGCCCCCACTGGGGAGGAGGGGATCAGAAAGACTGGTAGCTGTATCAGGCTGGATCCCTGGGCTGGCTCCCACAACCCTTTTTTCTTCTTTTTCCCTGGTGGAGTGTGATTTCTGCTTTTTAGGAAGGGTAGATTGGGGGGTAAAGCCCCAACCAGCCCCTGGGGGACAAAAGAACCAGTTTTCTAATTTTTGGGGAGAAGCACTTGTCCATCCTGGGATCTCTTCCCCTCCAAATGCCATCTCTGGTGGCTATTTAGTGGAAGTCTGCTTGGGCATTGCCCTCAGTGGCGATCCTCAAGGAGGGATCCACTAGGCAGAGGTGCCGCACGAAAGAGGACATTGTTCCCTTTTAATAGGTACCTCACTCACTTTGATCGGTGCTGTGGGTATTGAGGGTACTGAGTTAAACCCCACAAGCGCCTACTACTTTCACTTTCAAACTGTGATGTCAGTACGCTGTGTGCACCGATCGTCACAGTGTGAAACAAAATTACTTCAGGACACAAGGGAAGCTCTTTCCTTGTGTTATGGAGTTATTTTTGCAAAGGAAAATCTTTCTTGTGCTCTCATTGCTATGTGGTGGATGAGATGTTCACGTACTCCGCATTGGAAAGGTAATGAGGAGGATGTGAGCATCTCGTCCTCAGCATTTATGTTGTAAATATTGTGAATGTCTTTTTCTTCTTTGCAGGGTGAGTGTTTATTCAATCCATAAACTCCTAAGACACACTGTTTAAAAATTAGACATTTTACTGGGTATGTATTTATACAGCAACTAAGTTCATATCGGTACACAAGGAAAACAACCAAATGAACAAAGGTAACGAGTCAAACACAAGGAAAACTAACACTTATCTATGATAAGATGTGAAGGATAAAAAGACACGCAATTACATTCTCCAAATTTTAACTTGTTAGATAATCTACAACAATAAATACTGAACACATTTTACAATGTTAACAAGTGCAATGAAACAACAAAAAATAAGAAACCAATGTGTCAAAGGTATTGAAGTGCAACTCTACATAAATTAAGTTAAAATGACTGAAAGGCAAGATTAACACAGAATTAAATAGCACAGTAGTATTGATGACCATTTATATTATATAGTAAAGAAAAAACAAACCATAGCTGTTAAGATTTGCATCAACACCGTTATGTTAACATGGTTACTGCTCCAATACAGGAAAAACAGTAATACAAGGAAACTAAATTTGTCCACTAATCAGGCCAATGCAAACTTCTTATGCACAAACGATGTGATCATGGAAAAGAGCATGCCATTAATAGTGTTCAGCACTACCCATTGCTTTACACATGTCCATTAAGGTGTTTGAGTGCCGATGAATGAATGAGTGCAGACCAGTTAATGTTGAATGAGTTGACTCCTCCAGTGGCACAAATATATAGATGTAAACAGGTCCAGGTTCTGGTATTGCTGCCCAGTCTCTCAGGCCTACCCTTCACCCCTTGCAAAGACCAGGTATGAATGAATGAATGAATGAAAAAACATTTGTAAAGCGCGTAGTTACCCGTGGGCATCCCAGCGCTGCCTGTGGCGCCACTTAAGCTTTGAGCAGATCAAGGGAAGAGAAATGTTTTCAGTTGTTTTCTGAAATTCATATTCGTATGGTCAACGTGTGGTTGAGACATGGATCCCAATGAGAAATTCTACACTTTATCTACAATTGTGTAGCCTCTTCTGTCTCTACTTGAGGCTCTGCTGCGCTTGAAACCACTCTACAGACACGTAGTCCCAAGCCCATAAGAGAAAGCATGCTTCATTGCTCCATAAAACGTATCATTGCACTCCAACAAAATGGCTCACATGTGATTATGGGTCCTAGGAATTTATAGCTCATTAACGTGGAATTACAACTCCTTGGAGTAGGTCTGTACCTTGAGCATCTTCTTGCATAGAGGTAGCATCTGGAAGCCACCTTTCATTGACCAGTATCTCAGATATAGATGCCTTAAGTCTTTCACCTTTGCTTAGTAAAAAGTATTTCTTTGATTGTTCAAAGGAGTAAGGGCCACATGCATCAAAGGAAAAACCGGTCGCAAACGGATAGATTCTCAGAATCTGCCCCTTTGCGACCAGTATTTTTGCATTTGGGATGCATCATCCCAAATGCAAAAATCGCAATTCAAGTAATCGCAAAATTTGCGATTATTTAAATTGCGATTGCATTTAAGGAATCGCAAATTGTGATTCCTTAAATGCAATGCATTAAACAAAATAATTTAGCGATTTCGCTAATAAGAATCGTAAATTACCATCAATCTGAAGTTGATGGTAATTTTCGATTTCTCTGAAAAATGCACTAAAGTGCATTTTTGAAAGTCACATGATACACACACACATGCCCTTGAGGCATGTGTGTGCGCAACATGTGGTTAAATTGTAAATTCAGGGGTGCAACAGGGTATCCTTTGGAACCCTTGCACTCTGAATTGCATGCGCAATTTGCGAGTACCTATTGGGTACTTGCAAATTGCGCATGCACTTCTATTGATTCCTATGGGCCTCTAGGCCCAAAGGAATGAATGGGTAGCAATTCCTTAATTGCGACTCGCAATTTGCAAGTCGCAATTAAGGAATTTTAGGGATTCGCTATTTTTGTGCGCATTCCTACATGCATAGGCATTTGTGATTCCTTATTAGCGAATCCTTAATATTCGCTAATTAGGAATCGCAAATGACATTTTTGATGCATGTGCCCCTAAGTGACATCTGCTGAAAACATGACAAACGCAAAAGTATTTCTCGTACCTCATTCCGCTCCGTTATGCAGACCATCCAGGGCATCGCAGTCTGAATTGCCAAATTTTGTAACTACAAACCAAAAAAACTGAAACAAAGAAGCAACATTTGTGGCAATGTTTCCAATAGCCACAAACCAAAATGTACCTGTCACAAAAATACTGTGGCCCAGCTAGCAAACCAGCATTGTACAGCAAGTGGGAGCTAGAAAGAGGCATATCTGATGTCAGAGAATGCAGAGTTCAATTTAAAATTATGCTCTCTCTGGCTCCGTCCTCACATGCCGCATCCCAGCGTGAAATACATACTGATGGAAGGAGTTGTTAATGTGGCCCCTCAGCCCTCTTCACATCTTAATGAAAGGTGGGAGGAGGTTGGAGGAGGCTACCGTAACAGCTCCCTGCAACATATATTCTCATGCTGCTTGGGGTGAGGCTGGAGCAGGGGGGAGAGTGGTGACAGGGAAAGGGTGGGAAGAATGAACTGTTACTGAGGGGGGAAGGGCCAGAAAAAAAGGAGAAGGGTAAAAGAGCTGAAAAAGAAGTGACAGGAATGCGGCAAGTGCCACCACAAGAGGAAGGGAGGATAACTGCCTGGGGCAGATGTGTGGGAAACAAAAGACCAGAGGAGAGAGCAAGAAGAGAGGTGGGGGCTGAAACAAGCAAAGGAGGACGTGTTTGGAGGACAGGAGAAAGACTTCCAAAGAAGGCCGGGATGCTCACATACCTACTGTGTTCTAGTCTCCAGCAGTCTTTTCCCCCTTTTGTTCTGGCCTGTTGATGCTTGGTTTGAGGTTCTTGGAAGCTGGATCTGCCTCCAAGAAACTCATAGCGGCACCAAAGGCCACACAGAGCAGAAGAGAGAATAATTACACTTCTCTATTGCCCACCCTCCTTTAACCAACACAGCGTGGTAGCGCAAGGTCAATAAAAGGAGGGTCAAATAATCTTCCAAGGTTTTTTTTTAAAGGTTTTGTTGGGCTTTTTGTAGAAATTACAGTAAGTGAGTAAATACAGATGCACAGAAAAAAAACATTTGTACTCATCAAATCATGCACATATTGCTTTATGGATTAGCACATAAACTTAAAGTTTGTTGAATATTTTTTGTAGCTATTAATAAACGTACGCTCAATCAAGAAGTAACAGAACTCTGCATAAAGTAACCTTAACTGCCAGAACATCACAAGTGACAATGAAAAAATAGGAAAGGTGGAGGAACGAAATGGTTGAAATAAGCTCAGTATGATCTTCAGAGCCAGTTAACCAGAAAGTAGGCAGAATAATTAATGGATTTTCAAAGCCAAGTATTTTTGAAGTGATGTGTTTTAGGTTTTCTGAACACAAGGCGGGGTGCACTGAGTATAATGTCCTGTGAGAGAACATTCCAAGGTTTTAGAACTACCCAAGAATGCTTGATTTGCAGTTTTAATTTTAATTTTTCTGTGGGTGATTTCAGTAAGTAGAAGGTTTGACTCACCCCTAGCCAGCATGTTAGTATACTGGTTTGGCTGGAATTGTTGTCTTGTAGGTAATTATTAAGCTGATGAATGCATTTCTGAATCCCTAGACTAGCCAATGCAATTTGTTTAAATTAGGCATAATATGGTCACATTTCTGAAGCCCGTTTATAGATTTTAAACCTTGTGGATGATTGCTCTAAGGGGATACAGTCTTTCCACACAAAATGACATCACAAGGTTTTGAAATCATGATACAGTCCCTCTTGAGGGATGGCATTTCATTTTGCTTAGAAGATGGTGTAAATAGAATAACATCTTAGAGCTTGTTGCCTCCTGGGACCTAATGTCAAGCCTGCTATCCATTAAAAAGCAAAGGAATTTGGCAGAGAACACTTGTTTATGAGTTGAACCTGGGGTTTGTATTTTTCCCACCAATCCTGAACACTTACTTCTTTTCAGCATATAAAAGAAATAATTCTGCTTTGTCAGTGTTTATCTTTTACAAGAAGGCTAAAATGAATTATTCCACCTCGTAAAATGCACAAAACTTTTTTCATACCATCCTTACAGGGCGCCTTCCTGTATAGCTAAGTGCCATTTGCCTATTTATGTATGGTTTTGCTCCTGTCTTTTGTCAAATTTGGTATTAGAAGCTCCACCTTGAGGTTGACGATGGCAGGTAACAGCACTGTTGCTTCTGCTGTATTGTTATTCAAGAGATGTCGCTGGAAGATTCAATCTGTACAAACTGGGATCTGTTTTTTAAAAGGATGTGAATTATTTCAAGACAGAGCCATAAGACCTTGTGACCTAGCTGAGAGGATGTGGCGTAAGCGGCGAGCATCTCCATCTTCAGCATCTGAAGTGCCTCATCTAAAATCTGGATGGTCGTTGATAATGTACTTCATCTTTGGAAGTCTGATTGATCATTTCCTAGAAGACTGTGATTTCTGAGGTTTTCCTGTACTTAACTGTTTGACAATTTCTCCAGTATTTTCCCCAGTAACCATGGACGTCATTTGGAAGTAGTCAGAGGTCGCATCTGTGACCTCTAACTTGCTACCTGCTACTCCTGGCACTTCCTTTGAGACCCCTGGACTCCGAGGGGGCAATACTTTTGCCTCCTCTGAGGCCAGGGGTCACAAAGGAAGTGCCAGGAGTAGAGCAGGGAGCAAGCTAGAGATCACAGCTGCGACCCCTGACTGCTGCCAAATGACATCCATGCCAGTAACATTGACACCAGTCTTATTTTGGAAATGTTCTGGTACATTGCATGCTCTTGTCAGTAGTGGCAAGGAAGCATCCTTTTTAGCTGAACTGGGAAACTTCTCTTGTGAGAGAGGTATTTCTGATTGTAAGTATGGTTATGGTTCTGCATGTGATTCATGTGGCCAAAATTGATTTATATTTAATGTTTGTAAACTTCAATAGTTTCAGAATATTTAGCACATTTCCATCATAAACAGGGCTGAATGTTGTCCAGAGTGGTGTATTCGTATAGGGATTATATATTTATTTATAAATATTTTATGTTACAAAATCTAATTTGTTAATTTGATCATTAATCATGTAAATAATTGTATTTGTAAATTATTTAATAGATATTTTTAAAAATGTAGTTTTTAACTCTTAATTGGTTAATTAGATTAATAGTTATAGAAACTATTTGATTGTTTTAATTAATTTTTATATTAGTTAAATGTATTGTTTTAGCATTTATACAACAAATGTTTTATTAAACTATTGTGTACTATTACATTTTTTCAAGTAGTATTTCTATTTATTTATGGGTTGCTGGGTTTTTAGGGTAGCATTGTGTGAAGTGATTTAAAATATATATATATATATCTATATATATATATATAACAGTATTAATTCCTCGAGTCAAGGATAACTCAGACTCTCCTGGATTGAAATGCAGATATGTTTATTGTGACAAGTAAGTCCTCGCCCAACCCATTTCAGCCATAGCCTTGATCACGGTAGGGGATGGAAACTGATGAAACCATTTCATACACATGGTCAATAACAGAAACAAAGGAGAAACATGGTAATTCAGTAATACAAACAAGCCGAGAGCGGCAGCCATCTTAACATATATTGTGGTCATAGTGATACAATAGATGTAATCTCAAGAATGAATTAACCAGCCCAATTAAATAAGCACGTACTAACACAATAGAGGGCATCATAGGTAAACATATTGTAGTGTAGAAATAACTAATTACACATCAGGTCACACGTGGTCAATGTGATATCACTATTATATACATAGTTGAATATAATTTCTGTCCTGGGTGTAGGTGTGAAAGGTCAGAGGGCACACACCTGGATGCTCTCACTGTACTTCCATGATTCGTTTTTTTTCAATTCAGAAGTTGGTTAATAGACAAACAGAGATATGGAAACCAATATATAATAGTGATATTTATAATTATAAATAAAATGTATATATATATATATGTGATCAAGGCCGCGCAGACGGCAGAAATGCGTCATGGCAGACACCGGTGATGGTGAAATAAAGTAAAGATTGCTGCACGTATCTGGGTCCACGCTCGTTTTTTCTCAAGAAATGGAAACGGAGGCGAGGTGTTGGATATATATATATATATACATATATATATATATCCCCCAACCAAGAGCGCGCCAGGAGGCGCGTTTGCAGAGTGGTGGACAAAGGGGGCGTGGCCTGTGTCCACCTATCAGCAATCCCACTATCTGGGGCATACTGGAGGTATCAGGTAGGCTAGTTGGCCCCTAAGGACCCCCAGCAGCGAAGGGGACTTTAATCCCCATCCAAGAGCGCGCTAGGGAGTGCGTTTGCAGAGTGGTGGGGAAAGGGGGCGTGGCCTCCTAGGACAACTTAGCAATCCCGATGTGTGGGACTTACTGGAGGTAATAGGAGGGGTAGTTGGCCCCCAAGGTTGTCCTTGGGGGCCAACTACCTCTCATATTACCTCTACTAAGTCCCACACAGTGGGATTGCTAAGAGTTCTTCGGAGGCCATGCCGCCCCTTTCTCCACCACTCTGCAAACGCACCTCCTGGCACAGTACTGGTTGGGGGATGAAGTCCACTTTACTCCTGAGGGACTTTGGGGGCCAAGAAGCCCTCCTGGTACCTCCAGTAAGTCCTAAGCAGTGGAATTCTTGAGCGCTGGTCGGAGGCCCAGCCCCCTTTCTGCACCACTTTGCAAACGCGACTACCAGTTAAAGAAGCATTTGTAATGTAATAGGTCTCGCATTTGCGAGAGCTAGAGCTATTGGCGTTGTAATTGTAAAAGATTTTTAGTAATGTTTTTTGGTGTAGAGTGGATGTACGTTGTGTGTAGTGGAATTATGTGGTATGTTGTGTAGTGAAATTATGTGAATAGAAAGTATGTGGCATTTAGTGTATAGGAATTATGTGGAGTGGGATTATGTGTTTTGGAGAGTAATCATGTGGTATTGTAGTCTGTGTTGTGAAGTGGTAACCTCAGGTTTAGCCTTCCTCGTTTCCATAGAAGCTAAACTATAAACTCAATGAGACACACAAAAAAGAAGGAACCACTGAGAAGCACTTCTGGACCTAGTTGGAGGTATGAGCAGGGCCACTGGAATTATGTGACTGTTCGGCTGCACCAATTTTCACATAATTAAACATTTTCCGCATTTGCCAAATATTCCATCATCTGCTGCCTTATCTGCAGATTTGAACAAAAAGAGCCTTGTTTCTTGCTCAAACGGCTCAAATGTTCCCAAAAATGCAGCATCACGTGTTACAGCTTGGTGGAAGGCACTTTGCAAAGCTGGAATGGTCATGTGTTACTTATTGCTAAATGTGGGTATTAAATTGGTACTAATGGTGCACAAACCTCTCTTCTTTCTGTGCCTCTCTTGCCTCTTTCTGCACTTTTCTTGCTTCTTTCTATACCTCTGTTGCTTCTTTCAGCAATTCTCTTGCCTCTTTCTGCACTTCTCTTGCGTCTATCTGCATCTCTGTTGCCTCTTTCTGCACCTCACTTGCTTCTTTCTGCACCCCTCTTGCCTCTTTCTGCACCCCTGTTCCCTCTTTCTGCACCTCTCTTGCCTCTTTTTGCACCCCTGTTCCCTCTTTCTGCACATTTTCTACCTGTTTCTGTACCCCTCTTGCCTCCTTCTGCACCTCTTTTGCTTCTTTCTGCACTTCTCTTGCCTCTTTCTGCACCTTTTGTGCCTCCTTCAGCACCTCTGTTGCTTCTTTCTGCACTTCTCTTCCTTCTTTCTGCACCCCTCATGCCTCTTTCTATACCTCTCTTGCCAATTTGTGCATCTCTCCTACCTTTTTCTGCACCCCTCATGCCTCTTTTTGCACCTCTCTTAGTTCTTTCTGCACTGCTCTTGCTTCTTTCTGCACCCCTTTTGCAAATTTCTGCATCCCTCATACCTCTTTCTGCACCCCTGTTCTCTCTTTCTGTACATTTCTTGCCTGTTTCTGCACCTCCCTTGCCTCTTTCGGCATCTCTGTTGCTTCTTTCTGCACTTCTCTTGCCTCTTTCTGCACTCCTCTTGCCTCTTTAAGCACCTCGGTTGCTTCTTTCTGCACTTCTCTTGCCTCTTTCTGCACCCTTCGTGCCTCCTTCAGCACCTCTGTTGCTTCTTTCTGCACTTCTCTTCCTTCTTTCTGCACCCCTCCTGCCTCTTTCTATACCTCTCTTGCCAATTTGTGCATCTCTCCTACCTCTTTCTGCACCCCTCTTGCCTCTTTTTGCACCTCTGTTAGTTCTTTCTGCACTGCTCTTGCTTCTTTCTGCACCTCTTTTGCAAATTTCTGCATACCTCATACCTTTCTGCACCCCTCTTCCCTATTTCTCCACCTCTCTTGCTTCTTTCTGCACTTCTCTTGCTACTTTCTGCACTGCTCTTGCTTCTTTCTGCACCTCTCTTGAAAATTTCTGTATCCCTCTTACCTCTTTCTGCACCCCTGTTCCCTCTTTCTGTACCTTTCTTGCCTGTTTCTGCACCTCTCTTGCCTCTTTCGGCACCTCTGTTGCTTTTTCTGCACTTCTCTTGCCTCTTTCTGCACCCCTCTTGCCTCTTTAAGCACCTCTGTTGCTTCTTTCTGCACTTCTCTTGCTTCTTTCTGCACCCCTCTTGCCTCCTTCTGTACCCCTTTTGCCTCTTTGTGCACCTCTCCTGCCTCTTCCTGCACCTCTCTTGCTGTTTTCTGCAGTTCTCTTGCTTCTTTCTGCACCTCTTTTGCTTCTTTCAGCACTTTTCTTCCCTCATTCTGTACCCCTCTTGCCTCTTTCTGGACATCTGCTGGTTCTTTCTGCACTACTCTTGCCTCTTTCTGCACCCCTCTTGCCTCTCTAAGCACCTCTGTTGCTTCTTTCTGCACTTCTCTTGCTTCTTTCTGCACCCCTCTTGCCTCCTTCTGTACCCCTTTTGCCTCTTTGTGCACCTCTCCTGCCTCTTCCTGCACCTCTCTTGCTGTTTTCTGCAGTTCATTTGCTTCTTTCTGCACCCCTCCTGCATCTTTCTATACCTCTTTTGCAAATTTCTGCATCCCTCATACCTCTTTCTGCACCCCTCTTCCCTATTTCTCCACCTCTCTTGCTTCTTTCTGCACTTCTCTTGCTACTTTCTGCACTGCTCTTGCTTCTTTCTGCACCTCTCCTGCAAATTTCTGTATCCCTCTTACCTCTTTCTGCACCCCTGTTCCCTCTTTCTGTACCTTTCTTGACTGTTTCTGCACCTCTCTTGCCTCTTTCGGAACCTCTGTTGCTTCTTTCTGTACTTCTCTTGCCTCTTTATGCACCCCTCTTGCCTCTTTAAGCACCTCTGTTGCTTCTTTCTTCACTTCTCTTGCTTCTTTCTCACCCCTCTTGCCTCCTTCTGTATCCCTTTTGCCTCTTTGTGCACCTCTCCTGCCTCTTCCTGCACCTCCCTTGCTGTTTTCTGCAGTTCTCTTGCTTCTTTCTGCACCTCTTTTGCTTCTTTCAGCACTTTTCTTCCCTCATTCTGTACCCCTCTTGCCTCTTTCTGCACCCCTCTTGCCTCTTTAAGCACCTCTGTTGCTTCTTTCTGCACTTCTCTTGCTTCTTTCTGCACCCCTCTTGCCTCCTTCTGTACCCCTTTTGCCTCTTTGTGCACCTCTCCTGCCTCTTCCTGCACCTCTCTTGCTGTTTTCTGCAGTTCTTTTGCTTCTTTCTGCACCCCTCCTGCATCTTTCTATACCTCTTTTGCAAATTTCTGCATCCCTCATACCTCTTTCTGCACCCCTCTTCCCTATTTCTCCACCTCTCTTGCTTCTTTCTGCACTTCTCTTGCTACTTTCTGCACTGCTCTTGCTTCTTTCTGCACCTCTCTTGCAAATTTCTGTATCCCTCTTACCTCTTTCTGCACCCCTGTTCCCTCTTTCTGTACCTTTCTTGACTGTTTCTGCACCTCTCTTGCCTCTTTCGGAACCTCTGTTGCTTCTTTCTGTACTTCTCTTGCCTCTTTATGCACCCCTCTTGCCTCTTTAAGCACCTCTGTTGCTTCTTTCTTCACTTCTCTTGCTTCTTTCTCACCCCTCTTGCCTCCTTCTGTATCCCTTTTGCCTCTTTGTGCACCTCTCCTGCCTCTTCCTGCACCTCCCTTGCTGTTTTCTGCAGTTCTCTTGCTTCTTTCTGTACCTCTTTTGCTTCTTTCAGCACTTTTCTTCCCTCATTCTGTACCCCTCTTGCCTCTTTCTGCACCCCTCTTGCCTCTTTAAGCACCTCTGTTGCTTCTTTCTGCACTTCTCTTGCTTCTTTCTGCACCCCTCTTGCCTCCTTCTGTACCCCTTTTGCCTCTTTGTGCACCTCTCCTGCCTCTTCCTGCACCTCTCTTGCTGTTTTCTGCACTTCTCTTGCTTCTTTCTGCACCTCTTCTGCTTCTTTCAGCACTTTTCTTGCCTCTTTCTGTACCCCTCTTGCTTCTTTCTGCACCTCTGACTTAGAGGTAGTTTTAATCCCCCTGCCCTATTATGTACTAGGGCCTTACAGGGAGGTCTTGCCAATCACAGGGGTACCCCAACCCATAGTGTACCCTAGTGTATATAGGTAATTTCACTGTATTCTAAGTGTCTTTCAGCATAGCACTGGCTCCTGGCCTGGTTATTCAGAGTCAGTTACCACCAATACCAGTCAGCAAAAGGTTGGGGGCACAGGATGACTTTGCAACAAGGCCTCTTTCTGCACCTCTGTTGATTCTTTATGCATATCTCTTGCTTCTTTCTGCACCTTTCTTCATCTTTCTGGACTTCTGTTGCCTCTTTATGCATTTCTCTTGCTTCTTTCTGCGCCTTTCTTCCTCTTTCTGCACATGTCCTACCTCTGTAGGCATAGTTAGAAATTAGCATTTAAAAAACCTTTGAAATTCACTGAAAAAACCCAGAGGTTTCAGGGACGTTATAGTTAGAAATTAGCATTTAAAAAACCTTAGAAATTCACTGAAAAAACCATAGGTTTCAGGGACGTTATAGTTAAAAATTAGCATTTAAAAAACCTTAGAAATTCACTGAAAAAAAAAAGATTTCAGGGACATTATAGTTAGTTGGACATTTCACTCGTACAAAACCAGAGAAATTCAGCCGTTATAGTTAGTTGAGCTAACTATAACTCGCGCCCCCGCAATGCACTGCTGATGACGTCACATATTACATCATTCATGACATGGTCAGTGGCATCACTGATGACATCACTGATGACATCTCAAATGACATCACTGATGACATCACTGATGACATCATTCATGTGATAATCTGATGCACCTCCTCACACCCTAATATAACTTTTGAGACACCCACTCTAAAATACAGACTACCATTTATAAAACCATAGACACACCAATACCAGTTACTACATACCCACTCACTGATTCCTAGGTCTACACACACATCCACTCATTCACCCATACAGTCACTCATACATGCAGTCACTCATCAATACAGCACTATCATTTGCACTCATACACCTATACAGACACTCACACACCGCCACTCATCCATAGAGTTACTCACACACCTAGTCAGTAATGCAAAGAATCAATCACACTCCCATTTACTCACCTATACAGTTATACACACACCACCTCACTTATTCATACAGGTACTATCACATACTTACTCTCTTATACAATCACTGATACAAGCACACACTCATCCATACAGCCACTCTCACAATCGCTCACTCTCACATATAGTCATTTATATACTCCAACACTCACATATACTGCCTTTCACATATGTAGTTACTCACACATGTACCAATGAGACATCCATTCACAGAGCCACACACCCACCACCCACACAAACACTCAGACACCCATACAGATACTCAGACAATCAATCTATAACCCATATAGCCACTCATGTAGCTACTCACAAACCCATGCAGCCACTTACCAACTGACAGACTGATACAGACATTCACACAGTTTAGTCACTAACCCATGCATTCAGTAAGACATTCTTAATCACTCACTTATAGAGTCAGTCACGCTCCTACTAAATCATCCATTCAGACACTTATACACCCACTCATTCTTCAGTACACCTTGGCATATATATATATATATATGTATATTACAAACAAAGTCCGGTAGTTATGGGCTAGACCTCGCCGGTGGTCCTGGATGGATTCAGGCAATCCGTAATATTCAACCAACTTTTCTCTGTCAAGAAAAATCCAGGACACTCCAAGATGCTTATTTTCATTTATTGCAGGAACTACTCTCTACCAACGAGTTTCACCTTTTGGCTTGTTCACGGTACCGTGAACAAGCTGAAAGGTGAAACGCGTTGGTAGAGAGCAGTTCCTGCAATAAATGAAAATAAGCATCTTGGAGTGTCCTGGATTTTTCTTGACAGAGAAAAGTTGGTTGAATATATATATATATATATATATTCACTGAAAAAACCATAGGTTTTAGGGACAGTTATAGTTAGTTGGACATTGCACTCGTACAAAACCCGTGAAATTCCCCGTTATAGTTAGTTCAGGTAACTATAACTCGCGCCCCGCAATGCACTGCTGATGACGTCACATATTACATCACTCATGACATGGTCAGTGACATCACTGATGACATCACTGATGACATCTCAAATGACATCACTGATGACATCATGCAGTGACTGTGTGTTTCTGTAAAGTTTAAATATTTTTAATATATATAGGAAAAGACGTATTGAAGAATGAGTGGCTGTATAAGTGTCTGTATGGATGATTTAGTAGGTGCGTGACTGACTCTATAAGTGAGTGATTTAACGTATCTTACTGAATGCATGGGGTAAGGGACTAAACTGGGTGAATGTCTGTATCCGTCTGTCTGTTGCTGTGTAAGTGGCTGCATGTGTTTGTGAATAGCTACATGAGTGTCTATATGAGTTATTGAATGGTTGTCTGAGTATCTGTATGGGTGCCTGAGTGTTTGTGTGGGAGGGGTGTGTGCGACAATGTGCATAGATGTGTGAGTGGGTGATTCACTGGGTGGATGGTTTCAAGAGTGCATCTGTGATAGACTGTATGGGTGGGTAAGTGTGTGTAAGAGTGTGTTAGTGAGTGAATGTATGTCCCAGTGGTACATGTGTGAGTAACTACATATGTGAAAGGCAGTATATATGTGTGTTGGAGTATATAAATAGCTATAAGCTAGAGTGAGTGATTGTGATAGTGGCTGTATGGATGCGTGTGTGCTTGTATCAGTTATTGTATAAGAGCGTAACAATGTGCTAGTATTTGTATGATTAAGTGAGCTGGTGTGTGTATAACTGTATAGGTGAGTAAATGGCAGTGTGTTTAATTATTTGCATGACTGACTAGGTGTGTGAGTACCTCTATGGATGAGTGGCGGTGTTTGAGTGTCTATATAGGAGTAAGAGTGCATATGATAGTCCTGTACTGAGTGACCATAAGTATGAGTGACTGTACGGGTGAGTGAGTGGATGTGTGTGTGTGTAGACCTAAGAATCAGTGAGTGGGTATGTAGTTATTGGTGTTGGAGTGTCTATGGTTTTGCGAATGGCAGTCTGTAATTTAGAGTGGGTGTATCAAAAGTTATATTAGGGTGTGAGAAGATGAATGAAATTATCACATGGATGATGTCATCAGTGATGTCATTTGAGATGTCATCAGTGATGTCATCAGTGATGTCACTGACCATGTCATGAGTGATGTAATATGTGACGTCATCAGCAGTGCATTGCGGGGGCGCGAGTTATAGTTACCTGAACTAACTATAACGGGGGAATTTCACGGGTTTTGTATGAGTGCAATGTCCAACTAACTATAATTGTCCCTAAAACCTATGGTTTTTTCAGTGAATTTGTAAGGTTTTTTAAATGCTAATTTCTAACTATAACGTGCCTGAAACCTATGGTTTTTTCAGTGAATTTCAAAGGTTTTTTAAATGCTAATTCCTAACTATAACATGTCTGAAACCTATGTTTTTTTTCAGTGAATTTCAAAGGTTTTGTAAATGACAATTTTTAAATGTATTAATTGTTATATTTATTTTTTTGATACTGATTTACTACATTTTTTAAACTATTTATTTTTAGATATTTTATTTTTTTAAATACATTGTAATTACATTATACATTACATTACAAAATATACTTTCTCAGAATGAATTACTTTAGTTTAAATACTTTGCAAATAGGCAATAGACTTTTAAGTACAGTAGTTACAGTTATTGCAATGGGCAACACAATTTCAAACACAATGCAACATTGAGCTCAATGTGAATTTCAAGTTAAATGCAATTAGTTACTTTATGGATTACTTTTCTAACCACAGGACTGGATCCTAGAGTCAGTCCTGGGACATCTCCTGTAAACAGTTGAGTAAAAGCGTTTTGGTTACAGTAGTGATTTTTAAGGAATATTATTGTATTTTAAAAGTTGACACTTAGAAACTTTTTCACATAGAATCACCAATGTTATCCTATGGGAGGAAATTCACTTAGCAGGTAAGTAGTGTTATCGTTACTTTTTCTTACTCAGTGGTGGATCCTGGATCCAGCACTGGTGCATCTCCTGTAAACAGTTGAAAGAATGCGTTTAAGTCATTCAGGCGATTTTTAAGGAATATTTGTAGTTTGTGAAAATCAACACTTTGAAACTTTTCTGCTGAAAACCAGACAATGGATTCCTATGGAAGGAAATATAAGTTACTGGTAAGTACGGTTAAAATTACTTTTCAGGATCAGTACTGGGCTGAAAGATGCAGCACTGAGGTCTCTCCTGATAACAGGTGAGTAAATCGGAATTCGTATTTTGGCTGATTTTAGAGGAATATTATAAAGTTCCAAAACTCCACACTTAGAAGAATTTCCAAGTGAAACCAGTCAATGATATCCTATGGAAGGAAATTCAAGTTACTGGTAAGTACGGTTAAAATTACTTTTCAGGATCAGTACTGGGCTAAAAGATGCAGCACTGGGTTCTCTCCTGATAACAGGTGAGTAAATCGGAATTCATAGTTCGGCTGATTTTAGAGGAATATTATAAAGTTCCAAAACTCCACACTTAGAAGAATTTCCAAGAGAAACCAGTCAATGTTAGCCTATGGAAGGAAATTCAAGTTCCTGGTAAGTACGGTTAAAATTACTTTTCAGGATCAGTACTGGGCTAAAAGATGCAGCACTGGGTTCTCTCCTGATAACAGGTGAGTAAATCGGAATTCGTAGTTCGGTTGATTTTAGAGGAATATTATAAAGTTCCAAAACTCCACACTTAGAAGAATTTCCAAGTGAAACCAGTCAATGATATCCTATGGAAGGAAATTCAAGTTACTGGTAAGTACGGTTAAAATTACTTTTCAGGATCAGTACTGGGCTAAAAGATGCAGCACTGGGTTCTCTCCTGATAACAGGTGAGTAAATCGGAATTCGTAGTTCGGCTGATTTTAGAGGAATATTATAAAGTTCCAAAACTCCACACTTAGAAGAATTTCCAAGTGAAACCAGTCAATGATATCCTATGGAAGGAAATTCAAGTTACTGGTAAGTACGGTTAAAATTACTTTTCAGGATCAGTACTGGGCTAAAAGATGCAGCACTGGGTTCTCTCCTGATAACAGGTGAGTAAATCGGAATTCGTAGTTTGGCTGATTTTAGAGGAATATTTGTATGTTTCAAAAATCGACACTTAGAAACTTTTTCATCAAAAAGCAGGCAATGATATCCTATGGAAGGAAATTCAAGTTACTGGTAAGTACGGTTAAAATTACTTTTCAGGATCAGTACTGGGCTGAAAGATGCAGCACTGAGGTCTCTCCTGATAACAGGTGAGTAAATAGGAATTCGTAGTTCGGCTGATTTTAGAGTTATATTTGTACAATGGTGAAGGGAGGGGCGGGGCCTGAGGTGACATCTGTGCAAACGCGCCCCGTGGCGCGTTTTAAGTTGGGGATTAAGTCCCCTTGAAGCATGAGGGTCCCTGGGGCCAACTAGCCCACCAGGAACCTCCAGTATGCGCCAGGGGCTGCGTTGCAGAGACCTGTACAGAGGCCACACCCCTTTTACACCTCTCTGCAACGCAGCTCTGTGGCGCTTTCTGGACGTACCTGTTGGGCTAGTTGGCCCCCAGGGACCCTCAGGATTGAAGGGGATTTAATTCCCCATCTTAAAACACGCCACGGGGCCTGTTTGCACACATGTCACCTGAAGCCCCGCCCCTCCCTTCACCACTGTGCAAACGCGCCCCGTGGCGCGTTTTAAGTTGGGGGATTAAGTCCCCTTGAATCCTGAGGGTCCCTGGAGTCCAACTAGCCCACCATGTACTTCCAAAAGCGCCACAGAGCTGCGTTGCAGAGAGGTGTAAAGGGGCGTGGCCTCTGTACACCTCTCTGCAACGCAGCCCCTGGCGCATACTGGAGGTTCCTGGTGGGCTAGTTGGCCCTCAGGGACCCCCAGTATTCAAGGGGAATTACTTACCCTTCTTAAAACGCGCCAGGGGGCGCGTTTGCAGAGTACTGCAGGGAGGGGTGGGGCCTCCGGCACGATGCCGGTCTTTTTTTTTTTTTTTGATTGTGAGGGGGCTGCGTGGCCCCCTTCCTCAGCCACTTTTGCCCCGGGGCCTGAGCATTTTTTTTTAAAATAAAAAAACAAAAACGGAAAGGGGGCTGCGTGGCCCCCTTCCCTGGGCCTGTTTTGGCCCCGGGGACCCCATCCCCGGGGCATGCCCTCAATTTTTATTTTTACATTTTGAGGGGGCTGCGTGGCCCCCTCCTCAGGCCATTTAAGGCCCCGGGGACCCCATCCCCCGGGCCGGCCTTCCCTTTTTTTTTTTTTTTTTAATTTGAGGAGGGGGCTGCATGGCCCCTCCCTGGCCACTTATGGCCCCGGGGACCCCATCCCCGGGGCCTGGCCTCTGGTTGGGGACTGTGGGGGTCCCCAATCCCCCCACAGTCCCAGCCGGCTCCCCGCCTCCTGCGCGAGCCGGCATTGCTTTTCCACATGGGGAGCAGCTAACATGCTGCTCCCCATGTGGAAAGCAATTAGTTTGCATTTTGAAAGAGAGAGCAGGTTTCCTGCCTCTCTTTCAAAATGCAAACCAAGTTTGCTATGAAAGGACGGGAGCCGCGAGGCTCCCGTCCTGTCATAGCAAACTACAGTGTCCCGGGGTAGGCACCCCGGGACACTGCAGGAGCCGGCCCTGGGGGTGGCGGTCCCCAGGGCCATCAAGGGCTCCAGGAGGGGGCCGCGCGGCCCCCTCCCAACCATTTAACAGCCCCGGGAGGTGGTGGTCCCCGGGGCTTTGAGGGTCCGTAACGGACCCCCATATTCAAATCTTTAGTGCCCCGGGAGGTGGCGGTCTCGGGCGTGTGGGGGCTGAGGCCCCCACACAGGTCAAATTTTTTAAAAAAGAAGCCCCGGGGTGGCGGTCCCCGGGGCTGCGGGAGGCCAAGAGCCCTCCCGCACCATTATTTTTCAAAGCCCCGGGAGTGGCGGTCCCCGGGCTTGGAGGCCTTAGAGGCCCCCACATTAAATTTAAACCCCCAACCATGCCCCCGGGACTTGGCCCACCCGGGGCAATTAACATCGAAGCGCGGAGACCGCGCTCGATTTTTATTTTTCGGCGGGTTTCGCGCACCCTAAGCGCATCCCGCCGATTTAAAAAAAAAAATGCTTTTTCTGCCCAGGGGTCCTTGTGGGACCCCTGAGCAGACCTAGGGGTCAGGGTGTTTCTACCCTGCCCCCTTTGTGCGTTTGCGCACTTGTTTCCTCTGGGGTTTTTTTCTAATCGGCAGGATCCGCGCACCCTGAGCGCATCCTGCCAATTTAAAAAAAATGCTTTTTCTGTCCAGGGGTCCTTGTGGGACCCCCTGAGCAGACCTAGGGGTCAGGGTGTTTCTACCCTGCCCCCTTTGTGCGTTTGCGCACTTAGTTTTTGTGCCTCGGTTCTACCGAGGGACAAAATGGCTGCCAACACTTCCTGGTTTGGAGTGTTGACAGCCAGCTGACAGCCAATTAGCATGCAGCTCGTGATCGGGACGGTGCGCGCAGGGTGCGCTGAGGGTACGCGGACCCTACTCGGCCATAGATATATATGTGACTTTACTTGTGAATTTCTCAGGAACTACTGAACGGATTTACACCATTTAAGCCAAAGGCACCAGTCTGAACCAAGGGCTACCTCTTTGCCAAATTTGGTGTAATTCCGTTCAGCAGTTCGGGCTGTAGCTGCGACTAAAGGTTCCTATGGAAAAATGAATGGGGAAAACGCGTTTTGGGACCCCCTTTTTCTCGGCCCCGCTTGACGAATCAACCCGAGACTTTCAGGGTAGGAGCGGAGCGCCCCAACAAGTTGGAAACTTTCGCGAAGATTCGTCAACCGGCGCCAACGTTATTTCAAATAGAATGTCGTGGATTTCCTATGGATAATAGGTCCTAACTATAACTATCTACTGGCGACCGCCAGTAGATAATATATATATATATATATATATATATATAAAACATATTTAAACTTTACAGAAACACACTGTCACTGGATGATGTCATCAGTGATGTCATTTGAGATGTCATCAGTGATGTCATCAGTGATGTCACTGACCATGTCTTGAATGATGTAATATGTGATGTCATCAGCAGTGCATTGCGGGGGTGCGAGTTATAGTTAGCTCAACTAACTATACCGGTCGAATTTCTCTGGTTCTGTACGAGTGAAATGTCCAACTAACTATAATGTCCCTGAAACCTGTGGTTTTTTCAGTGAATTTCTAAGGTTTTTTAAATGCTAATTTCTAACTATAACATCCCTGAAACCTATGATTTTTCAATGAATATATATATATATATATACATATACATATATAGCTAATGTTCGTTTTGGTACTTTTTTATACATTTTATTTATAATCTTAAAATGAGGCAATGTTATAATCATAATGTTTATTAATTATTGTTCATTATTACATATTGTTTCAAAAATGTTATGTTTATTAATGTATTTGTTGAAATACATTTTATGTGAATTTGTTTATTTATATTTAGTTAGTTGGCTTTTTTTTACTTTAGGATTGGGAATAGAAACTCTGACTCCTTTCCCAACTGTTCCTCAGGTTGGAGCGAGAATAGTAAATCTGACCCCTTCAAAGTCCAATAGTTTAATTATGTTGGAGCAGGAATAGTAAATCCCCCCACATACACACACAAAGTCCAACACTATCCCAACTATTGCTTACTTTGGAGGTGTCAGATTTACTATTCCCACACCAAAGTCCAATATTTACCCTATTGTTTCGTAGGTTGAAGTGGGAATAGTAAAAATGCCCCGCCAATGTTATTTTTTTTTATTTACATCTTTTTTTATTTCTATTTGAATAAAGGTATAGTGCTTTATAAATTGGTTTATTTTAATTTGTATTACTTTGGAGTTAGAATTGTAACTATTTTTATATGTAGTAGAGTTGTATTTATTTAATACCAATATTTATAGGATATTAGTTTTGTATTTTTTGTTGTGTAATTATTTTTATTTGAATTTTGTTTTTTTAATTTGCTTTATTTTTTTAACAGACCATTTTGTGACTTCATTTTAAAATGTATTTTAGCTTTAATATTAGTTTTGTTGTATGTTTTTATCGTTTTTAAATGTTTGATTATTTTATTTTTATTATTATTTTTATTGACTTATGTATTCATTTTATTGTATAATTTCATTTTTTATCATGTTTTAATATGCAATGGTTTTAATTACTTTTAATTAGTAGTAGTATTTTGTATTTTGCTATATATATATATTTAAAAAATATTTTGCAATTATATTTTTTATTCTTTTTACATTATATGTATTTATATATTTTCTATATTATATGTATATTTTATTATTAAATGTAGTTTTTTTAAATTATGATAGCTTTTAAAATTAACATAAAAGTATATATTTTAAAGTCTATATAGTTACCGATGTTATAATGATATTTTGGTCCACTATATTTTTGTAGTTGATATTTTTGTACTTTACATTGTAACTATGAAAAATCGATATTTGTGTCCTCCTTATTGTTGGGCGATATTTAGTATCACAATATGTTTGTCATAGATATCATGTTGTAGAAGCAATTATACTTGATATAATTTAGTGAGACACTATGACGAATATAATTGAAGTTAAGTGTCCTGGGTGTAGGTGAGAAAGGTCAGAGGGTGCACACCTAGATGCGCTCACTGTACTTCCATGATTCATTTTTTTTCAATTCATAAGTTGACTAATAGACAAACAGAGATATGAAAAACAAATTCTCTCTCTATCTCTCTAAATTGGTGAATCACATGTGGGATTCACTTGCTCATGAATTTCTACGAGTAATATTTGCTTACTCATGAAAAAGATTATTTCAGTGACTAAGCATGCCTTACTCCTCGAAATTCAAAAGTAAGTCACACCTAAAAAGTCCTATGTGTGATGAGAACATACGTCCATATGTAATGAGGTCAAAACACATCAGAGATGCCTTTTTTCTGTTCTGTAACCGTATTACAGAATGGAAAAAACATGTCTCAATAAAACTAGCAAATGGCAGGCAGTAACTGTAGTGGAAACAAGCATTGGCAAAGTCAATATGCCTCACCTTTATAATTTGAGTGCCGAGCTGTTGCCCTTCCCCAACGCCATAAAAGCCATATATGCCAATGCTTGTGTTTTCAAATTGTGCGAAAAAACACTTAGGAACCTATTAAACTAGAGGACCTTCAAAGTTTCCTAAAAAGATATAACCAGATGTATATTTTATCTCCCAAAAACATTTATTAGTACAAAATTATTATAAATTCGTTCTCGATAGTTACATGTTTATACATAATAAGCTAAAAATAGAATCATTTTCTAAATCCACATCTCTAGTTTATAATTTCTGAATATACTGTTCTTTCATACTCCCACATTCATACCATGTCTAACATTTCCATAATGATTGAAAATCCACAAATAATATATAAAGACTGTAATTTGTGCTTATGGATACATTGATGATTTGTATATTTTTTTCTCCTTTTCTTCAAGCTTTTTATACACAATGTTACATTCCATAATATAGATTTCTCATTAATGGAGAGTTTCTGCCACAATAATAGATGTATTGTTTGTATTAACTAAGTGTGGTATATTGTTTAAATTAACCAAGTGGGGTCAGAACATAATATTATTTTTTCCGTCACTAGAGAAACAAGTACATCATTCACATGGCTAAAAAGTTGTGTCCTATGCGTGTTTCGGCTGTAAGCCTTCGTCAGGAAATCATAAACACCTGAAATGCATTGGAAAACATCTGGGTTACGTATAATCGGTCCACTAAAACTACAATTTAAAATTAAGTGTGTGTTGAACAGAAAAAGTGTGTCACAGGAGAAAGAAAAGTCCTTAAAAGCCTCAAATGAAATTGAAGCCAGTATTTTAAAACCATCATGCGTATTGTGATCATCACGCGTGGATAAAGAATCTGAAAACTTCCACCACCATGCTCAAAAAACGTGTCAGGGAAGATTGGAACCCATGCACATGCTGAAAACATGCCATTGGTGCCATGAATCCTTTTATTAAAGGTGAAGAAGGGGGAAAAAGGGGGAAGGGGGAGCGGGGGGCAGGGCCCGGGCGGGGAAAGGGAGGGGGGAAAAAAGGGGGAATGAGGAAGTTTGTTGGGAAAGGGGTATTGTTGGGAAAGGGGGGCCAAATGTTGGGAGGAAACTGTTCTCTTTTTTAAAAAGAAATTAACAAGACATCACCTCCTTGCATGCAATTACCTTGCCGCCGCAAGAATTGCAGAATGTATCGGAGGCCGTTCTTTATATTATCTGGATTCCTAAAACCAGAGTCAGGATTAAATTACCCCTTCGGTGTTCCCTTATCAGGATAGCAGTTAGTGCCTAACTAAAGTTTGGGATCTTACCCGTTAATATGGAGAAAAGCGAACCAAAAGATGGAGTTGGAAAACACTTGAATGTTTCCTAAAAGGGACAGAAACGGTAGATTTTTAGCACAAGTTGCTATATTACTAGCATGACATCCTATAGCTCTACTTAATTGTAATGCTGATAGCGGCTCCCGCTCACTAGGTAAGTTGTTACCTGGCTCTCGCTATGTTCCGTGATTGAAGCAAATGCAAAGAAGATTTGCAGCTCGTCCGAGCTAAAACGTTCTGAATGCCCGGTCCAGGGCAATGCACTATTTGCTTCTGAGCATTCGTGCGGATGCTACGTGACTATGGTGTCTGCGCGGGTGAGCTCTGTCCACTACTTCGCCGACCTACCCAATGCAATTTTGCTGCTGAGAAGGGCACATTGCACCTCCTATCCTCATTATATAGTGTACCTTCAACTTGTCCACCATCACTAAATGGACTCAGGTGTGTGGGCAGTTGGAACTCGCATCTGCTCGTGTCTTGAAAGTTGCTGAAAGTTGGCGGCCATCTTAAGATGGTTAAAGTAGAAATGCAACTCTATTCTTTTACTGATTGAGGCATCCAGAGACATACAAACCATTAAATCTACAGTGCCTTGTTATCAGCTATATTTAAACATCTACAGGGAGGCCAAGAATATATAGCCATTAAGATAGATACCGCCTTCTCTTGCACTTTCATGCATATACACATGGGAGGCCGCCATTTTAGGACGGCAGGAGATCCAATAAATTCAGTTGTAAATACATCTTTATATTATTGATGTATTCTGATGTATTTCTCAACAGAGGCAGATACATATTTAGATGTAAAACGAGGGCGTACTCCACGCCTTAGCTTGGCCCAAATATGATATATTGACCCCTGCAGGTCTCATGTCCTTCCATATAGCAAGTTAGGATGTTATCGCCTATCCCTAAAATAACCAGGCTAAGGGCCTATGTAGTTTAAAAACTAAGGCCGCCTAAGGGGGAGACGAAAAGAAAAGGGGAAGGAACCCCAAACATATATAATGACGACAGGTCGAAGTACTGCATATATTTATTTGTTATTATGCTTAATCACCTGGTCTCATGGGATCTCGCTGTTCATTCCATTTTTATAAGTGTCTAGGGTAAAGATCCAGTACACTTCTCTGCGTTTCCGTATTTCTGTGCTCGCACTGCCTGTATTAATATGGATTTTTTCCAAAATGAGCCATCTTATGTCTTGTGTGGTATGTTGTGCCTCAATGTAGTGTTTTACCAGGGGAGCATTACCTTTCTTAGTTCTAATGGCTGTCCGGTGTTCTGTCAGTCTGGTCGCCATGGTTCAGGAGGTTTCCCCTACATATCCCAGATTGCATGGACACAGGATTAAGTATACAATATTGCTGGTTTTGCAATTAGTGAGAGTTTTTAGCAATATGTTCACTCCATTGATGGTGTATGTATTCGTTTCTACGGCAAATTGACATGCTGTGCATGACATACATTTATAATTCCCAGCCGGAAATTTCATAGCTGTGAGTGACATCTGGGTAGTAGCTGTTTGTGTAGTTGTCATGCGGGATCTTACTACTAAGTCCTTCAAGTTTTTATTTCTCCTGTGTGCAAAAAGGGGTTTCGGTATGTGGTTTTCCTTTTCTCTTACAGCGTTTAAGATATGCCAATGTGAGTTGATAATATAGCATATCTTTTCATTCAAAGTTGAATGTCGTATCACGAACACCAGTCTGGAGTTTTCTTTGGAGTTCTGTTGGCTCAATAGGTGTTGTCTGTCGTAGTATCGTGCTCTTTTATAAGAGTCACGTACTAGACGTCTTGGATAACCCCTGGCAATGAATTTCGCTTTCATGTCTATGGCTTGTTGATCAAAGTCTACTAAGTTGGTACAGTTCCTGCAGAGCCGCAGGAACTGACCAAAAGGAATACTAGTTTTTTGTGACTGAGGATGAAAGCTGCTAAAGTGTAGAAGTGTTTTGCGCGCTGTGGGCTTAATATATAAGTCCACTTCAAGATGTTGTTGGTTGTGCCTGATGTTAATGTCAAGAAAGTCTACACTGATGTTACTGGAGCAGGCTGTAAATTAGAGATTGCTGTCGCACAGATTCAGCCAAGATACAAATTCTGGGAGATCTTGTTGGTTACCCACCCAGATAAAAAAGATGACGTCTATGTATCTCGACCAATTGGTTATTGACTCACTGAACGGAGCAATCTCATTGTATGCATACTTCAATTCAAACTGGGCCATGTATATGTTCGCAACCGTGGGGGCACAGGATGCCCCCATGCTGACTCCCTTGGTTTGTTTATACAATGACCCGTTGAATTCAAAAGTATTTTCCTGCAGGATAACCTTTAAGTAGTCCACAATGAACGTCCTTGGACAGTCGATTTGTAGTATTTCCATAAACCATACAACTGCCTCAATGGCACCTACTTGAGGGATGTTACAGTAGAGAGCTTCTATATCCATGGTGACCATAGTGTCTCTTACGGTATTGAATGGTAAATGTTCCACTTTATTGATTATGTCTCGTGTATCTTTGACATATGATTGAATTTTTGGTAAATGAGGTCTGAGTATGGCATCTACATATTTTGACAGCGGTTCTGTTACAGACCCAATGGTGGTAACTATTGGTCTGTAAGGTGGGTCTGTATTGTGTTTGTGGATCTGAGGGACCCCATAAATAGCTGGCATTTTGGGATTTTCCACATTTAAACATTCTTTTTCACAGATATAGCTCTTTCTGAGTGCTTGAGTTGTAATATCCAGCACTATTTTTTTGACACGCTTAGTGGCATCAATCTTGATCGGTGTATAGTGTTGTAAATTTTGTAGCATCTCTTGCATTTTCAGGACATATTGAGTCGTGTCCAACAGGACAATACCTCCTCCCTTATCACAGTTTTTGATAGTGAGATTTTTATTCTGGGTCAGGTCAAGGAGTGCAGCGTGTTCCTCACGCAAGATATTGTATGCGGGCGCTTGAATGTATCTCATAGCTGCCTTCATTTTTTTGAAAACTACGTTTTCAAAGATCGCTACTTCTGAACCTACTTGATCTAATGTCGGTAGAAAGGTAGATGCAGGGGAGAGCCCTGACCTATTGGTGGAGATGAATGTAGAGTCAGTTTGACCTTCAAAGAAGGCTTGAAGCCTAATTTTTCTAAAAAAGGTCATACGGTCTTGAAAGATTTCAAATTGATTAACCCTGGCTTGGGGGACAAAGGACAACCCCTTCGTAAGGAGAGATTCTGTAGATGGTTGCAAGATCTGTTTACTGAGGTTAAAGATAGGTATTTGATTTAATCTCACCAGTACTGGCCATGTCTCGTGACCAGATACTGGTTGTGATTCTGGTACTGATTGTGTCCTTGTTGATATTGATTTTGAGGTTGTTGGTAATTGCCCCGGAATCTCGGCTGGTATCTCGTTCGCCATTGATTCCTCTGATTCCCTCGCCTGGCTAAAAAAGGGCGATCTCCTCTGATCCCCCAGTCATGGCTCAAGTCTGTCCTTGTTCATTCATTGGTGTATAGCCTTCGCTCTCTGAGTCAGAGGTATCTGAGAAGGTGGTAATTTTTCTAGGTGGTCTATTTTGTGCCAGTTGGTCCTGCTCCATATACCTTTCTTCCTGATGGTAATAGTTTTTGTCAGATATGGATATACTCTATCTTGACTCGCAAAACGGATATCTTTTTTAAGTTTATCCGTTTTCCTTTTCATCAGCTAAATCGTTATAGGAAGCCATGTCCTTTTCAACTTCCTCTAGCTTTTTTTTGGCTTCCTCCAGAGCTTGGCTATTTTTGATCTTATTTTCTAATTCTTGTACCTCCTCTAAGAGGGTTTGGACCAATTCTTTAGCCGTTTCGACTATCAAAATCATGAGGTCCCGAGAGCATCTATTGGCAATCAAGGACCACCGCTCAAGGAATTTCCGTATTTGAACAAACAGTCCTGGTATATTCCTCACTCGGAGTCCTTGTGGTATCACTCCTGCTTTTAAGTATTCAAGCATGAAATGCCCATGCAGCTCTATCCGCTTAATTTTTTTCTTTAGAGCAGTCAATTTTTGTATGTCATCATTGCCTATTATGGGGGCACTATTTAAGCTGCCCTCTCGAGCTGTTTCCCCCACTAAGGCGGCAAAGTCCTTATCCGTAAAACCCAACGTTTGTAGTTTATCCATAATGTTTACTAAAGGATACTTGTGTTTTCATGCAGTATGTGCAATACAGGAGATAAAACAAAAACACTTAAAATCTTCTCTTCAATCATGCCCCAGCAAAAATATCCCTTTTGCAGTGCTTTTAAACAAGCTGGAAGTGGTGGAGAACAACACAGCGCAGAGGGTATTTCAGGGGGGAATCATCGCCCAAGTGAGAGAGCTAAAAAAAACATGCACTCATGGATTGATGAATGAAAAAGAAAAAGGTGAGCAGTGGAAGGTTACAAGCAGACAATCAAAAGAGAGGATATGCTCCATGGGAGGGACACACACAAAAAGTGGAAGTCAAGCCATCGAATAAGAAGCAAGCATTTGTGATTAACAATAAAGCAAACCAATGGTAAGCAATGGGTGCAATGTATGTCCCCTGTAAGTTCACAATATGTTTTTAGCAACCAAACAGCTTGCACTGTCTGGCAGGCGAGACCTAAAAATGTATGAGAGTGTATGGCGATAGTGCTACAACAGGCTTTTCCTATTTTTTTCCCTGAAATAAAGCACACTGCAATATTATCCCCACCATGGGAATTTACTTACTGATTTTGCGGTTAGTTTAAAATGATCAGCTGTGCCTCGAGTTTAATCGGCAGCCGTAGTTGTGAAACAACTGTGTTGTCTCTTTTATTTTGTCAAGATATTAAACAATTCGCAACTGTTTTTAGCATGTTTACTTGTCACGTATTTTACTGCTCTTCTGCTGCATTGAATAAGAGCGGTGTAACCTTCAGATGGAAGGTCCTTGGCCTAATCGGGCTTTTCCATGCAACAAATCCAAATAAATGAACGAAGGGCTCGACATCAGCTGCTCTGCCTCAGCTGACAACTGCTTATCTGTCAAAGAAAACAAGCTCTTGGATGCAAGAGTAGCTAATGCTTGCTAAGCACTCTAACACCCGTAGGATTCAGCCATTAAACCACTCAATTATTCGCCCTTTAGGTTGTTTGTTTATAAAAAAAGATCTAAGAAAATGAAAAGTAACACAATGAAAACAAAGCATTCTGCTTGGAGTTTTCTTTTCCTTCCTCTCGGTTTATTTGTCTTGGTAATTAAAGCGGCGCTGATCCGCTGGATGTTGGAGCCAAGCCCCGCTGACAGGCTGTAAGTCAGCCGGTTCCCACTGTCCTGTGGTAACGTCTGAGAGGACAGAGCAGCCTTCTCCGGCCCACGTCTTTATGCTGGCTTGAGAGGACTGATGCTCGAGTCCTGCTATTTGCAAATGAAAGAAAGCCATCCAGGCTGCAAGTTTAACCGTATTATAGGTGGCCTGCTTTGTGTGAGGACGAGTGCAGGGAAAAGAGCGAGATTTATTTTCGGGAAATTGGCACCTGGCGCAGCTGCCTTTTTCAAAGCGGAGCAGAGCACAAAGTTTCATTTATTAAGGGTGACCATGCAAAATTTTGCCACTTCGGAATAATGCTGTCATACCCTCACAGGAAATTAAAAACACGTTTCCACGACCTGCCTCTGAGTACCAGTATTTCACCCGTGTGCTCTTGCTACCTCTCGCTTTCGCTCTCTGCTGTTCACTGCCCCATACTCCCATCTCAACTAACAGCCCCTCACTTTTTATTACCCTTCCTCGATTCCAGTCTGGCGCTTCCTTTTCTTCTGTTATTCACTCACCTCATTTCTTCTCTTTACACCTTGTCCGCCACTCTTTCTCGTTCACTCTCTTCACTCCCTATACCGTCTCGAGACTGCCTCTGTAACTGTCTTAGTCACTTGCTCTCTCTGTCTCTTTATAGTTCTCTCCCCTTCCTCCAGTAGGTGTAACACAAAAGAATGCCCCCATGCAGATTCTTATAAGGGGACCCTTATCCGTTCATATATCACAGATATTCATAGACCTTACAGTGAAAGGGCGTGACCCCTGATGGTTGGGGTACTGCTGCCCAGCACTGGCTTCATGGGTCTGTGTTAGGCCCTGCTTTTCTCATCCTGTCGCTCATACTATTCACTTGCCCTCTATGTGTCTCTTCTGTTTGCTCCTTTTCCCTCAAACTCTCGCTCATGCCTGGTTACTCACCGGTAATCTTCGTTACTCTGAGTCCTTGTCTTCTAGTTTCATTCCTGAGCCCGTCCCAACCTCCCTGTTTCTGTTTATGGTGATTGGTTTGTGTTTTTCTTCTTCTTGGGTTTCTTTGGTATTGTCAGGATGTATGGGTGACACACTTCCCCCTTTATGCATGCCGGGCCAAGTAGGCCGCACCATATTGGGGGAAGTATTCGACTTAGCTGGGTAATAGGTTTCTGTAGAGCAGACAAGATGCTCATTATTAAGGAATGGGATGAGCAGACGAACGAGGAGGTAATACCACCACTCAAAGTCTCCTTTTTCTGTCTCCATCTCTGTTGCTATGTCCAACCATCCTAGCCCTCTAACACTGCATATCCCTGTTTTCTCTCTGTCACTCTCATTCATCCACTCTCTCACTTCCACTGTTTTCAGCACGTTCTTTACACACCTCTTTCACTTTGTCCCAGACGTGTCCTTCTGTAGCTTCCTCATCCCACCTTCCTGCCCCCTCCTTTATAGAACTACCTTTCATATTTAGTTTGTTTTTTCTAAAGCACGTACATTATCCCAGAGGATATTACAGCACCTTATATAACAAGTATGTGGGAAAAGAAAAATAGGTCTATGTCATACAGTGGGCGTGAGGGGCATTATACATATTTACATTTTTGAACAGGAGAAAAATGTGGAATCAATTAAGCAAGATATTCCAGTTGGTATATTCATCTTTTTGAGCGATTTAAGCACCCCTTACAGTTAAAAGGAGAGGAATGAGTAACCTAGAGTAGTGTTACCATTCCATGAGTATGTTACATGCACAAAGGGTGTTTTCATGCATGCTCCCTTTCTCACACTCTTCACCTCTGTTGCTCTTCCTCCTGCACCCCACCCACTTTCTCCATCCAATCTCTCACTCCTGCCCTTCCATTCATTATTTTTCCTCATTCTCTCTCTCTGTCTCTGACACTTGCAGTATTTTAGCTAGTGGCTAGCTACTCATACTTTCCCCCTTCTATTTTTTTTACGTGGTCTACAATACACTTGAAATAAGTTGGTTCTTTGATTTTGAGGTTTTGCTTAACACATCTTGCCTTCATGTCAAATCTTTTAGAGGTGTAAGACAAAAGGGCTCTGTGTCTAATGTGGAATTGTGGACTTTCTGATTGATGCTGCAGGAGAGGAGTGCTTGGGTCATGACATGAGTGAATATTGGAGTTTAGACGTGAGCTCATCTCAATGAGGTATCTGCTATTTTCATTGGTTCTGTGGTTAGAAGGAAGTCCTTTCTTCAAAGTATCCATGTTGGTCCCAAGCGTTTGCTGTAATAGCAGGTGTGTATGTCATTATAGTGTATGATTGAAGTGAGGTATCAGTTTCATGGGAACTCAGTAGCTCTTGTATTGCTCAAAGTTCCTGTAACACATTTTATATATGGAACTGCGAGCGCAGAAATCTTATAAAAATTTCCGTAAATAACGTCACTTCAAACTTACTTAACAAACTTGGAAGTTCCGCGCCTTCCTAAGTCGATGAACCTTGGCCACTGTATTAGAATGGAGCATTTTTCACAGCAACAACATCATCTATTGCATCTAATGTTCCGCAATAAAGAGAGGGTTGATGAAGTTTTAAAAGTTTATTTTCTCATTAAGAGATTAGTCGACATTTTTGTTTTTTTTATTTATGTTAGTCAGATCAGATCAGTTGCAGAAATAACCAAAAAGATTGGTTAGAAAGGCATAGAAAATAACAGTGTGTTCCATTCAAAATATAGTCACTATTCTAATCTAATCTATTCTATCCTATCCTAACAAGAACCCATCAAGAGCTCCTTCTGGAAAAGAGCAAGTAGAATTTTGAAGCAAAGTCAGATAACTAAGAAAAGGGTCAAACTTCCCATAAAGGGTAGTTCTGGAGACTCAGCCGAGTACTACGGACAGGTGCAGTAGCAAATGTCTAAATGAGCAAGAGGGTGAGAGAAATCACAGTAGTAGCTATGATCAGCATAAAGACAGAAAGTCTCCTCAATCTGCGTATGGAGAAGTCAAAGAAAATCACCATCAGCAATAGCTTATGGTAATTCAAGCTAGCACAATGTAGCGCTAAGGGGCATGGCAGGATAGGAGTGCATAGAATGCCTTGACTCTAGCTAGGAACACGTACTATATAGAAAGGCCACTCAACATGTTGCAAAACCAGGTGAATATGTTATCAGCATCCAATGGAGGAAGATCTTCCAATAGTCTGTCGTCTACGTCCTCGAGTCCCATGGTAAATGCCCATGGTGACATGATGTTATCCCGAGGTGACTTCAACGTATTACAAAAAGTTACATCTACAAAGATTCTCATGGGAACCTTTTGCAAGCCTACTCTATTAGCTGTATGGTATCCCATTGAGTAAGAATGAGCTGCTCTATGAAATGAAACAATTGAGTTCTGGTATGTCCTGGTTAGATAACGAAATGTAAGCTCCATTAAGCATTTTCCTTTCATAAATACGCTTATTCATTATGAATATGTGGCAAGAAAACAATCTAAATACAGTGAAGTCATATGGTGTGAGAAAAAAGAGATACATTTTACATCAAACAGCACATTTCACAAAAAGGTTAGGCTCTATAATTCAGTTATAACGTTAAATCACTATTTACGAAAGGCATTTATTTTTCTTAAAGGGATAGAGAAGAATAAAAGAATAGTGTGGCCTAGCAGTTGAAGAACGATAGAAATTAGAGCTGTCTGCAGAAATTAAGAAGCATTTTCCACTTTTGCATATTTAATAAAAGCATACTTCCTAACGTTACTTAATTATGCATTTCTATGTTAACGTTTAAGCATGTTTCTATATTAATATGTGGTAAATTTTTCATAAACTTTTTCAGCTTCCTCAGGACCATTAATTTCTGCAGGCTAATGGAAACACAGAGGGCCTAATTTAGAGTTTGCCGGGCAGGTTACTTTGTCACAAACATGATGGAGTACCCTGTCCACCAACTCCTTGGTCTGCCCATTCTATTCTGAGTCGCTAGGACCAACAGTTTTCTGACGGTGGTGCCCCTGCTGGCTCTGCCATCATAAAGCTTCCAACAGTCGAATGGAGCAGGAACAAACAGAGTAAGGACATCTGTCCTCTCTCCCTATTGAGAGAGCTTTGTCTGATGTCTTTTTTTTCTGTCAGGGACCACCAGGAAAAACACAGGCAGTCGTGGACAGAAAAAGAAAATAATAACTCCTCCACTCTGGTTGAAAACTTTCAGGGTATGGGGGTTGTTAGTTTTCAGAAACAAATTCTGATTTGGGGAGTGTGCTTGTGAAAATCAAACAGGTTTGCAGCTCATCTGCTTAAAAAGATGGCTGCTGTGCACCAAACTTTCAGTTCCCTCAGAGGAACTGTCATGGTGAAGGCTCCTCTAAAGGCCCAGACATCACCACAGGGCCAGAGATGATCTCATAATTTTGTGAGTGAAAGTCCCACCGGGGTGGCAGAGGAGATGACCTCCACCACCTGATGGCCGCCGGGCCACCCACTGCAGTCAAAATCAGGGCCAAAGTAATGAAAATGAGAGACAAACAGAGTAAAATAATTCATTTTGTGCACGCTTGCTTTTTCAACTAAGCTATTGCCTGCATAGGAAACACATCAAAAAAAGTATCCCCATTGACTCAAAGAATGCAGCTGAAAAATTTATAAAGATTGATATTATTTCCCTTTTCAGCACTCTTCCAGGTTCTGTAATAGCAATTCTAGTCCTTGTTCTTGACCGAGCTATCCTTATCCCAAAATCACCCAGGAAAACCCTACATTTAAACTGGGTACCAGATCACTAATTCCCTACGACTCTCTGGTCATTAAGGCTCCTGTGTAGGGCCTTCCTATAATTCTTATTACTCAAAAAGATGAGAGAAACCGATCAAGAAAGAGACGCAGAATGATCCAGAAAGCATCTGTTTCAATAGCCAGCAATATTGTTACGGTTAGGGGTCCCATAGGGAATTCTTTGAGGATGGCTTACCACCCCAACTGAGGAGTCAGTCATTTTTCAAGGCATTGTGACCCGATTTTGATTGCAAAACATTGATACATCTCGAACCAAATTGCTATTTGGAAGGGGCACCCACAACAAATCCCTTCCAAATAGTTATTTGGTATGGGGTGGCAAGCCACTTGTACATGTCGATAAAATCTAATAAAATGGCATTAATACATTGCAAAAATGTTTTTGAGGTCTCAAACAGCGATCAGACAGTTTGCTATTGGAAGAACATTTAGTAGACCTGGCCTTTAGATTGGTACTGGTAGGTGTTATAAATTTTAGTTGACTAGTGACACTGTCTACCAACGCAACCTCCTACTGAGACTAGAAAAACTTTTTATTGAAAGAACCATCCTTGACTGTATATTCTCCTACCTATTCTATAGATCAATCGTTATCTCACTACCCCCTTTTGCCTCACCTTGTTTGAGCACCAACTTTGGTGTACCTTGATCATATCAACACTAATCTTCAACACCTGCCTCAGCCTAATATGCTCCAACTATTCCATTGCACCCAACTTCTCCTAAAGTTGGAAAGTCCAGAGGACCTAGACATCTCAGGAATAGACCACTGCCTCAAGCCATTGTTCAATGGACACTGAGAAATCTCCTAAAACTTAACTCATCCCAAACAGAGATCCAAACCTGCAGAGTATAGAAGAACTACCCACGATGACCATCTACTCAGTGAACCAGGAAGTGAGAAACCTGGAAGCATTCATGGACTCCCTCCTATCCCTGTCTCCCCACCTCTGAGGTGACAAGAAGTACCTTCCATACCTCACTAACATTTTAATTAATGCTCCCTCTATAGGTTTTCCTCTGAAGTTCTAGGCTGCCACCTATCTCATCATGCCTTACATTAATTACACAAATGCACTCTATCTGGGAGGCCCCACGATTAGCACTCTGAAGACAGCAATGAATCCAAAATGAAGCAGCAAGGCAGCTGCTACACCAATAGCTATGGGACCACTTTTTATCTGCCCTCTAAGTGCTTTGCACGTTACCTATGATAAGGGGCTTAACATTGAAGGCTGTTTGCACGGCTCGGAGAGCGATCTATGTCAAGGGTTCAAGATACAAAGATACTTTCAGAAGAGAACTCTACACTCTTGGCACCTCAGCTGACAACCATTCCATACATTAAGAAACACACCAGTGGACCTTTCTTCACTGTACTATCAAAAAACCTTTGAAACGCCTCCAGGCACAAATAAGAAATATACAAGTCTATGAGGAATTCAGGGAAATTGTGAAGAATTGGTTGTTCCCAAACTGATGAGGAGACGTTACACAACCAACATTTTTTTCCCCGTAGTTTTATATAGCGCGAACTTGACCCAAAGGTATCAGAGCACTTTACATGAGCACCAGTTGCTTTACACAAGGACACGTAGCCACAGGGAGATTAAGTGATTTGCCCAGAATCACAGGATGTTGAGCGTCATAGCCGAGACTCGAACCTGGTTCCCCAGATTAGAGATCGACCGCCCTAGCTGTTAGGATAAATCCTCTCCCTTCTTCAGAAATACTTAACATCACCATCACTAGAAGGGTGTGGATGAAATAGAACTATTGACCATACCCACCCATAACCGGAACAAATCACTGTCAGGGATGTTAAGAACAACCACATGTGAGCTATCGCTCACTCTCCTTTAGCCCACTCCACACATAAGCACCGCCATACTTTTGCAATGAGACAATATGAGATGACAATGCCATACACAAACAAAACACTTCCCAAATAAGACACATCGCTTTCTCAGGCTTTTCCATTCATGCACTAGAAGGTAATACGCTTAATCATCACATCTCACATTTCCTTCACCACACAGCAAGACGCAAACACTATGGACTGGATTTCACAAAGGTCCTCTGCATTCGTGGCGGAGGCCTCGCATTCATTGGGGAGTCTCCACACTCGGGGGGGGGGGGGAATCTCCGCAATGAGAATTCTCACTGCGGAGATTTCAACCTGAGTGGGTAGAATCCCCCACGACTGCGGGGCCTTTGTGAATCAGGTCCAATAAGTTTACAACTCTCATCATCACGCTCAAAACTGAAACTTTCCACATAAGCCTCACTGTAAACCCACACTGCTCCATCCAGAGCAACACAGTACCCCTAATGGCATAATGAAGTTGAAATTGTCATTACAATATGACCAATATACTTTTCAACGTGGCCTTGGTAGTGCAATATCCATAAATTCATATGCTGAAACGAATCCATACTTTTCATTTATGTTAAGGTTTATTTTCTCTTTCACTGTGCGTTTCCAGGTTATTAAAAGAAGTCGAGGATGGAATTTATGAAATCCCACTGTGATTTGCTTATTGTGGTTCCCCACTCCGAACTCATGAATGCCATTTCTTAGCACTTGAATCCAAGGCTGCTGCTGTAATAAGAAAACCCTAATCCATTCTAATCAGCTTGGTTACATGTAACAAGTATGGCTTTGAGCAAGGTAAACCTGCGCTGTGATTTTAGGAAAATCCGAGAGATGTTCTGGGCCTTACCTTCCCCTCCACTTGGTCTAATCCTTTGTTTGCGCAGCCTGCGTTACTGGCAGCAGTGTTTGCTTTGCCTCGGTGAGGCGGTCTGTCAGCAGTGCGCGTGACCCCGCTCGCTCGAGGATGCAGTTACACGGATCCACGCGCTGAGAGGAGAGAGCCGAGGTAGATGGGGCGCTCAACATTATTTGAGCACTTCCTCTGCTACAAACACCTCTCTCCCTATGTGTAACGTACGTCAGTTCATGAAAAGAGGGATTTCTGCTGATGAGGGAAGCCTTTTGTTACTTCAGAGGTTATTTTCTTACCTTCAGAGGGAAAATGCGGTTGAAAAAATGTCATCACAAGTGCTATATTCGAAGGTGAGAAGGAGAGAAAGAGTGTCGGCCAGATTCACAGAATGATTTTGCACAGATAAGTGGCTCTTAGGTGGGGAAAAAATCACTTTATAAACGGAAATTCTACCTTTGCATTTAGAGAACCTGGGCTGGTGGAATTTTACATTTGGAAGGTGCACTTTATGAAGGCGTACAAAAAATACACTAACCAGCATGGCAGAAATGCTATCTTCATAAATGTATGCTTCGGCCTATATTGTGCATGTAAAAGACACAGAATTGATGGACGGAATGCGGAACAAATCAAAACATTCACCCCCAGGCAAGAGATCTGGGTTAAATCCATCATTCTTATGCTCACCATTCCACGCCAGTTTAGATCTGGCCATATGCAAATCAGTCTTGACCCTGTGCCTCATGGGAACAGTCAGCCCGAACTGCCAAGCCAGGTCCTCCCTGGACCGGAAACAAGCATCCTAGGACCGGTTTCGGGGTTTCACCCCTCAACAGCAAGGATAGCTTGATTCCAGTGGCATGGAGAGCATGGGACCCACGTCTGGGCATACCCGTCCCACTCAGGGTGACAAATGCAAAAAGAACAACTGATGGACAGAATGCAGAACAATGTCATACATTCACCCCAGTACAGCGATCTGGACCTAAATCCATCGTTTCCAGTGCGTCGGGTATGCACAGAGGTGGGAACACCTGGCAAACTACAATCATGTGGAGCGCCGGTATCCCGCCAGGGATACTGCCCTTTCGACTTGTTATTGAGACCATCGTCATAGGAAACAGAGGTATAGTTTATCCTTTCTCTTTTCAAATAAAGGTGGAAGATCGTTTCTTAGGTGGAAACTCACACTTATTTAATGAGGAGAATAACAAAAATGAAAAAATGAAAGAAATAATACGCATGTGCTTATTTTACACAGGGATACTGCATGTGCGCATTGTGCATTTTCTCCAAGCAATCTATGATGGTTGCACATTTCCTGTAGTACTCCTCTCCTATCATTCCTTATGTGTCTCTTAAAATGTCTAAAATTTTGTACACACGTAGGGTCAGTCCTATATGAGCAAAGTTTTAATTTTTTATCCTAGGGATTTGCGAATCGGACCCAAGGTGCTTAGTTAGTCGGTTTCCTCTTCTTATTCATAGATACAGTTCACATGCAATAGCTATAACACATAAATAACCACAATACAATGTGACTGAGCCTCTAGTATTACTTACATAACGCCAATTGAGTTAACAATCTTAAAAAACATTTTTTTTCAATCTGGATTTGCGTAGAGCGGAGTGCATTTTGAGCTCTAACTCATTGATGAAAACACCCATTTTTTGTGGTGTGCCCCATCCAGTGCTTAATTTGTAAAATAATGAATGTCTGTGCCCAATGCTCCTCAGAAGCCCGGCAGGCATCATTAAATGTCGGCGTGCAGAATACCAGGCTGCATGCTCTTGAATCCACCTCAAGCCTCTCTTTAATCCACTGCCAGATACTCCCTGACCCTTTATTTCACTCTTGCAGGTTCCTGCCTCCTATCTTGTTAACATTTTTTCTGTCTTTCCCTTCCTCCTGCTGTCCAATTTGTGTGTTTGTCCCTCTCGTGCTCTTGGGAAATGTCGGATAAGGAAACATATCTGCTGGTCCCCAAAAATGAGTGCCTGTGGCTCCTACCGGCAACCACTAGCTCAAACTAAGCACTGGCAAGAGTTCTTTTTCTATTCTGTTCCTTCTGAGGAGAACTGCCCATGTTCTCATCACCAAGTCTCTTTAATGATCTTTTAGCGTTAAGTAATTTAAGGTTTCTGTTATTCTTTGCGATTGGTGTTGAGCATTTCTACTTTCTCTATTACAACATCACCCAGCCCATAATGATCTTTAAAACAAGACTGTCTGGATTATGGGGCGTGGCTCAACAGGGAGGGGAAGTACACATTGACTTCACATATGCTTCTGATCTTCTGGTGTTGCTCTTCTCAGAACAGTGATGCAGAAGTCAATCACTGGCCTGCAGATTGAAGGATTCATGTTGGAGAGCAGCCCACCATCTGGCTTGGCATGTCCTTTCCATCCTCATCCACCTCTACAGGAAATCGTAGTGGGCCTTGCCGAACCCAGGTCCAGAGAAGGAACAGCAGCCACAGTTGCAGGAGCTTCTCTCCACAGAGTCATTTAAGTCGATGCAATTCTGCAGCTAACAACTGATCTCTTTCTCCTTGGTCAATGACTAGATGGGATGTCCCACATTAGTCGGTTTAGATGGTGCCTTTTTGGCAACACAAGTTGAATTCAGAGCAGTACCGCTGTTATGGTGCACTGTTCTTAAGAGGCTATCTAAAATATTTTGTTGTACTGAGTTGGACATTAGGTTGTGTCCACTGCCAGGGTAATGGAATGAAAGACTGTGTTGCTTGAGGGTGTTCACATGAGTGTTTGCGAACTCCAGTGGAATTTGGGAAGGTCACAAGATTTAGGCACTCATTATAAGTGTAGTCCTTTAAATAGTAACAATACCAAAGCCTCGTTGCCAGTTGATGAGTGAAATTTACAACCGAACACGCTTGCTGGGACTTCGATCAAGAAAGTCGTAAGCTCAGTGAGGACTTTGAGAATAGTAGAATTGTGCAGCTAGAGAGGGGCCTGGATAGGTCTCTTATTTTTGAGCATGAGCAGGTGTATATTTTTAGTGAGAATCTGATCAATTTTCAGTTTCAATTTTAATACACCCGAGATGAATCTTGGAATCATCAGCTTAGGCTGGCAAGAATTATAGTGAATGAAAATGCATGGAACTGTAAGCCTGTAGGATTATGAGCAGTATAAGCATGAGATAGTTCATGAAAGTAAGTTGTACATTTCATTAATGTTTGACCTTTTCTAAAATCAAACTAGGCGTGCCTGTGTAAAAGTGTTTTATTTGTAGTCAGCCTTCCATCCACAAACCATTCATCCAAATCCTTCTTTAAGGGGCCATCCAGTGTAGATACAATTAAAAAGTTCTCTTTGCCCAGTCTTGCATCTCTAACAATTATCAACAATTGGCATGCTGGAATGTCTGTTTGTTTCATGATTTCAGCAGTGGTTTTGAGATCTAATGTGACATTGTTCACCCAATGGTCTCTTTAATAAAATGTCCTTCAAATGTGAAAATGCACGCCATGTGTGACAGGCAAGACTAACCACCAGTAAGATGGCCACCTTTGACCCAGGTAGGCCACAATCTCTGTGTCATACAATGTCAGTGAAATTCATTGAGCAAGAAGATTAAAGAGGATATTTGTATCATTGTGCAATCCATTTCCCAGGGTCCCTACCTTAACCCCTTAGACTACGTCCTGTATCTGAACCTATAGCCTCAGTAGAGGCTGCTAGCAGGTCTTTTGGTTCAAGTAACAAGATTTTGGTTCAAGCTTCTTCTAATACAGCACAGATGTCGAGGAATTCACCCCCTCCCCCCCGGTCTAGAATGAACCCTAGAAACTCTGGCGCAAGGCTGTCTTTTCCCCTCCATTCTTCTGATGACCGGTAACCAGGCTGAGGTGGAAGGTAATCTCCTGGAAATCCTGCCTACTTTCCACAATCAAAGAATAATTAAAGCAGTTTACTAGAGTCAAGCAGCCACGGCCCGTGCAGGTAAGAACGATAGGGCCGGTTGGGGGGGCGGGGGGACTGCGACGGAAGATGAGGGAAAATTAATTATTTATTTAATTTTCCCTCGCCATTGTCCGGCGAAATCGTCCCCCCCCATCCTGCCCCACCGCTCTTACCTGCATGGGCCGCGGCTGGACTCAAGATTTCAACGTTTTTGTAACATTATTACATTCAACCGGAAGTCAGTCCCAAAGAGTGAACTGAAAAAGTTCCTGTAATAGCAGCATTACTCTGGGAAAGCTGGGATTGACATCAACAGCTTCCTCGGATTAGAGCTGAGGTTGCCACCCTTTTTCACAGCCCTCAGCCCCCATTATGTTTTCCTCCTTTTTTCATTGTCTGTTGATTACTTCGCTGTAGGATCCGCCTCCACTAATGCCTCCACTGTTTGATGTCATCTTTAAAGGCAAAAGTGTTGAAATTAAGTTGCATGTCGTCATAAATTCCAATTTCCTTTCTTTTGTAAGACTGCCTTTCTCAAAATTGTACACATTTTTAACCTTGCACTTTTTAAAAAACTTTCTCATAAAAGTATGTATGAATAACCCCTGATCTTTGAAGCATATTGCAGTTTCCCAGAACGTGTGTAAATCAAACCTTAGTCATCCGATTTTATTTAAATAACAATTCTAAATTATATATTTCTTTAAAATCACCGCGGTGTTTATAGTGGAAGTAGTGGAATTTGACCTCAAGTCTGCAAAGCACCTGTTAAACCACAAGGCCACAATTTCTCTTGGGATTGTGGGTTGAATTTCTTCCAAAGCACACGCACACACAATTAGACGCGGAAACTGCAAAAGCCACCCAGCGAAACCTTATGTTGAAACATCATACTTTTCCCCCGAAAAAATAATAGAGCTCGTACATGTAGCCCTAACATTTCTGTTATTTTAGCAGCATTTCCAATAATTCAGCTCTAAATACACAGGGTGTACAAATTGCTGAAAGAAGGATTAAAATCCACGTCTCTCACTGACAGAAAGTGCCTTTGCAAATAACCCACACTGATAGATTGGGTCGTGGTTTTGAAATCTACCTTGAGAAACATGCTTTTTAGGTCGAGCCTGTGAGAGCGCATGCGCTGCATGCGCTCTCGCTTGCAAGGCTATTGTTCACAGTAAACAGCCCGCCCATTGCTTATCATTTGTTGCAGTCAGTGTCACTATTCTGTGCTGCCTCCTAATCAGTCAGCGCCACTCAAACGTCACTTCAATTCCTTTTTGTGGAGCAAGGACCAAGCACAGATTGATTTAACTTAATCAGCCGTCCGCTGCTCACGCTGTGATTTAGGTACTATTTTTTTTAGTTTCTTCTCTCCCTCCCCATGTACATATTGCTGCTTATTCCGACCCCTGTTTCTTGTCCCTCTGTCGTGTTGCTTCTACTCGCCATTAAGGGTCACTCAAAGAGTCACACACAAAACACAAAAAAGCCATAAGCACGCTGAAAAATGAAAAAATATAACTTGGCAGCTCTTCAACAAAGACCATAGGTGAAACTACTCCTGAAAGTCGTTAAGCTTGTTCCGAACGAAGTGTTCAAAATGAAACTTTTATTAATTTACACAAAGGGGCTCCATGTGATTAGAATCTGACAAGTCTCCGGACAGATTTGCCCAAGTGTCTACTGCTAGACATCACCCGCTGCCCATGAAAATCAAAGCTGTGATACTGCACCACTCCCACCCGGCATAACTGTAGAATGTCAAAACTTGTCCCAAACAGTTCCAAAGTTGGTGCTGCTCATGAGCAGGTCTGCATATATACCAATGCTTTTTCTTTACTATTACCGATTTCGCAAGTCATCAAAATACATACATCAATAAATGCACCACTAATTTTGTTTCGCATGGCAGGGGCGGCTCCTCCGTAATTGCAGAGAAGCATTGCCCCACTGTAAGCAGATCATAAATAAAACAAGAATAAAACATTGTTATTATCGTTTTATTTATCTCTGTCTGCGCTGCTTACGTGGGAGGGGTGGGGCTGGGCCGGGCCATGGCAGGGACGAGTAGTGTGCACTTATATGTGCGCATGTCAGTTTGGCCGGCTCTCTTAGGCCAGCCAAACTGACATGCGCACTAATGGTTCTCCAACCTAGCTGTGTTCCACAGCCGGGTTGGAGAAACGCCACAGGCTCCCAAACACTGTCTGAGCTGCACACGAGGCCGCTCAGATCAATCCTGGCATTGCTCTCATGCTATGAGAGCAGCGTCTGCATTGGGTGTGGAGCCTGTGCTTTCAGGCCCATCCACTTCTGGAGGAGAGTAGCAGAGCAGCCGAAGCGGAGCTGCATGTAAATGTTTTTTTAACTTTTTATTTCACAACCCCTCCCCCCGCGTTGTCCTACCAGTTTCAATTGGCTGCAGCTGCCACTGACGTATTGTAAAACTTTATTTTTTGAAACTGACACCAGTGGGACTCAAACTCACTACATTCGAATTCCTTCCAAGCTTAGATGTACAGTGCGATTTCCATTGTGCCACAGAGTGGCTCTGACATAGGAGCTCGCCTGAGCCATATCCAGGGTGACTGGAATTATGCAATTCTATGGCTGCAGCTTTTTTCACAGAATTATGGACTTGTCATGTTTGCCACATAATCCATCGTCTGCTACATAAGCGGCAGATTTTAGCAAAAAAATAAAATGTTTCTAGCTCAAACGAATCAAAAGTTACAAAAAATGCGAGGGCATGTGTTTGCACGCCGTAGATGGCCTTTCTCAAAGGTTAACTATTCCTCTTTCAGTTGCTTCTTTTTATATTTAGTTGTTAATCTGACACAAATGAGGTGAAATATTTGCCCAGACAGTATTACCATGTGTAAAAATAATCAATGAATGAATTAATACTATCAAATAATGTGCTGCATTGTGCCACATAACTGGATTTTTCTCGCTGCATAATTTAGTCAATCCTGCTGCATAATTCCAGTGGCCCTGGCCATACCTATGAAAGAGGAATCATATGAATTAATAGTTCTTCATGTTATAATTGGCGAGTAATGCAAAATCTACTCAATGTAAATAAGCAAAAGACAAAAAAAAGTATATATATATATATATCTATATATACATCTATATATATATATCTATTGCAGCTCAAACTCTTTCAATCTCAAAAAAGAGTACAGCACTCGCGGGGACAGTTACACCGGTAGTTTTTATTCCGGAACCACAACAAACGCATTTCGGAAACTCCTTCTTCAGTGTCTACCATCCGAAACTGAGAGGAGCCATTTAAATTACCCCGCATCATGCAGATATAGACATAAAGGATGGACTCAATAGCCCTCAACATAAGCGCCATCTTATAGTGGTATTTTCACTCGAATTTCATACAATATATCAAATCGCATCACATGTGTATTCACAATTTCATGTAATAATTTAGCCGTAAATCGGCACACTTCATACTTCCATAAGTCTCTAACTGATCGGAAACTCAACCGTAAATAACGCTGCTTCTTTAAGAAAAATGCATCAAATTTGACGTTCATTTTACATAAAGCCATGGAATACAAATCATTATGAAATTCTCAATCACGCCGTGAATCGGCATATACCACTCAGAGCACTCAATTATTCTTTGCCTTGGTCTCTCATGACCTCTTAATATCTCGCCATGTATTGGCACACCATTACTGTCTATGTAAAAACAACTCATAGCAAAATAATCTAAACAATAAGAAAAGAAATCAGCAGAAGTCATAAAAGTTTCTACAGCAATCACTTATCTCCCAGGATCCTCATCTGCCTAGGTGCACTGACAGCTCTTCACCGCTATTCAGGCCATTAGGTGCCCTAGTTTGCATGTCAATAATATAGTGGGACTCTAGCCTCCTAAGCCTCTGGACTCTGTCTCCCCCCCTGGGGTTTAGTGGCACATGATCTATACTAAAGTATTGCAACAGATCCCTGTTGCTCTGGTGTTTGATGGAAAAATGCCTAGCGACTGGATAGTTCAAATCTTTGTTCGCGATTGCCCATTGGTGTTCCAATACGCGAATCTTTGCACTATGTATAGTGCTGCCTATATATCTGAGCCCGCATGGGCATACCAGACAATAGACAGTATGCGTTGTATGGCAAGTCAGAAATTTCTTGATCATATTCTGTTTCTTCAACACCGCTACCTGATAGGAGAGTACCCTTTTACTATTGGCACACGCCTTACATTTCCCGCAGGGGAAGAAACCTCTCATGTCTTTAAGTGTTCCTTGTCTGCCAGGTAACTCTTCTAGATGGCTGTGGACCAATTTGTCTCGCAGCGACCTTGCCTTCCTGAATGTAACAAGAGGAGCATGGGGATATCCTTTCCTATGATGGTATCTGTTTTGAGGATATGCCAGTTTCTTCTCAACATGCCCCTGAAGGTATTAGCATCATCCGAGTAGGTGGTAATTATTCGGAATTTGCCTTCATTACTGTCCTTGACACTGATCAGATCATCCTTTTATCCAGAAGTTTCTTTCTAGGGATTCTCTCTACTTTCTTGAGCGTGGTTTCTAAGAGATCCCTGTTATAACCTCTGGCCAAAAACCTGGCTATGCTATCTTTTGCTGTGGCTTTGAAATCACACTCCCTTGAACAGTTACGTTTCAGCCTGAGGAGCTCACCATAGGGTATGCTGTTTATTAGTTTAGGAGGGTGACTGCTATCGGCATGTAAAATGGAATTGCCGGCAGTCGGTTTTCTATACAATTCTGTTTCCAGCACCCCTTCCTGAACGTAGACCCTTAAATCGAGATAGTTCACTGCCACTGAACTAATCTCTGATGTGAACTTTAGATTCACCTCATTGTTGTTTAGATGTTGTATGAATTCCTCAGCCAGACTTGACGACCCCTTCCATTCAAGGAAGAGGTCGTCAATGTACCTGTGCCAGACAACTATCTCCTTGACCCATTTATCATTTTCTTGGGTCCGGGTTACCTGCTCCTCCCACCAGCCCACGAATAAATTTGCGTAGCTGGGGGCGAAGCAGGTACCCATCGCTGTACCGGAGATCTGTTAGTAGAGGTCCCCCTGGAATAAAAAGATGTTACTCAACAGGCAAAATTCGATCAGTTCAATCAGCATGTTATTGTGTTCCGCAAATTTCAAAGGTCTCTGTTTCAGAAATTACTTGATTGCATCCAGTCCGTGTTGATGGTTAATACACGTATAGAGACTCGTAATATCTAGTGCAATCAACCAATATGTTGGTTCCCACTTCAGTTTACCAATCTGAATAATGAAATCCTTAGTGTCCTTGATATAAGAGGACAATTGCAGAACCGATTGAAACAGGAAATAGTCAATGAAGGTGGACAGATTCTCCGTGAGACTCCCTTTGGATGACACTATCGGTCTCCCTGGTGGACTGACGTTGTTCTTATGAACTTTCGGAAGGTGATAAAATGTTGGTATCACTGGATTGGTGTTTAGAGTCTAGAGTCCCGCTATATTATTGACATGCAAACTAGGGCACCTAATGGCCTGAATAGCGGTGAAGAGCTGTCAGTGCACCTAGGCAGATGAGGATCCTGGGAGATAAGTGATTGCTGTAGAAACTTTTATGACTTCTGCTGATTTCTTTTCTTATTGTTTAGATTATTTTGCTATGAGTTGTTTTTACATAGACAGTAATGGTGTGCCAATACATGGCGAGATATTAAGAGGTCATGAGAGACCAAGGCAAAGAATAATTGAGTGCTCTGAGTGGTATATGCCGATTCACGGCGTGATTGAGAATTTCATAATGATTTGTATTCCATGGCTTTATGTAAAATGAACGTCAAATTTGATGCATTTTTCTTAAAGAAGCAGCGTTATTTACGGTTGAGTTTCCGATCAGTTGGAGACTTATGGAAGTATGAAGTGTGCCGATTTACGGCTAAATTATTACATGAAATTGTGAATACACATGTGATGCGATTTGATATATTGTATGAAATTCGAGTGAAAATACCACTATAAGATGGCGCTTATGTTGAGGGCTATTGAGTCCATCCTTTATGTCTATGTCTGCATGATGCGGGGTAATTTAAATGGCTCCTCTCAGTTTCGGATGGTAGACACTGAAGAAGGAGTTTCCGAAACGCATTTGTTGTGGTTCCGGAATAAAAACTACCGGTGTAACTTTTCCCGCGAGTGCTGTACTCTCTTTTGTGATTGAAAGAGTTTGAGCTGGAATATTACATGGGGGCACCACCACGGTAATAGCACCCGTCCATGAGTGATCCGAACAAACGGTGCAAGATGAGCGACATATATATATCTATATATATATTCACTGAAAAAACCATAGGTTTCAGGCACGTTATAGTTAGAAATTAGCATTTAAAAAACCTTAGAAATTCACTGAAAAAACCATAGGTTTCAGGGGCGTTATAGTTAGTTGGACATTTCACTCGTACAAAACCATAGAAATTCCCCCGTTATAGTTAGTTCAGCTAACTATAACTCGCGCGCCCGCAATGCACTGCTGATGACGTCACATATTACATCACTCATGACATGGTCAGTGACATCACTCATGACATCACTGATGACATCTCAAATGACATCACTGATTACATCATCCTTGTGATAGAGTGGCAGACCTCCTCTCACCCTAATATAACCTTTGATACACACACTCAAAAATACAAACTAACATTTTCAAAACAATGGACATAACAATACCAGTTACAACACACCTATTCAGTAATTCCAAGATCTACACACACATCCACTCATTCACCAACAGTCCCTATACAGTCACTCATACATGTACTCACTCATCATATGTACTCATACACCTATACATCCTGTTACACACCGCCACTCATCCATAGAGTTACTCACACACATAGTCACACATGCAAACAAAGTATCAAACATCCATTTATTTGCATATACAGTTATACACACACTACCACACTTACTTCTACAGAAACTTACACATACTTACTCTCTTAAACAATCACTTATAGAAACACCTACTTATTTGAACAGGAACTCTTCCAATCTCTCACTCTCACATATACTCACTTATATACACCAATACTCACATATACTAGTTTAAAACATATGTAGTTACTCATAAAGACACTATTGAGACAGTCATTCACTCACTAACACATCCATACACATACTCATCCACCTATACAGTACTGCACACATGCTGTCTTCAACACATACAAACAGTGAGTCACTCATTCATGCATCTATGCACTAAGTAATACCCCCCACCGAACCATGCAGACACTCAGACACTCATACTGATACTCAAAAAACCAACTAATAACCCATATAGACACTCATGTAGCTACTCACCAACCCATGCAGCCACTTATACACAAAGTGAGAGACTGATACAGATATTTTCATATTTAAACATTACTCACTAACCTATGTATTCACTAAGATACACTTAGTCAGTTATACAAACAATTAAAAAAAAAAAAATCATCCATTTAGACACTTATATACCCATTTATTCTTCCATCGACCTTGAGATATACATATATAAAACATATTTAATTTTCAGAAAAACACACATTCACTGGATGATGTCATCAGTGATGTCATCAGTGATGTCATTTGAGATGTCATCAGTAATGTCATGAGTGATGTCACTGACCATGTCATGAGTGATGTAATATGTGACGTCATCAGCAGTGCATTGCGGGCGCGCGAGTTATAGTTAGCTGAACTAACTATAACGGGGGAATTTCTATGGTTTTGTACGAGTGAAATGTCCAACTAACTATAACGTGCCTGAAACCTATGGTTTTTTCAGTGAATTTCTAAGGTTTTTTAAATGCTAATTTCTAACTATAACGTGCCTGAAACCTATGGTTTTTTCAGTGAATTTCTAAGGTTTTTTAAATGCTAATTTCTAACTATAACGTGCCTGAAACCTATGGTTTTTTCAGTGAATATATATATATTTATTATACTATGTATACATGTGAAAATGTCTCGGTCCCCTGTTTGCCTCGGTGGCACGGAAAAAATGGGTGGAACTGACGTCAGCACGCCGACGAGGTCCTCTTATGGCTCCGATGGCGTCATACGGTGTCGCGAGCGGAGCCGTGCTCGTTGACGTGGGAGAGCTAGGAAAGAATTTCCGTGGAATGCTGGTGCAGGGGATATTCACCTAAGTGTTCAGGCTAGTCCTTTGGGAGCAACTGTTTATGTTGCCACTCCAGAAACCAAAACCAGTGATCCGAGGGCAGAGGCCCTGCAGATGGCACACGAGGTGGGGTGCCCAGTCGTGTGCACCGGCGGGGCAGCGAAGTGACAAGCACCACAACCCACAAAAAAGGTAACGAGGGCACTGAATAACACAGGATCTTCTCTTTGTATCTGGCAGGAACAACGAAGTTAAAATGCCCTAGTACCAAAATGTAGAATTAGTGCTACAACGGTCTTCAAGAGGACCTGCGATGCCGCTTCTGCCTCCCGTACCCTGGAGGCGGCACATGGGTCACGCGGTACGGTCATACTGCGGTGGGACGCACACTCGTTGACCTCTCATGGCACTGCTCCACACTTCAGGGAGGACGCTTTCCATTAGCTTTGTTTTCTGATGACATGTCGCGCCGGCCCCGTCCAACAACAGAACTCCTTTAGATCCAAACAGACTTTTCCACTCTCTCACCGGAAGTGAAACCAGGCCACGCGGACACTTTCACAATACAACAGCCGCGAATGCACTTTTCGGTAAAAAAACCACATTCCTTCCTCCTAATTAATCAAATAAACGTCTCACTGAAGAACAGGGGCCAGCTTCGATCGGTAAACAGCCATTACAACGACTTTTTTACTTTGCGATACCATTACAACGCATGCATTACCACGCATGCGTTGTACATCACAAAGTCATTACTACGCATTTTTAGAACGCATGGTCATTTACCACGCATGCCTTTACAACGAATTTTGTTGTAAAGGTATGTATGGTAAATGACCATGCGTTCTAAAAACATGTAGACGATCCATGTCGTTGTAAGGAAACAGAGGCTGTTCCGTTTCCTCACAACGACGTGCACCGCCCCTCAGAGATGACGTGAAGCAGGAACCACGAGGAGAGAGGAACCATGAGGAGTGAGAGGTAAGGGGGATTGGGCATGGGGTTGGGGTTTCTTTTCTAGGGTTTAGGGTAGTGCAGTGGTGTTTGGGTGGTGTAGGGGGTCGTGCTGGGGGTAGTGTTTTAGGGTTTAGGGTAGTGCAGTGGTGTTTGGGTAGTGTAGGGGGTCGTGCTGGGGGTAGATTTAGGGTTTAGGGGAGTGCAGTGGTGTTTGGGTAGTGTAGGGAGTCGTGCTGGGGGTAGTGTTGTAGGGTTTAGGGTAGTGCAGTGGTGTTTGTGTAGTGTAGGGGGTTGTGCTGGGGGTAGTGTTTTAGGGTTTATGTTAGTGCAGTGGTGTTTGGGTAGTGTAGGGGGTAGTGCTGGGGTAGTGTTTTAGGGTTTAGGGCAGTGCAGTGGTGTTTGTGTAGTGAAGGGGTCATGCTGTGGGTAGTGTTTTAGGGTTTAGGGTAGTGCAGTCCTGTTTGTGTAGTGTAGGGGGTCATGTTTTAGGGTATAGGGTAGTGCAGTGGTGTTTGGGTAGTGTAGGGGGTCATGCTGGGGTTAGTGTTTTAGGGGTTAGGGTAGTGCAGTGGTGTTTGGGTAGTGTAGGGGGTCGTGCTGGGGGTAGTGTTTTAGGGTTTAGGGTAGTGCAGTGGTGTTTGTGTAGTGTGGGAGGTCATGCTGGGGGTATATTTAGGGTTTAGTGTAGTGCAGTGGTGTTTGGGTAGTGTCGGGAGTCGTGCTGGGGGTAGTGTTTTAGGGTTTAGGTTTGTGCAGTTATGTTTGGGTAGTGTAGGGTGTCGTGCTGGGGGTAGTGTTTTAGGGTTTAGGGTAGTGCAGTGGTGTTTGGGTAGTGGAGGGGGTAGTGTTTTAGGGTTTAGGGTAGTGCGCCCAACCAGCCACAATATCCGTGGACAAAGGGGATCCTGACTCTTTGGAACGCTCCGTCAATTGAATAATTTGGGTCAAGGGCCCTACCACATCCAAGACCTATCAATTCCTTTCTTGGGATCCCTCATATACTTGGAGAAAAAGGTACATAGTTTCTCATCAATTTCAGGCGTGTGTGCCACCTTCCCCTTCAGTGAGGGCCTGGGGCATTCTCCCTCATCCTATTCCTGACCTCTCTTTCAAGGGGTTGATGGACTTTCCCCACCACATACTCTGCCACTTTGGCGTCAGGTGTCCACTCTGCCGACCTAGGATGGTAAATTTGGGTAGGCTCGAACATGTCCGAGTGGACCCCGTCCCCAACCGGGGACTGAGAGGAGTGGGACTCTGGACGCCAGGGACGCCCCGAGTCCTTATCCTCATCGGAGGAGAAATCGTCCTCCGATACACCCTCTCCCTCTAAGGGAAACCCGCCGTCGGGATCTACAATAGTGGTGACAGTGTCGCAATTTTCTCTGGGCCCCTCCTCCTGGGGTGCATGTTTTAGCGTTCGCGCACTCTTGAGGAAGGTCTCCGTAAGTTGATCAAATCCTTCCAAGTGCCCCGCGTTATGCTTAACGGCCCTTTTATTCCCCATCTGGGAGCTCCTTGGACCCGCCACCACCAGATCTGGGTCACTGAACACCCCAGGGATGCTTTTCGCCAGCTTATCAACCTGATCCCTAAGAGGAGCCAGCGCCCTAGAAATAGCCAGAGAGAGGGCTTGGTCCACTGCTGGAGGGAGAAGTTGGGGGCCATTCCTCCTCCACTTCCTGGTAGGAGGAGTAAAAATGGTCTTCTGGAGAAGACATGATAGCAGAGGGTGTGAGCACAGAACAAATGCCCTTAAAATCCTTAAGACAGCCCCCTCGCCGGTGCTCCAACAGCTGGGCTTTCCCCGAAGCTGTTATAAGAATAGACTGAGGCGCAAAACCAATTACCACCACCAGGTGGCGCTGGTCACTAACGTGGCCGTGTGGGGAAATCACCACGTAGCGGTGTGAAAATTAGGCGAGGGTTGGTCGGGAATCAAGCGGACACTAAAGGAGTGACCGGATTCCCAAACGCGCGTAAAGACCAGCTGGAGCGCTCGACGGAGCTGCCTCGCTCGGACCAGACGCGCCTGACAGGATCTCACCGCGCGCAGAGCACACAGCGGGAGAAACTGCGAAGGGGAGAACGCGCTCGGGCAAGAGCCTGCTGCGCAGGGAATATGAAACAATACCAAGGCAATAATGCTAATAACGTGCACAAGAAACCGCTATACAAACAGCAACAACGTCAGATTAAGCCAAGAATGTAAGGAATGCACTTAACTGACGAGCAGTGAAGAAAGAGGAAGCGGAAGGGAAGTCACAATATTATATACGATGGACTGTGATATGATTGGACTATAGTTGCCTTGGAGACTACCCCCCTAATGGTTCATGGGTTGTGTAGCCTTTGTTTAATGATTGTTGTGTTATGTTTTCTTTGAACTGCTATGCAAATAAAGTGAGGAAAGATATGCATAATCCTCGCCTCCGTCCTGCCATAGAATTCATTAAACTTTATTTGATCTGATTTAGAAACATAGATCATAAAAGTGTACATAAAAACAGTAAATCCTCTTTCCTAATACAATACAGTGAGAATTAATTAAAAACAGTATGTAAAAACGGGTGTTACAAAGCCCGGTTCAGAGCAACTTCAGGTTAACAGAATCGTAAAGTTCAATGTTTCGCAAGATCAATCTCATGTACTTCAGTGCAAAATACGCAAAAAGGGTCCAAGTAAGATGTAACGCTCCAATACCTGACCAGTTTGCACTATATAAAACTGCAGAAAAAATAAAAATAAAAAGTGTTTTGCACACTTCTGTCATTGGGCTATATGTGGGCTACATCTGGGTGATATTTGTGCTACATTTGGGCTCTTTTTTCTCTGGTGGCCTTCTTGGGAGACTTATTTGTTATGAAGTTTCCTAATTTCGTCATTTACTGCAGTCTCCTCAGTAGGAAATGCTTTCAGTTTTTTACTTTGATTCCATCAAGAAGGCATTCAGATGTGTCACACATTTGCCATAAATTCAGAATGTTAGCACTCTAGTTGTTCATTAGATCACTGTAGTAAAGCTACTGCTCACCAGGGAGTTAACTGGAAGTCTACTGCTGGTATTGAAAGTGATTGTTTCAGTCTGCATGTCAGAATTTTCTAATGAAATAGAAGAGGATTTGAGATCTCACTTAAAACATGCCCTACATTTTCTTTCTGCAGCACTAACCATAATTTCTATGGCAAAATGAACCCCCTCATTTTGTTCCTTTTTAAATTAAATGTTTTAAGTGTTACCAGTTTATTCCAATCAAGATGGCTTCAGGTGTGCCATACGTTTGTCATAAGTAAGACTGTTAGCGCTCTAGTTGTTCTTTAGAACACTCTGGGAAGCTGCAGTAGAACACAAATGCATCAACTGACAGGCTGCTCCTGTTGAAATATAACAGGAAGATATTTGAGATCACACTTGAAACATGTCCTAATTTTTCTTTCTACAGCACTAACCATAATTTCTATGACAAAATGAACCCCATCATTTTGTTCCTTTTTAAATTAAATGTTTTAAGTGTTACCAGTTTATTCCAATCAAGATGGCTTCAGGTGTGCCATACTTTTGTCATAAGTAAGGCTGTTAGCACTCTAGTTGTTCTTTAGAACACTCTGGGAAGCTGCAGTAGAACACAAAGGCATCAACTGACAGGCTGCTCCTGTTGAAATATAACAGGAAGATATTTGAGATCTCACTTAAAACATGTCCTAATTTTTCTTTCTACAGCACTAACCATAATTTCTATGGCAACATGAACCCCCTCATTTTGTTCCTTTTTAAATTAAATGTTTTAAGTGTTACCAGTTTATTCCAATCAAGATGGCTTCAGGTGTGCCATACTTTTGTCATAAGTAAGACTGTTAGCTCTCTAGTTGTTCTTTAGAACACTCTGGGAAGCTGCAGTAGAACACAAAGGCATCAACTGACAGGCTGCTCCTGTTGAAATATAACAGGAAGATATTTGAGATCTCACTTAAAACATGTCCTAATTTTTCTTTCTACAGCACTAACCATAATTTCTATGACAAAATGAACCCCTCATTTTGTTCCTTTTTAAATTAAATGTTTTAAGAGTTACCAGTTTATTCCAATCAAGATGGCTTCAGGTGTGCCATAATTGTGTCATAAGTAAGACTGTTAGCTCTCTAGTTGTTCTTTAGAACACTCTGGGAAGCTGCAGTAGAACACAAAGGCATCAACTGACAGGCTGCTCCTGTTGAAATATAACAGGAAGATATTTGAGATCACACTTGAAACATGTCCTAATTTTTCTTTCTACAGCACTAACCATAATTTCTATGACAAAATGAACCCCATCATTTTGTTCCTTTTTAAATTAAATGTTTTAAGTGTTACCAGTTTATTCCAATCAAGATGGCTTCAGGTGTGCCATACTTTTGTCATAAGTAAGGCTGTTAGCACTCTAGTTGTTCTTTAGAACACTCTGGGAAGCTGCAGTAAAACACAAAGGAATCAACTGACAGTCTCTGCCCTTGTTGGATGTACATGTTTTTTTTTTTTTTTCCCCTCATTCGCCTGTGACCCCAGACAACTAGAAGACTGGTGGGCTGCCGCTGTTACTCAGTTACGAGACGTAGGCCCACGAGGTATAAACCCCGGCTCTCTGTCACCCGCCTACCAGCGGCAGACAAACCCGCTCCCATTGCTGACCTCTCGTTGTATAGGAGAGGGTGGTCATGCTCTCTTCTGATTTCTCGAAACCGGTGACTGATGCTGTGGGTCTTTTACAATTGGGGATCAATACCAGAAAGATACAACACAGCCTGACTCAGTCTGAGAGCTTCCCCTGAGACTTAATCTTAGGAACAAGGGGTTTATGTAAATTATGTAGATTATCTTATGATATAAGACAAATTATCGTTGTTAACATTGTTGACCAGGAGACCAGTTTATCAAGTGATCCCAGATGGCTTTCTTCCTGCTGTTTCCCAATCTAGTTAAATTGGTTCTAGAGGTTTTATATAGAGAAGTCAGCCAGTCTGAATGCATGGGGGATATGGTCTCAGCCCATCTTTTGCATATTTCACGTCTGGCTAACAGGATAGCATAGAATAAGAAACCTCTACTTGGGCCTGAGACTTCACTTGATATACCAAAGATAATAAGCCTAAGTGAGATACATAATGGGCACCCTAGAATATCCACAAGAGTGGTTTCTACTTTCTTCCAGAATTCTGAGATAGCTGGACAATCCCAGAACATATGTGTGTCTGGTGCGCTTTCCATGTGGCACTTTTTACAACTAGCAGGAGGACCCTTTGATATTTTAGTAAGTCTCGCCGGGGAGAAATAAGCCCTATGTGTAGTAAAGTAGTGATTTCTTCTCAACCAGGCTGGTTTCACAACTGAGAATAAGGTGCTAAAGGAAATTTTCCACAAATCTGCCCAGTCTATATCCGGGATTGCGTCTCCCCATAGTTCCTCTGCTAATCTGAAGTCTCCATCGATGGTCTCTTCAATAGTCCAATAGAAGAATGAAACTTCCTTCTTTCCTCCTGGCTTCTGTACCAAATGTTCTTCAAGAATATTGCCCAAACCTATAGGTTTTTTAGAACTCTGAAGCCAACTCTTTAATTGTAAATATTTAAATCTTGACATACCTTCCTCCATTTTCTCATCAAATGATGCCCAAGGCAAAAGTGCTCCCTCAGAGACCAAGTCTCCCCATACCAGGAACCCCGCTGTTTTAAGGGGGGCTGCCAATTTATCTTTCAAACAACTTGGAGCTCCCGGGTTGTCCCACAGAGGAGCCAAACTTGAGCAATACTCTAGACCCGTAGCTTTTTAATTCTGGCCCAAGTTTGAGCTGCACTCAATAATACCTTCAGCCTTATTTTCTTGAAGAACTTCTGGTCTCCATATTTAAAAAGAAAACCCTCACATGATAACCCTACTTGGTCTAACATTGCTAAAAACATTTTCCCCCTTTCTGATGAATCCGGGCATTTTAATAACATTCTAGAATATGTTAACTGAAAGGCCCAGGCGTAGTACTGGATGTCTAGGAGTGTAAGACCGCCTTTTTCTCTCCTGCGCCTCAACTTTTTCCACGCTATTCTTGTGGATTTATAGGTCCACACATATGAATTAATTGATTGCTGAAATTTATCTATGGCCTGTTTCTCAAAATATAGCGGGATGGTTTTGAAGAGAAAAGTGACTTTTGGTAAGATTACCATTTTTATTAAGTTAATTCTACCCATGATAGTCAGGGGAAGATGTGCCCAGGACTTCATGAGTTTTTGACATTCTCTCACAATGTTTAGAAAATTAATTTCTGCAATCTTATTGATGTCCTGGACAATCTTTACTCCCAGATATCGCATTTCATTTTTGACCTGATGTCGACACCCCAGTAGATTCCATGTCATAACTTCGGTTTTGTCAGTATTAATTTCATACCCCGAGACCTGACCAAAATCCTGCGCTAGACGTATAATGTGGGGGAAAGATAGCTCCAGATTCGACGACAGGATTAATATATCGTCTGCATATAGAGCTACCTTCCTCTCCCACCCTCCACTCTTAAATGGTATTATATCTGTCTCCTCTCTTAGGCGTACAGCAAATGATTCTATATACATATTGAATAGGAGCGGGGAGAGGGGGCAGCCCTGTCTGGTTCCTCTTTCAATTTTAAAGGATCTAGTTAAGTTTCCATTAACCACCAGTCTCGCTGAAGGGTCACAATACATGAGTTTGATAGTTCGGCCGAATTTTGGGCCAAAATTATACTTCTCAAGTACCGCTGTTAGATAGTTCCAATTGACCCTATCGAATGCCTTGGTGGCATCCAGGGTCATTGCTGCCAAGGGAAGTGAAAAGGTAGAAGCAAAGTCGATAGCGCCTATGAAATCGTGGGTGAGGTCCAAAAGATTCCTGCCTTTCAAGAAACCCTTTTGGTCTACATGCAGCAGGCTTCCTGCTACTCCGCTCAGCCTATCTGCCAATATTCTAGAAAAGATCTTATAATCATTGTTTAGGAGTGAAATAGGTCTATAGGACCCGCAATTAGTTGGAGATTTACCAGGCTTTAAAATCAATATTATATTGGCTTCACCCCATGAAATGGGAGGCCTAACACCTTCTACCAAAATTTTATTGAAAAGAGTTGTCATACATGGTATTATTGACTCTCCCAAACTCCTATATAATTCCATAGGAAGGCCATCTGGCCCAGCAGCCTTACCTATCTTACAGATTGATAGCGCCTTCCTAACCTCCTGTTGTGAGATCTCAGACTCTAGGTTCTCTCGTTGAGCGAAGTCTAATGAGGTAAGATTGATCTGATTTAGCCATTCACGTGCGCTAATGCTGTCTACATCCTTATCCTCAGTATACAGATCTTTGAAGAAGGTAAAGAAGGCTTCTCCTATCTCTTCGTCATTAGTTGTTGATACTTTAGTACGCTCGTCATCAATCTGTTTGATAAGGTTACGAACTCTATCAGTTTTAGTCTTCCATGCCAATAATTTACCGGCCCCCTCACTGTATTCAAAATGGGCGAGCTTGCTAGCTTCCCATCGTTTAAAGATTCTAGCCTGAATAATATCCTCCAACTGATCTTTCAAGATTTTCAGTTTCTCCTCTAATGCCTGGCGGATAACCTGATCGACTTCTTTATTAAACTTCCTTTCTACCTCCTTCATTTCACTCTCAATAGATATCGTTTCTTCTCTATACTGTCTATTCTTATAAGAGGTCCTATTTGTTATCAAACCTCTCAAGTACGACTTCAGGGTGTCCCAAACCACTGCTGGCTCCGCCGAGCCTACATTTATGTTTAGGAAAAACTCTGTCTCCCGGGATAAATACTCTCTCTCAGCATCATCTAAGAGGAGTGTGCGATCGAATGTCCACACCCTTCGTTGTTCTTTGTCTAATAACTTTAGTTTTATCCAGACCACCGCATGGTCCGAAAGGTGGGGGGTCAAATAGCCTATATCTTTGACTTTACTCCTTAAATCATTGCTGATGAGAATGTAATCTATCCTTGATTTATGCCTATATTTTTTATTATAGAAAGAAACACCCAGTTGGGTACCTGATCTTTCTCTCCAGATGTCTGATAAGGCGTTCTGCCTCATCATCATCTTTAAGTATGTCCTAGATTTTGACAGGACGTTTGCCCTACTACTAGGTGATTTGTCTTTCTGAGGATCCAGCACTATATTGAAATCCCCCGCCAGAATAACCGAATCAGGAAACCCCAGAAGATTTGAAAAGATAGTTTTTAATGTGGAAGGGTCATCTTGGTTAGGACCATAGTAACCTACTACTGTTATGGGTACACCTTCTACAGACAACTTAACAATGACCCACCTGCCACTTGGATCTGTCATAGTTGTTAGGAGACAAGCATTAGCTTGTTTTTTAACTAAAATGGCTACACCCCTTATGTTAGTATTTTGATCAGAACTCACACAATGTTCCACCCACCTAAGCTTCCCACATATGCCGGTGATCTCTTCCCTCAGAAGATGTGTTTCTTGCAAAATAATTATCTGTGCAGGTGAATCTTTAAGATATTGGAGGATTTTTCTCTCCTATTTTTAACCCGGAGACCATTTACATTCCAAGATAGACAATGTAACGTTCTCATGGGGGATTTAGAAATTGAACTCCAAACCCTCTACCTTCTTCTGAATGTCGACACCAAGTAAAAAACAATAGCCAAAAAAAACCACCAGAGTTATGACGCGAATGAGAATTTTTCTTTTTTATCCCTATGCTCCCCCACCCGTGACCCCACCTCCCCTTCTCCACCCCCCCCCCCCAGCCCCTCCCTGGAGAACCCTTCCCCCATTTACCTGGACTTCGTCCAGATTATGCCTGCCGGTGTGCCCCACTTTATCCCTAAGATTAATCTTTGTCAGTTATCGGGGACCATATATAACTAACTAAAGCTCCCACTACGGCTTCCACTATTACTAATAGTTTACCCACGTCTTCTTATCCTATTTCATACTGTAGATGTACACGATATATGTGGGTCTAGGTGGTGTGTATTGACATAGTCTGTTAACATAATCTATTAACTGCCTCTTGGACTCTTAACCTCTTAAAGATTTGTGAGGTAGTTTTCCCCGCTCAGATGTTATTTTAAAAGCTATTTTAAGTTTTTCAAGAGCTCTTCAGCCTCCTGCACTGTTTTTGCATTATACATTTTATTTTTGTACATGATTTTTAAATGTGCTGGAAACTTTAACTGAACAACGGCCCCCAGTTTCTTGAACTCTTCCATTTTTCTACCCAACTCCCATTGACGATCCAAAGTAGGACGTGAGAGGTCTGATCGGATCTCAAGAGCAAAATCTCTGGGTTTCAGTGACTTCTGCTTTAAAGTGGCTGTTAGTATTCTTTCTTTCAGGGAAAAGGTTAGGAAATTAACCAATATCTTCCTAGGCTTGGTTCGATTAGGGTGCCTCCTGTACGGGTCTCTATGGATCCTTTGTATATCTCTCGATAGATCTTCTTCCGAGTCCTCGATCTGAATTGATTCTTTTATGAGAGTTATAATATAAGCTTTAAGGTCCTCTCCTTCCTTACCCTCCGGTACATTCAAAATACGCAAGTTATTGCGCCTGGAGTTGTTCTCCAAGGATTCTAATCTATCTCGGAGCATCGCCTCATCCTTTTTAAGCGTTATTATGTCAGCTTTAGCTGCTCCCAGATCTTCTTTGAGGCCCTCTACTGAGTCTTCCAGAACCACCATCCTAGAGTCCAAAAGATCAAATTTCTTCTCCAAAGACTCACAAAAAAGTCTGATTTCTCCTTGATTAGACTCTGATACGGCGAACCCCTTCTTGATGTCTAAGGACAGAGTGGAAAATAATACCTCCAAAGGAGCTGCCGGAAGACTTTCCCTTCCTGCTTCTATGCTACTCCTACTCTGCTTGTTGCTATCACTGTTCCCATTTTCACTACCATTAGTCACTCCGTGCCACACCTCTAAACTTTCTCCTCCAACATTCTCAGTAGTCTCTGGATTAATCAGTGGGTCAAGTTGTTTAACTGGATGTTTAGTAGGATTTAAAGAGAGAACAGGTATAGGTATGGGGATGGAGGCAGAGTTGTTTCCTGACTCAGTGTCTTCCATCTGGCCTTGGGCAGGTGATCTTATTGTCCACCTGGAGTCTTCCCTAAGGGCTTCCCCTTGTTTAGCCACGTCTAAAACCTGTGGAAGAACCTTAAAATATGACCTTAACGACGGAGTTATTTTTGTTCTAGCGTCTGCCAGATGGCTCTTCTTTCTGATTATCTTGGTACCCTTACCTCTATTCTCCCAAAAACGTGAGAGGTTTGTTTCAGGACTCCCTTCGGAACTTGTTGTCAGAAAGCTCCCTCCTTTCCCCTGTGTAGCTAAAGTTGCTTTGCCTTCAAGGGACTGCTTTGGAATATTTTTTATAAGATTTACTCTTTCCAGGCCCTTGCACAATAAGCTCCTGTACTACACCTCTTTTCCTACCTTTCGTTTTTATGGTCTTACTTGCTTTTACAATACGTGCCTGTTGGAAATGGCCCTTTTTGCAGGGTCACCCCTAAACTTTTTGCCTGCCTCCTGTATTTTTGCTGACCTGTTTCTGTTGGTTTTATGACTCTGGGCACTTTACCACTGCTGTTCAGTGCTAAAGTGCATATGCTCTCCCTTTGTAAATATGTCTATGTGAATTGGTGTATCCCTTATTGGCTTATTTGGTTTACCTGTTAGTCCCTAGTAGTGTGGCCTGTGTGTGCCCAGGGCTGGTAAACCAAATGCTGCTGGTGGGCATGCAGCGCTGGTTTGCGCCACCCACAGAAGCAGCTTGTAAAGTGTGTCTCGGACCTGCCACTGCAGTGTCTGTGTGCAGTCCAGAACTGCCATCTTGGCTGTGAAGTGCACCCACTTCCCAGCCCCTGAACCTTCCCTTGGCATCTTGTAAGTCACCCCTATGGTAGGGTGCATTGTATGTGTAAGGTAGGACATGCCTTGGTATGTGTAGCATGTCCTGGTAGTGAAGTACACCCCATTTCGTTTTTCACTACTGTAAGGCTACCTGTTCCTCATAGGCTAGAATGGGCAGTTTGACTATTACATTCTATAGTCCTAACTGACCCCAGGAACATGGTAGAAAAACGAATTTAGTATGCCTGAGCTCAGAATATTAAAATACATCTTTTAGTGAAGTTTATTTTTATATTCTGTGTTTGAAAATACCACTTTTAGAAAGTAGGTATTTTCTTGCCTAAGCCTTCCAGTGTGCTCTGCTGTTATGTGTATTGGCTGTCTGGTTTTGGAGGGGCAGGGCAGGCTGAGTCAGACCTGGGTTGAATAGAGAGATCTGCATTTAGAGTGTGGGGAGGGGTGGCTCCTTGACCTGAATAGGGCTGTGCCTGGCAAGGTGAATGCTGGCTCCACCTCCCACTGTGTGTCTGCTAGCAGACCCCTCTTTCTGAAAGGAAGGATGCAGCCTGGTAAACAAAGTGCTCCAGGCCTGAGCAGAACTGGTTCTGGCTAGGTTCAGTGACTTGTAGCTTCTGAGAACAAAGACTTTTGGGGTATAAATATCTGTGCTCAAACCCCTACAATTTGTATTGCTTTTGGATCTGGAGAGGAAACTCTGTCCGTGCCACTGGAGGAATCTGCAGGAAGTGACTGTCCTTGTGCTTGTGTGTTTTTCTTGCACTGGCCTGCAGCAGTGACCACTGGACCTTGAAGAGAGAAAAGGACTTTTGAGAGAACTTTTATTTTTGTTACAGCAATTACCCAAGGGCTAGGAAAAGAGCTAGCCTCCTGCTGGAGTCTCAGGCACATCAGACTCCACCACCAACCTCCTGCTTCCTCCCTGCGAGGATTGCTATCTGCTGATGAGGCTCCTGTGAGTTCCAGGGCCTCTAGTTTGCTTCAGAGAAAAGAGTGCTGGAAATCGTCGCTAACGCACGTTTGCGAGCCGCTGCAGTCGAGAGCGCTGGAAAAATCATCGCGCTGCTGCCGCTGAGTGCTCGCAACACGAGACCATCGCTAACGCCCCTTTGCGAGCCGCTGCAGCCGAGACGCGCTGGAAAAATCATCGCGCGGCTGTCGCCGAGCGCTCGCAACCCCTACAGAATCATTGCTTCAAGACATCGCATTGCGGACGCCGTGCGTCCGCCATTTTCATCGCATCGCACCGGATTTCGTCGCTCCTCGCGGAGCGCCATTTCTTCGCATCGCAACACGATCGCACAACGCAACAGGCTCGTCGCATCGACTTCTCCCTCGCGGCAAGAAAGTCATCGCATCGGCGGCCTAGCGTGCAGAAGTTTGTCGCATCGTCTCCGCACACGCAACAGGATCGTCGCATCGCCTTCGCCCTCGCGGCAAGGTCTCAGCGCATCGGCGGCCTAGCGTGCAGAAGTTGGTCGCATCGTCTCCGCACGCATCAGCAGATCGGCGCATCATCCTCCCTTGCGGCAAGGATTTTAACGCATCGCCGGCCTCGCGTGAGGAAAATCATCGCTACCACTTCTTTGCGACATTTTGTTGGTTTTGCTACTAAACCCAGGTACTTTGTGAGAGAAAGGGTCGCCGAGACCACTGCCTTGAATTTGAACCTTATTTTTGCAACCTTTGAACTATTTTTTGACAGTCCTTCAACCGCCATCCTATTTTTGACAGTCTTATGAGAGAAAGGGTCGCAGAGACCACTGCCTTGAATTTGAACCTCATTTTTGCAACCTCTGAACGAGAAAGGGGCGCAGAGACCCCTGCCTTGAATTTGAACCTTATTCTTGCAACCTTTTGAACTATCTTTGACAGCCCTTCAACAGCTATCCTATTTTTGACAGTATTGTGGCTTTTACAGTTATTGGTCTTGTGATAAATCTGCCTTTATATAAAGATACTTATTTTTTATAACTACTTGTGTGGTGTCCCTTTGTAGTGTTCCTCACTGTGTTACTGTGTATGGTCATAAATGCTTCACACACTGCCTCTGAGATAAGCCTACCTGCTCGTGCTACGTTACCACAGGGTTGAGCAGGGGTATTAAAGAGGGTAGCCCTCTCACTCTGACTTAGGAAGAAGGGTCCCTACTTGGACAGTGGCCAGCCATTGCCAACTAGAGACCCCCATTTCTAACAGTGCCTGATTGGTTTTTTTGGGCTGCACTTGGCTGGTGTCTCGGGTAGCCGAGACATCCCCTTCCTTATCCTTATCCTTATCCGCTGGTCGGGAGGAGTAAGGGGAACACAGGGAACACGGAGAGCGGGAGGAGAAATCTGCTTCTGGAGACTCCCGCGTGCCCCTCTGGTGCTCCGATACCTCACTTTCCTCCACTTTCTTCCTCAAAGCCACAGAGGTTGCACCGGTAATACATGCCGTTTTGCACCTCACCTTAGTCAGCCCCCATTCCTGTACCTCCTTTACTGTCTCCGCCTTTGTCTCCGTTACACTCGTGATGGCGTCCTTTTCCGCAGAAAAAACGAAAACCGCTGCAGTAGCTCCCCTTGTGCTGTCTCTGCCGCCGACCGCTCCGGAATCACTTCGCGCGAGGCCGCCTCTGAGGAGACCGCGCGCCGCTAGCCTTCGGCCCCTCCTCAGCTCCAGGGCCGCTTGTGACCAGCGAGGGAGATCCCCCGATGAGCCAACGCACATACCCCTGGTAAGTCCCAGGAGAAAAAGAGGAAAGGAGATGAAAGAAATAAATGCAGTTTACTACATGTTAGTCCCCGCTACAGCATAGCTTCACCGGGCGAAATGGGAACACACACGGCGGCAGCGACCGCTCTAACTCACGGCCGCCATGTTCTCCTGGATGTACATGTTTTACTGAGAATGTCAGACTTCATTCTCACATGACTGAGAAAGATAATGTGAATTTACAGAAAATATGCTCTCATTTTAGCTTCTGGAACACCTTCCAAAACTGTATGGGACAAGCATGTGAAAATAGTTTTCTCTCAAACATGATTCATGATATCCCAGCAGAAGGTTTTTCACAGGGTAAAATCACCTTAGAACACACCACAATTCCTGAAATTAGTATGGTACCATCAACAAATGAATTCTAATGTAACTAAAGTCTGTTATCACCCTTTATAGTTCTCCTTTTGGTAACCCTCAAAATCTTCGATTCACTACAATGCATTTCAATGGGGTACTATCATTTATATTGGTCCCAAGATGGCTGCCAGCAATTCCAGGATGAAGTGCTGACAGCCAATCAGATCTCACGATGACATGTGTGGTTAGGCTCCGCCCAGATATATATGTGTTTTCTTTTTCAAATTTCTCAGGAACTACTGAACGGATTTACACCATTTAACAAAAAGGCATGACTCTGAACCAAGGGCTACCTTTTTGCCAAATTCGGTGTAATTCCGTTCAGCAGTTCGGGCTGTAGCTGCGATGAAAGGTTCCTATGGAAAATTGCATGGGGAAAACACGTTTTGGGACCCCCCGTTTTTCTCGGCCCCCACTTGACGAATCACCCCGAGACTTTCAGGATAGGAGCGGACCGGAGCGGGCCACGAGTTTTGAAAATTTTGCGAAGATTCGTCAACCGGCGCCAAAGTTATTTCAAATAGAATGTTGCAGATTTCCTATGGAAAATAGGTCCTAACTATAACTATCTACTGGCTACCGCCACTAGATAATATATATCTATATATATATATATTCACTGAAAAAACCATAGGTTTCAGGGGCGTTATAGTTAGTTGGACATTTCACTCGTACAAAACCATAGAAATTCCCCGTTATAGTTAGTTCAGCTAACTATAACTCGCGCGCCCGCAATGCACTGCTGATGACGTCACATATTACATCACTCATGACATGGTCAGTGACATCACTCATGACATCACTGATGACATCTCAAATGACATCACTGATGACATCATCCTTGTGATAGAGTGGCAGACCTCCTCTCACCCTAATATAACCTTTGATACACACACTCAAAAATACAAACTAACATTTTCAAAACAATGGACATACCAATACCAGTTACAACACACCTATTCAGTAATTCCAAGATCTACACACACATCCACTCATTCACCAACAGTCCCTATACAGTCACTCATACATGTACTCACTCATCATATGTACTCATACACCTATACATCCTGTTACACACCGCCACTCATCCATAGAGTTACTCACACACATAGTCACACATGCAAACAAAGTATCAAACATCCATTTATTTGCATATACAGTTATACACACACTACCACACTTACTTCTACAGAAACTTACACATACTTACTCTCTTAAACAATCACTTATAGAAACACCTACTTATTTGTACAGGAACTCTTCCAATCTCTCACTCTCACATATACTCACTTATATACACCAATACTCACATATACTAGTTTAAAACATATGTAGTTACTCATAAAGACACTATTGAGACAGTCATTCACTCACTAACACACCCATACACATACTCATCCACCTATACAGTCCTGCACACATGCTGTCTTCAACACATACAAACAGCGAGTCACTCATTCATGCATCTATGCACTAAGTAATACCCCCACCGAACCATACAGACACTCAGACACTCATACTGATACTCAAAAACCAACTAATAACCCATATAGACACTCATGTAGCTACTCACCAACCCATGCAGCCACTTATACACAAAGTGAGAGACTGATACAGATATTTTCATATTTAAACATTACTCACTAACCCATGTATTCACTAAGATACACTTAGTCAGTTATACAATCAATTTTACAAAAAAATCATCCATTTAGACCCTTATATACCCATTTATTCTTCCATCGACCTTGAGATATACATATATAAAACATATTTAATTTTCAGAAAAACACACATTCACTGGATGATGTCATCAGTGATGTCATCAGTGATGTCATTTGAGATGTCATCAGTGATGTCATGAGTGATGTCACTGACCATGTCATTAGTGATGTAATATGTGACGTCATCAGCAGTGCATTGTGGGCGCGCAGTTATAGTTAGCTGAACTAACTATAACGGGGGAATTTCTATGGTTTTGTACGAGTGAAATGTCCAACTAACTATAACGCCCCTGAAACCTATGGTTTTTTCAGTGAATTTCTAAGGTTTTTTAAATGCTAATTTCTAACTATAACGTGCCTGAATCCTATGGTTTTTTCAGTGAATATATATATATATTTATTATACTATGTATACATGTGAAAATGTCTCGGTCCCCTGTTTGCCTCGGTGGCACGGAAAAAATGGGTGGAACTGACGTCAGCACGCCGACGAGGTCCTCTTATGGCTCCGATGACGTCATACGGTGACGCGAGCGGAGCCGTGCTCGTTGACGTGGGAGAGCTAGGAAAGAATTTCCGTGGAATGCTGGTGCAGGGGATATTCACCTAAGTGTTCAGGCTAGTCCTTTGGGAGCAACTGTTTATGTTGCCACTCCAGAAACCAAAACCAGTGATCCGAGGGCAGAGGCCCTGCAGATGGCACATGAGGTGGGGTGCCCAGTCGTGTGCACCGGCGGGGCAGCGAAGTGACAAGCACCACAACCCACAAAAAAGGTAACGAGGGCACTGAATAACACAGGATCTTCTCTTTGTATCTGGCAGGAACAACGAAGTTAAAATGCCCTAGTACCAAAATGTAGAATTAGTGCTACAACGGTCTTCAAGAGGACCTGCGATGCCGCTTCTGCCTCCCGTACTCTGGAGGCGGCACATGGGTCACGCGGTACGGTCATACTGCAGTGGGACGCACACTCGTTGACCTCTCATGGCACTGCTCCACACTTCAGGGAGGACGCTTTCCATTAGCTATGTTTTCTGATGACATGTCGCGCCGGCCCCGTCCAACAACAGAACTCCTTTAGATCCAAACAGACTCTTCCACTCTCTCACCGGAAGTGAAACCAGGCCACGCGGACACTTTCACAATACAACAGCCGGGAATGCACTTTTCAGTAAAAAACCACATTCCTTCCTCCTAATTAATCAAATAAACGTCTCACTGAAGAACAGGGGCCAGCTTCGATCGGTAAACAGCTGTTACAACAACTTTTTTACTTTGCGATACCATTACAACGCATGCATTACCACGCATGCGTTGTACATCACGAAGTCATTACTACGCATTTTTAGAACGCATGGTCATTTACCACGCATGCCTTTACAACGAATTTTGTTGTAAAGGTATGTATGGTAAATGACCATGCGTTCTAAAAACATGTAGACGATCCATGTCGTTGTAAGGAAACAGAGGCTGTTCCGTTTCCTCACAACGACGTGCACCGCCCCTCAGAGATGACGTGAAGCAGGAACCACGAGGAGAGAGGAACCATGAGGAGTGAGAGGTAAGGGGGATTGGGCATGGGGTGGGGGTTTCTTTTCTGGGGTTTAGGGTAGTGCAGTGGTGTTTGGATGGGGTAGGGGGTCGTGCTGGGGGTAGTGTTTTAGGGTTTAGGGTAGTGCAGTGGTGTTTGGGTAGTGTAGGGGGTCGTGCTGGGGGTAGTATTTTAGGGTTTCGGGTAGTGCCGTAGTGTAGGGGGTCGTGCTGGGGGTAGTGTTTTAGGGTTTAGGGTAGTGCAGTGGTGTATGGGTAGTGTAGGGGTCGTGCTGGGGTAGTGTTTTAGGGTTTAGGGAAGTGCAGTGGTGTTTGAGTAGTGTAGGGGTCATGCTGGTGGTAGTGTTTTAGGGTTTAGGGTAGTGCAGTGGTGTTTGTGTAGTGTAGGGGGTCATGCTGGGGGTAGTGTTTTATGGTGTAGGGTAGTGCAGTGGTGTTTGTGTAGTGTAGGGGGTCGTGCGGGGGTAGATTTAGGGTTTAGGGTAGTGCAGTGGTTTTTGGGTAGTGTAGGGAGTCGTGCTGGGGGTAGTGTTTTAGGGTTTAGGGTAGTGCAGTGGTGTTTGTGTAGTGTAGGGGGTTGTGCTGGGGGTAGTGTTTTAGGGTTTATGTTAGTGCAGTGGTGTTTGGGTAGTGTAGGGGTAGTGCTGGGGTAGTGTTTTAGGGTTTAGGGCAGTGCAGTGGTGTTTGTGTAGTGAAGGGGGCCATGCTGTGGGTAGTGTTTTAGGGTTTAGGGTAGTGCAGTCCTGTTTGTGTAGTGTAGGGGGTCGTGTTTTAGGGTATAGGGTAGTGCAGTGGTGTTTGGGTAGTGTAGGGAGTCATGCTGGGGTTAGTGTTTTAGGGTTTAGGGTAGTGCAGTGGTGTTTGGGTAGTGTAGGGGGTCATGCTGGGGGTAGTGTTTTAGGGTTTAGGGTAGTGCAGTGGTGTTTGTGTAGTGTGGGAGGTCATGCTGGGGGTATATTTAGGGTTTAGTGTAGTGCAGTGGTGTTTGGGTAGTGTCGGGAGTCGTGCTGGGGGTAGTGTTTTAGGGTTTAGGGTAGTGCAGTGGTGTTTGGGTAGTGTAGGGAGTCGTGCTGGTGGTAGTGTTTTAGGGTTTAGGGTAGTGCAGTTATGTTTGGGTAGTGTAGGGTGTTGTGCTGGGGGTAGTATTTTAGGGTTTAGGGTAGTGCAGTGGTGTTTGGGTAGTGGAGGGGGTAGTGTTTTAGGGTTTAGGGTAGTGCGCCCAACCAGCCACAATATCCATGGACAAAGGGGATCCTGACTCTTTGGAACGCTCCGTAAATTGAATAATTTGGGTCAAGGGCCCTACCACGTCCAAGACCTATCAATTCCTTTCTTGGGATCCCTCATATACTTGGAGAAAAAGGTACATAGTTTCTCATGAATTTCAGGCGTGTGTGCCACCTTCCCCTTCAGTGAGGGCCTGGGGCATTCTCCCCTCATCCTATTCCTGACCTCCCTTTCAAGGAGTTGATGGATTTTCCCCACCACATACTCTGCCACTTTGGCATCAGGTGTCCACTCTGCCGACCTAGGATGGTAAATTTGGGTAGGCTCGAACATGTCCGAGTGGACCCCGTCCCCAACCGGGGACTGAGAGGAGTGGGACTCTGGACGCCAAGGACGCCCCGAGTCCTTATCCTCATCGGAGGTAAAATCGTCCTCCGATACACCCTCTCCCTCTAAGGGAAGCCCGCCGTCGGGGTCTACAATAGTGGTGACAGTGTCGCAATTTTCTCCGGGCCCCTCCTCCTCCCGGCAGGGTGCATGTTTTAGCGTTCGCACACTCTTGAGGAAGGTCTCCCTAAGTTTATCAAATCCTTCCAAGTGCCCCGCGTTATGCTTAACGGCCCTTTTATTCCCAATCTGGGAGCTACTTGGACCCGCCACCACCAGATCTGGGTCACTGAATACCCCAGTGATGCTTTTCACCAGCTTATCAACCTGATCCTTAAGAGGAGCCAGCGCCCTAGAAATAGCCAGAGAGAGGGCTTGGTCCACTGCTGGAGGGAGAAGTTGGGGGGCCATTCCTCCTCCACTTCCTGTTAGGAGGAGTAAAAATGGTCTTCTGGAGAAGACATGATAGCAGAGGGTGTGAGCACAGAACAAATGCCCTTAAAATCCTTAAGACAGCCCCCTCGCCGGTACTCCAACAGCTGGGCTTTCCCCGAAGCTGTTATAAGAATAGACTGAGGCACAATACCAATTACCACCACCAGGTGGCGCTGGTCACTAACGTGGCCGTGTGGGGAAATCACCGCGTAGCGGTGTCAAAATTAGGCGAGGGTTGGTCGGGAATCAAGCGGACACTAAAGGAGTGACCGGATTCCCAAATGCGCGTAAAGACCAGCGGGCGCGCTCGACGGAGCTGCCTCGCTCGGACCAGACGCGCCTGACAGGATCTCACCGCGCGCAGAGCACACAGCGGGAGAAACTGCGAGGGGGAGAACGTGCTCGGGCAAGAGCCTGCTGCGCAGGGAATATGAAACAATACCAAGGCAATAATGCTAATAACGTGCACAAGAAACCGATATACAAACAGCAACAACGTCAGATTAAGCCAAGAATGTAAGGAATGCACTTAACTGACGAGCAGTGAAGAAAGAGGAAGTGGAAGGGACGTCACGATATTATATACGATGGACTGTGATATGATTGGACTATAGTTGCCTTGGAGACTACCCCCCTAATGGTTCATGGGTTGTGTAGTCTTTTGTAACACATACAAACAGTGAGTCACCCATTCATGCATCTATGCACTAAGTAATACCCCCCACCGAACCATACAGACACTCATACTGATACTCAAAAAACCAACTAATAACCCATATAGACACTCATGTAGCTACTCACCAACCCATGCAGCCACTTATACACAAAGTGAGAGACTGATACAGATATTTTCATATTTAAACATTACTCACTAACCCATGTATTCACTAAGATACACTTAGTCAGTTATACAATCAATTTTACAAAAAAATCATCCATTTAGACCCTTATATACCCATTTATTCTTCCATCGACCTTGAGATATACATATATAAAACATATTTAATTTTCAGAAAAACACACATTCACTGGATGATGTCATCAGTGATATCATTTGAGATGTCATCAGTGATGTCATGAGTGATGTCACTGACCATGTCATTAGTGATGTAATATGTGACGTTATCAGCAGTGCATTGTGGGCGCACGAGTTATAGTTAGCTGAACTAACTATAACGGGGGAATTTCTATGGTTTTGTACGAGTGAAATGTCCAACTAACTATAACGCCCCTGAAACCTATGGTTTTTTCAGTGAATTTCTAAGGTTTTTTAAATGCTAATTTCTAACTATAACGTGCCTGAAACCTATGGTTTTTTCAGTGAATATATATATATATTTATTATACTATGTATACATGTGAAAATGTCTCGGTCCCCTGTTTGCCTCGGTGGCACGGAAAAAATGGGTGGAACTGACGTCAGCACGCCGACGAGGTCCTCTTATGGCTTCGATGACGTCATACGGTGTCGCGAGCGGAGCCGTGCTCGTTGACGTGGGAGAGCTAGGAAAGAATTTCCGTGGAATGCTGGTGCAGGGGATATTCACCTAAGTGTTCAGGCTAGTCCTTTGGGAGCAACTGTTTATGTTGCCACTCCAGAAACCAAAACCAGTGATCCGAGGGCAGAGGCCCTACAGATGGCACACGAGGTGGGGTGCCCAGTCGTGTGCACCGGCGGGGCAGCGAAGTGACAAGCACCACAACCCACAAAAAAGGTAACGAGGGCACTGAATAACACAGGATCTTCTCTTTGTATCTGGCAGGAACAACGAAGTTAAAATGCCCTAGTACCAAAATGTAGAATTAGTGCTACAACGGTCTTCAAGAGGACCTGTGATGCCGCTTCTGCCTCCCGTACTCTGGAGGCGGCACATCGGTCACGCGGTACGGTCATACTGCGGTGGAACGCACACTCGTTGACCTCTCATGGCACTGCTCCACACTTCAGGGAGGACGCTTTCCATTAGCTATGTTTTCTGATGACATGTCGCGCCGGCCCCGTCCAACAACAGAACTCCTTTAGATCCAAACAGACTCTTCCACTCTCTCACCGGAAGTGAAACCAGGCCACGCGGACACTTTCACAATACAACAGCCGGGAATGCACTTTTCGGTAAAAAAACCACATTCCTTCCTCCTAATTAATCAAATAAACGTCTCACTGAAGAACAGGGGCCAGCTTCGATCGGTAAACAGCTGTTACAACAACTTTTTTACTTTGCGATACCATTACAACGCATGCATTACCACGCATGCGTTGTACATCACGAAGTCATTACTACGCATTTTTTTAGAACGCATGGTCATTTACCACGCATGCCTTTACAACGAATTTTGTTGTAAAGGTATGTATGGTAAATGACCATGCGTTCTAAAAAACATGTAGACGATCCATGTCGTTGTAAGGAAACAGAGGCTGTTCCGTTTCCTCACAACGACGTGCACCGCCCCTCAGAGATGACGTGAAGCAGGAACCACGAGGAGAGAGGAACCATGAGGAGTGAGAGGTAAGGGGGATTGGGCATGGGGTGGGGGTTTCTTTTCTAGGGTTTAGGGTAGTGCAGTGGTGTTTGGGTGGGGTAGGGGGTCATGCTGGCGGTAGTGTTTTAGGGTTTAGGGTAGTGCAGTGGTGTTTGGGTAGTGTAGGGGGTCGTGCTGGGGGTAGTGTTTTAGGGTTTAGGGTAGTGAAGTAGTGTAGGGGGTCGTGCTGGGGGTAGTGTTTTAGGGTTTAGGGTAGTGCAGTGGTGTTTGAGTAGTGTAGGGGGTCATGCTGGTGGTAGTGTTTTAGGGTTTAGGGTAGTGCAGTGGTGTTTGTGTAGTGTAGGGGGTCATGCTGGGGGTAGTGTTTTATGGTTTAGGGTAGTGCAGTGGTGTTTGTGTTGTGTAGGGGGTCATGCGGGGTAGATTTAGGGTTTAGGGTAGTGCAGTGGTGTTTGGGTAGTGTAGGGAGTCGTGCTGGGGGTAGTGTTTTAGGGTTTAGGGTAGTGCAGTGGTGTTTGTGTAGTGTAGGGGGTTGTGCTGGGGGTAGTGTTTTAGGGTTTATGTTAGTGCAGTGGTGTTTGGGTAGTGTAGGGGGTAGTGCTGGGGTAGTGTTTTAGGGTTTAGGGCAGTGCAGTGGTGTTTGTGTAGTGAAGGGGGTCATGCTGTGGGTAGTGTTTTAGGGTTTAGGGTAGTGCAGTCCTGTTTGTGTAGTGTAGGGGGTCGTGTTTTAGGGTATAGGGTAGTGCAGTGGTGTTTGGGTAGTGTAGGGAGTCATGCTGGGGTTAGTGTTTTAGGGTTTAGGGTAGTGCAGTGGTGTTTGGGTAGTGTAGGGGTCGTGCTGGGGGTAGTGTTTTAGGGTTTAGGGTAGTGCAGTGGTGTTTGTGTAGTGTGGGAGGTCATGCTGGGGGTATATTTAGGGTTTAGTGTAGTGCAGCGGTGTTTGGGTAGTGTCGGGAGTCGTGCTGGGGGTAGTGTTTTAGGGTTTAGGGTAGTGCAGTGGTGTTTGGGTAGTGTAGGGAGTCGTGCTGGTGGTAGTGTTTTAGGGTTTAGGATAGTGCAGTTATGTTTGGGTAGTGTAGGGTGTTGTGCTGGGGGTAGTATTTTAGGGTTTAGGGTTGTGCAGTGGTGTTTGGGTAGTGGAGGGGGTAGTGTTTTAGGGTTTAGGGTAGTGCGCCCAACCAGCCACAATATCCATGGACAAAGGGGATCTTGACTCTTTGGAACGCTCCGTAAATTGAATAATTTGGGTCAAGGGCCCTACCACGTCCAAGACCTATCAATTCCTTTCTTGGGATCCCTCATATACTTGGAGAAAAAGGTACATAGTTTCTCATGAATTTCAGGCGTGTGTGTCACCTTCCCCTTCAGTGAGGGCCTGGGGCATTCTCCCCTCATCCTATTCCTGACCTCCCTTTCAAGGAGTTGATGGATTTTCCCCACCACATACTCTGCCACTTTGGCATCAGGTGTCCACTCTGCCGACCTAGGATGGTAAATTTGGGTAGGCTCGAACATGTCCGAGTGGACCCCGTCCCCAACCGGGGACTGAGAGGAGTGGGACTCTGGACGCCAAGGACGCCCCGAGTCCTTATCCTCATCGGAGGAGAAATCGTCCTCCGATACACCCTCTCCCTCTAAGGGAAACCCGCCGTCGGGGTCTACAATAGTGGTGACAGTGTTGCAATTTTCTCCGGGCCCCTCCTCCTCCCGGCAGGGTGCATGTTTTAGCGTTCGCACACTCTTGAGGAAGGTCTCCGTAAGTTTATCAAATCCTTCCAAGTGCCCCGCGTTATGCTTAACGGCCCTTTTATTCCCCATCTGGGAGCTACTTGGACCCGCCACCACCAGATCTGGGTCACTGAATACCCCAGTGATGCTTTTCACCAGCTTATCAACCTGATCCCGAAGAGGAGCCAGCGCCTTAGAAATAGCCAGAGAGAGGGCTTGGTCCACTGCTGGAGGGAGAAGTTGGGGGCCATTCCTCCTCCACTTCCTGGTAGGAGGAGTAAAAATGGTCTTCTGGAGAAGACATGATAGCAGAGGGTGTGAGCACAGAACAAATGCCCTTAAAATCCTTAAGACAGCCCCCTCGCCGGTGCTCCAACAGCTGGGCTTTCCCCGAAGCTGTTATAAGAATAGACTGAGGCACAATACCAATTACCACCACCAGGTGGCGCTGGTCACTAACGTGGCCGTGTGGGGAAATCACCGCGAAGCGGTGTCAAAATTAGGCGAGGGTTGGTCGGGAATCAAGCGGACAATAAAAGAGTGACCGGATTCCCAAATGCGCGTAAAGACCAGCGGGCGCGCTCGATGGAGCTGCCTCGCTCGGACCAGACGTGCCTGACAGGATCTCACCGCGCGCAGAGCACACAGCGGGAGAAACTGCGAGGGGGAGAACGCGCTCGGGCAAGAGCCTGCTGCGCAGGGAATATGAAACAATACCAAGGCAATAATGCTAATAACGTGCACAAGAAACCGCTATACAAACATCAACAACGTCAGATTAAGCCAAGAATGTAAGGAATGCACTTAACTGACGAGCAGTGAAGAAAGAGGAAGTGGAAGGGACGTCACGATATTATATACGATGGACTGTGATATGATTGGACTATAGTTGCCTTGGAGACTACCCCCTAATGGTTCATGGGTTGTGTAGTCTTTTGTTTAATGATTTTTGTGTTACGTTTTCTTTGAACTGCTATGCAAATAAAGTGAGGAAAGATATGCATAATCCTCGCCTCCGTCCTGCCATAGAATTCATTAAACTTTATTTGATCTGATTTAGAAACATAGATCATAAAAGTGTACATAAAAACAGTAAATCCTCTTTCCTAATACAATACAGTGAGAATTAATTAAAACCAGTAGGTAAAAACGGGTGTTACAAAGCCCGGTTCAGAGCAACTTCAGGTTAACAGAATCGTAAAGTTCAATGTTTCGCAAGATCAATCTCATGTACTTCGTGCAAAATACGCAATAAGGGATCCAAGTAAGATGTAACGCTCCAATACCTGACCAGTTTGCACTATATAAAACTGCAGAAAAACTAAAAATAAAAAGTGTTTTGCACACTTCTGTCATTGGGCTATATGTGGGCTACATCTGGGTGATATTTGTGCTACATTTGGGCTCTTTTTTTCTCTGGTGGCCATCTTGGGAGACTTATTTGTTATGAAGTTTCCTAATTTCGTCATTTACTGCAGTCTCCTCAGTAGGAAATGCTTTCAGTTTTTTACTTTGATTCCATCAAGAAGGCATTCAGATGTGTCACACATTTGCCATAAATTCAGAATGTTAGCACTCTAGTTGTTCATTAGATCACTGTAGTAAAGCTACTGCTCACCAGGGAGTTAACTGGAAGTCTACTGCTGGTATTGAAAGTGATTGTTTCAGTCTGCATGTCAGAATTTTCTAATGAAATAGAAGAGGATTTGAGATCTCACTTAAAACATGCCCTACATTTTCTTTCTGAAGCACTAACCATAATTTCTATGGCAAAATGAACCCCCTCATTTTGTTCCTTTTAAATTAAATGTTTTAAGTGTTACCAGTTTATTCCAATCAAGATGGCTTCAGGTGTGCCATACTTTTGTCATAAGTAAGACTGTTAGCGCTCTAGTTGTTCTTTAGAACACTCTGGGAAGCTGCAGTAGAACACAAAGGCATCAACTGACAGGCTGCTCCTGTTGAAATATAACAGGAAGATATTTGAGATCACACTTGAAACATGTCCTAATTTTTCTTTCTACAGCACTAACCATAATTTCTATGACAAAATGAACCCCATCATTTTGTTCCTTTATAAATTAAATGTTTTAAGTGTTACCAGTTTATTCCAATCAAGATGGCTTCAGGTGTGCCATACTTTTGTCAAAAGTAAAGCTGTTAGCACTCTAGTTGTTCTTTAGAACACTCTGAGAAGCTGCAGTAAAACACAAAGGAATCAACTGACAGTCTCTGCCCTTGTTGGATGTACATGTTTTACTGAGAATGTCAGACTTCATTCTCACATGACTGAGAAAGATAATGTGAATTTACAGAAAATATGCTCTCATTTTAGCTTCTGGAGCACCTTCCAAAACTGTATGGGACAAGCATGTGAAAATAGTTTTCTCTCAAACATGATTCATGATATCCCAGCAGAAGGTTTTTCACAGGGTAAAATCACCTTAGAACACACCACAATTCCTGAAATTAGTATGGTACCATCAACAAATGAATTCTAATGTAACTAAAGTCTGTTATCATCCTTTATAGTTCTCCTTTTGGTAACCCTCAAAATCTTCGATTCACTACAATGCATTTCAATGGGGTACTATCATTTATATTGGTCCCAAGATGGCTGCCAGCAATTCCAGGATGAAGTGCTGACAGCCAATCAGATCTCACGATGACATGTGTGGTTAGGCTCCGCCCAGATATATATGTGTTTTCTTTTTCAAATTTCTCAGGAACTACTGAACGGATTTACACCATTTAACCAAAAGGCATGACTCTGAACCAAGGGCTACCTTTTTGCCAAATTTGGTGTAATTCCGTTCAGCAGTTCGGGCTGTAGCTGCGATGAAAGGTTCCTAAAGAAAATTGCATGGGAAAAACACGTTTTGGGAGCCCCCTTTTTTCTCGGCCCCCACTTGACGAATCACCCCGAGACTTTCAGGATAGGAGCGGACCGGAGCGGGCCACGAGTTTTGAAAATTTTGCGAAGATTCGTCAACCGGCGCCAAAGTTATTTCAAATAGAATGTTGCGGATTTCCTATGGAAAATCGGTCCTAACTATAACTATCTACTGGTGACCGCCAGTAGATAATAGATATATATATATATATATATTCTTCACCAAAAAGATAATCACGCAGCACTCTCCCAGGGGGTAGATTTAATAAATGGTTTTATTCCTTTAGTAAGCCATTACTCCTTCCACCACCAACGCGTTTCAACCGACAGGTCTTGATCACGGTGCAAAGTAGATAATAGATATATATATATATATCTATATATATATATCATCGATTCCGTTGCTTCCTCAGAGTTTCCTCACAAACGGGCACGGACCACCAAGTTAGTGCAAATTAGTTTATTCAAATGCAGCCATTACGTGTTTCGGCTCTTGCGAGCCTTGATCACATGACTAGCGCCGCGGCCTCATTGATGTTTTTATAGTGTCAGGTGCTTGGTGCATAATACGCAATCATAGACATAAAAGATACATTTGCTCAATATTAATTCATTGTTTTCTTTTCACAAATTTCATAAAAACCAGTAAAAGCAGAGAAAATATTATTGTTCTTAAAAATGACTATATCACATTATTGTTTGCTTTTGGCTTATTAATACATTTTACACATTATATATTGCGGCTCAGGGAAAAAACGGGCATCAATTCTGCCATTGTTACGGAATCTCTATAAAATACATTTTACTCCTTTATGTTATTGTTGCCACTGACCCCTGGCTTTAGTGACTATAATTCACTAATATTCTATAGCCCATCTTGTATTTAATACATGTGCAAAATGGTCACATAAAGTGCAAATGGGCATATTCATGGTAACAAAGTGCATCTTTTATTGTCGCCCTCTCCCATTGTGTCAAAAAGTGCATAAGTGCAATGTGAAGTTCATCCAAGAACCCTCTATTTTTAAATCATATTGTTACAAGCTACCCAATTTTTACTATTTTCTATTTTCTATTGTTTATAGTTGTTTTTTCATTTGTAAGCTCCGAATTGGAAATTTTAGCTTAGTTTTGTTTGTGACTCAATAGCTTTGTATTGGTATAAATACCTAATTTATGCCCTAATTTCTTATATCTTATATTGCAGCCTATTTCTTTTGTTTTCTTAGTTGGCACTGTCCCTGCATGATATGTAAACTGTGTTATTATCTTTACACTATGTTTATGTGGATATTCCCCTTTATCTCATAGTGTTAATGTAGGATTGACCAGTTGTGAAACTGGATTCAGCTCTAATCCCTTCAATTTCTGCCATGATATTTAGCTTTGTGGTTTTATTATTTTTTAGAGGCATGTGTATAGATCTTCCGATGTATTGAGACCCCCTGGGTATTTGGAGTCTAGTTCTAGAATGTAGCGAGTCTCCAATTTTCTTAACCTGCTCTCTCTGTTACCCCCTCTTCTGCTGGGTGGAATCGCATCAATAAGGTAGTACTTAAGATCTTGTGTGTTCGAATTGTGTAGGTCCTTGAAATGCTGTGCTACTGGGTATGTGTCATCTTGATTTGCTATTGCTCTCATGTGTTGCAGCATCCTCTTGTGTGCTTGGAGTTTAGTACTCCCTATATATTGTAAATCGCACGAACACTGCAACACATAGATGACGTGGTCAGTTTTGCATGTCAAGACTTTAGAGATCTTCCTTTCTTTATCGCCAAACGGGGTCCGAAAAGTTGTTTTATTCACACCTTGTTGGCAAGCTCTGCAGGTTTTACATTTGTAGAAGCTTTTGCGATGTGCCAGCCAACTGGTTCCCGCAATGGTTTCTGGGCTGGTTTTAGCAAGGCTTTCTCTCATAGAGGGTCCCCTACTGTAAGTGATTGTTACTTTATTTGGTAGTGTATGTCCAATCACTGGGTCACTGAGCACCAGGGGCCAATTCCGTTTAATTATGGACCTCAGGCTTTGCTCCTGTATGCTGAAGCCCATGATTTTTCTAAACTCTTTGGCCTCTGGCTCCTCTTTGCTGAGGATACTCTCGCCAGTGGTTTGAACACCGCTGCCCATGGGGTTGCTGTTTTTGTCCCTCAATAAAACAGCCCTAGCTAGTGTCGTGGATTTCGTGATTGCCCTGTTTATTACTTTAGGCGAATAATATATATATATATATATATATATATATATATATATATATATATATATATATATATATATATATATATATATATATATAGAGAGAGAGAGAGAGAGAGATCTTTAAAATAAAAGTAAGTTGTTTAATCTGAAATTCAATGTTTAGGAGGATTCTGGAAAACCTTTCATACGGCTTCATAGAAAAATGAAAATGAGAACTATATTATCGAAGAAGCAAAGTGTAAAGAATTGTGGTATATCAGGATTAGACAATAATTCTCTCTAAATTATTGAGTGCCTCACAGCTATGCTTGGGACAGATGAAGCCTTCCCATGTTTTTTGTTGGCTGTAAAAGGGCAACACCAGGTAAAGGGAAAAAAGAACAAATCCAATTTGAATAATTTTTGCCACTTGCACAAGTGGGATTAGAGTAGGTTTTACATACAATTCCAGTCCACGCTGCACAATTCCACCCCACACAATTCCACTCCATGCCACATGATTTCACTCCACACAATTCCACACCACTCAATTCCACTCCACGCCACACAATTCCACTCTACTTCACACAACTCCACTACATGCCACTCCACTTAATTCCACTCCATCCCACACAGTTCCATGCTACTCCACGCCACACAATTCCACGCCACACAATTCCACGCCACACAATTCCACTCCACACAATTCCACACCACACAATTCCACTCCACACCACACCACATAATTCAACTCCTCTCCACAATTCCACACCACACACTTCCACTCTACACAATTCCACGAAATGCAATTCCAAGCTACTCCATGCCTCACAAATCTACTTCACTCTATGCCACACAATTTCACTTCATGCTTCACAATTCCACCACACTCCACGCCACAAAATTCCACTACACACAATTTTACACCACTCCTTGCAATACAATTCCACTCCACACAATTCCACACTTCACAATTCCACTCCATGTCACAAAATTCCACTCCAACCAATTCTACTCCACGCCATACAATTCCACATCACTCCACGCCACACAATTCCACTTCATTCCACACCCCACAATTCATGCAAGACAATTCCACTCGAAGCTACACAATTCCATGCCACACAATTCCACTCCAGGAAACGCCACACAATTCCACTCCACTACATGTCACACAATTCCACTCCTCTCCATACAATTCCACTCCAGTCCATGTCACTCAATTCCACTCAATAGCACACAATTCAACTCTACTCCACACAATTCCACTGCACACAATTCCACACCATGCAATCCCACGCCACACTATTCCACACCTCACAATTCCACTCTATGTCACACAATTCCACTCACCACCACACAGTTTGCTTCCACTTCACAAAATTTCACTTCAAGCCACACAACTCCATACCACTCATGCCACACAATTCCAATCCACTCCAACCAATTCCACTCTATGCCACACAGTTACACTCCATGCCACACAATTGCACTCCACGCCACACCAGTGCCCTCTGCGCCACTCCACTCCACTCAATGCCACTCCACTCCACACAATGCCACTCCACTCCACACCAATCAATGTAATTCCACTTCACTCCATTCAGTGCCACTCCACACCACACAGTGCCACTCCACACCATAGAATGTCACTGCACTTTACACCACAGAATGCCACTCTACTCTATGCCATTCCACTCCATGCCGCAAAATGCAACTCCACTCCACTCACTGCGACTTCACTCCACTCCACTCAATTTTAATTGTATTTAATGGCACTTACCGCCCCTGACGAGGCATTGAAGCACTTTGTGGCATTCCGCTCCCCTCTATGCCACTACACTCCACTTCATGTCATACAATGCCACTCCACTCTACACAATGCCACTCCACTCTACACAATGCCACTTTACTCCACACAATGCCACTCCACACAAAGCCACTCCACTCTACACAATGCCACGCCACTCCATGCCACACAATGCCGCTCCACACAATGTCACTCTACTCCACTCCACACAATTCCACTCTACTCCGCTCCAAACAAAGCCACTCCATGCCACCAAATGCCACTGCAGGCCCCACAATGCCACTCCACTTCATTGCACTCCAAAAAAGCCAATAGATCTCACATAGGCAAGACGTATTGGCTTTGCCACTGCTTGTTTTAAATTGATTTTACAGTCTAATTCTGGTGCAATAAGATATTTCATCTAATTTTAAATCACAGGTCTAATGTAAATTGTGCTTGGTCCCTATTTTTTAACCTTGTAATTTTATCCAGGTAATACCTTAATTTAGTTGCACAACTAGAAAGGTAAATAAATGTGTGGTAATACCGGTTGCAAAGTCCACTGCTGTATGTTGCTCTCCTTTAGCCGATGGGAAATTCTGAATTGGGTTCCAAAACTGACCTGATACCAGGTGATAAAGCTATTTCCCCCAGTCGGATTATGACCCCAAGTTATTCATGAGACTTATAACGAAACCATAACTGTATATGTCCCAAAGTGCAGTATGGCCATCTGAAGGGAATGCAATATCCTGCAATACTGCCATACTTATGGGTCCCAAGAAGTAAGTGTGGTCTATGTCAAGTGGAGCTGCTGCAACAATTAATCTGGTGGGCCAGATGCAAACTCCCCATGGTGCAGATGGGATCCAATTAATGTCACATTGACTGCATTTTGTCTCTCCTTGTTGAGAGCAGAGGACATTGTTGTAAATACCCAGGACTATCCATTGGCCACAAAGAAAAGGCACATAGGTCCTCAATGCTCCCAACCGCTGAATACTCTAAATTTACTTTCATCCAGTGACTTCTGATTCTATGATAAAGCTATTTCCCCCGGACGGACTTCAGGAAGGGACTCATGAGCTGGCTCTTTGACTAAGACCTGCAGCACAGCGCCTGGATACCCTCTTGGGTGATAAACTGCACTCTAGAAATACTATTTGATTTGATTATTGTACATGTCCAACATGCACACCAGAAATCGTTTATCCAACTACCACTGGTAACATTGCCCTTACTTGTGGAGCACTGGGTCATGGGTGCAAAGAGATACATTATAAATTATTGGTAATGACTTGCTGCTCTGGCAAGAGCCATAATCAATTGTTTGTGGTTTAAGATTTCGTTCTGGCGATTTTGGGTCTCTGAATTATGATGGGTCTGTACATATTTTGTGTGTTGACAAAGACCTTCTAATAAAAGCCAAACATAACTTTAAACTCCTTTTCACTAGGGCTTCTCCTTAGATTAAAAGCAGAAATTGAGAAAAGTGATACCACAATAAAACCAACACTGACAATTGCTTAATGGGATTAGCTCAATTGTGAGATGGGATTAAAAGTAATTGGCATAACTAAGCCATCTATAAATGCATCTTCAGCTGAGTTGAAAATGCGATTTGGAAATGAATCAATATACTTCATGGCTTTCTCATCACCCTTCTTAGTCCTAGGAGAAATGAACTGCCACAAACAAAGATTACCCACATTTTTGGGTGATTCAAATTTCCTCGAATTTGAGGGTTCAAAAGAGCTTAATTTGAGCCAGTGGTTTCTGATGCTCAGCACAGCACTCAATTGTTAACACCGGCGCTTGTGACAGTCTGCCACAAGCTGGTGCTGTCTAGCTAATTTAGAGATGACAACAACAACAGTTAATTTTTAATTCAATATACATTAAAACTGACTATTACCTGCCACCCAAGCTATCTTATAGCTATGGGGGTCTGAAATAATCCGAATTGTCACACTTGTAGGAGTGTCATGGTTAGTAGTTGTGTTGTTATTATCATTGGCAGCATGGCAGAAGCAATGTGTGGTACAAGCTACAGTGGTGTCCTGGCACTTATTTTTTTACAAATTAAGCACTGGTTCAAAGTTTGCGGAGCATGCGGAACAGTGGTACAGGTTATGTACAGTAAAGTACCTTTACTGTTGTTTTGATGCCCTGCAGATCAGAGCAGTCTCTTGCAGACCAGAATCGTTTCATTGTGAAACCCTGCTGGGAAGGCCATGACGGTTTGCTTTTTTCCCCTGAGGAGGCTTGTGGGTAAGGGCAGGCCCTCACAGGGCAGTACATTGCTTATCGGCCTTGCCTACCAAGCAGGTTTTAGCTGTCTAATTGCAAAAGGCCTCTTGTGGACCATACTGAAAACTTAAAGTGAGCTTGGAGCTCGCTCATTGCTTACCATTGATTGTCTTTATTGTTACTCTCACTTGAGTTCTTCTTATTCAATACGCTTGCCTTTCTCGGCCACCAGTTACATCATCACACGTTTTTTTTTTTTTCCCCCAGTGCCACAAAGCATCATCAATTTTGTTTTTTGCTGATGGTGTACAACATCGGGGAAAAGCATTGGCAAAGCCTATAGGTCAAAAATGCAAGACTTATTGGCTTTGACAGTACTTGTTCAGGTTGTGCTCAGCAAGTGCTGACTCAGCCACATTCTGCATCTTGATCCATCTGTTTATACATTGTCTAACAGAACAGGGAGCCTCCTGCTTGGCTCTGAATTGCAAACCACTGACTATGTCGATGGTAAACAATTTGCTTACAACACTGATAGTAACAGACTAACCCTGCAGCCAACCTATCATGGAGTTGGAGTGAGAGACGTGGTTGGTGCCAAGTAAGAATTTCTTTTAACACGTACTTGTACTTCCTACTTGGGGCCTTACCTCCTTCACAGGGATTCACTATGAAAAAGAGCAAACCTCATTGTAGGGACCAGTGGGGTAATGAAAGTTTAAGGGGCCACCCTGCAATGTACACGGAGGGGCCCCACTCCGGACTTAATCCGGAGCGCTCAGGCCTGAGTACTGTGCTGAGGGGGCTCCGTGCAGCTCGGGGGCCCCCCGCACCGCGGGGGATGCGGAGGTCTGTGTTACGCCCCTGGTAGGGACCACCCTCTATCACACAGAGTTTCAATATCTTTTAAAAAAACATCTTTTTCTGGGTTGAAATGCCTTCGCCAACATTTTTTAAAAAGGCACACTGTTCTGGGGGTCTGCCTTGACATGTCGTGACATGACGTGACATGTTGAAAAAGATATTTGATGTGGTCTTCAAAAAGTTCTTCTATCTACATTTGTGGCAAAATGTTGGACTGCTCGCTAGACCTAATGAAGCCAAGGGGACCATCATTTCTCCAGGAAAGATCTCCGATTCCCACACATCGATTTTAAAAGATTCAACCCAGGCCTAACCCTAACGTATGTAATCCAAGAAGGGGAATCATATTTATGTATGTTCATGTTTTTCAATTTGAATAGATACTTCCATTTTCTCCTTTACAAATATGTTCAACACTATGGGCCTAATTATGATGTTGGGCGGAGGATTACGATGCGACCGCCAATAGGGTGATTGTAAACATGCATTTTACAGTGGAATCTTGTGCGGTGGGCGGAAAAGGCCCGCAGCACAAGCTTCCATTGTAAAATGCATGTTTTGAAACATCCCTGCACCGTGTGGCAGGTACTGCCTCACGGTGCCTGCCACACGGTGCAGGCATGTTTAGGGAGGAATCACTGCGGAGAGCCAGGGAGGAATGGGGCCCTGCTAGGGCCCCCAAAGTCACTTTCCACCTGCCTTTCCATGGCAGGTGGACCGCCATGAAAGGGCAGGCGGAAAGTGCCATCCTAATCCTGACGGTGGAGCAGGGTCTAGCTCCACCATCATTGGGGGATTATGGTGCCTTCCAACGCACTGATGGGCTCCTTGAACCTGTTGGAAGCGCAACGGACGGTCCCTTCGCTCGATGCCTCTGCCCGACGCATCGTAATGCGGCAGGCAGCCTGCAGGGGCAGATGTCGGTGGGACCGTCCCACCGACATCATAATCAGCCCCTATGCGTATCTACAATAAACATATGGATTATTCTTTAGGCACGTTACATTTTCATGGTAATGTTATTGTAGCTGCCAACAACAAATGGAGACGTAATTTGCCGATAGCTGCCCCCGGGACATATACTTCATTATCATCAACATCCACCAATATTATTTCTAGTGTATCTAGTGGTTCTCACTGGGTGTCCTTGGGCAACATAATATGAAGCAGAGTTGTAGCAGGAATTCTGAGAAAACAGAGAAAGCTAAAGTACGCCCTGCATTGTATGTAGGGTGTTTCACCAACTGATAAAATGAAAAACTTCTAAATTATACTCTGTTTGTGTAGTTAAGGATGGGAGTTCAGGAATCGTTGACATAAAGAGAGTTTAATTAAAGTCTGTGGCAGCATAAGAAACAGGAGAAGCTACATCTTTCAGAATGAAACCACTCATCATACCAGGAGAGCGATGCATGACATTAAGAGTTATTGTGCATTTAACTGTGAGATATTCAGCTTGAATATTTGATTCATGGTGCTGAATTTTGTTATCCTTGGGGATGAAGACAGCTCCCTCTCCAGTATGCGAGCTTACACAATACACAAATATGCTATTTCAGGGACAGATGAGTTGGTTATACAACTTTCCGTATTTCTCAGATGTACTTAACTAGAAATTAGAGGCCTCATTTATAGGTTGGTGGGTGAGAGAGAAAGTTAAATACGAAAATATTTGGGGCCGTTTCTGCAGGAGCCGATGTGGCATCAAAAGCCATGTGGCATCAAAAGCCATTTGGCTGGTGCAAGATTAGAAAACATTCTCGGGTGTGCTGACTGGTCCAAAGTTACTACTTTTAGGACGTTCTATTGTAAGCTAATACAGCATTTGGCATTGTCCGTAGTGAATAACCTTTAAACATGCATAATAGAGCCTCCAACCTTGTAATAAAATTACTGATTCTCTTAGCCATTTGGGGAAGGAGAGCCCTGGTTTTATTAAAGACACAGAAGTAAATATTATCCTATTACTTGAATTTCAACTCATTTTTACTGGGATTTCATGATAAATTATTTAATTCCCTAGTTCCGTTTTTGACTACCCAGGCGGCATACTAAAAAAGTGAAGCGACCCTTTCGGAATTGGGAAATCTGCTGGTCCAGGATGATTGCTCCATTTCTTGGAAACAAGAAGGGTGAAGCTGTATGGCTCATTTTGGGATTTGGGGCTAGATGTATGACCATTTCATTTTGCGACTCGCAAAATGTGATTTTTAGCGACTTGCAATTAGCAACTCGGAAAATGAAATGTAATAATGTGTCTCAGACCACAAAAAATAGAGAGTTACCCCAGTTAGACCAAAAGGGACCTGGTAGTTATCACTTATAAAAAACAAGATTCCCTTATGTGCCGTGTTACTGACCTCAAGTAATATACACTGAACCAAGTCACACAATCCAATAATGAATATCTAACAGTCTATTTAGTTCAAATAAATTTATTTCATACAGAACAAAAAAAAGATCTTTTTAATTTCATTATTTAAAATTTGTTAAAAACCATCATGACAATTCATCTAATTATCAACAATGCGTATTAATCAAAAACTTTTCTTAAAAATATACATTTGTCCAATTACAACATCAATTTTATACACATAGAGAAAAAAATTTGTATCAAAGGACAATGTGTCACATAGAAAAAATAGTATCAAAGAACAGTGTGTCGACACAGCGTTTCGGTGGTTCTTTTTGTTTTCTTTCCACCTTCTTCAGGACTTATTCAAATTTCACAACTTTTTCATAAAATTCATAAAAATCATATAATACATCTAAATGCGTACTACCAGAGAAATTCCGTACGTGCAGGCATATTTGAGTCGCAGTGCACCTTTTCAAGGATATGTTTTTCTTCAGATATTATCCTTTATGATATCTTGAGAAAATTGGATTTTTTCAAACTAAGTGAAACCACTTGGGATGCAATCTCCAGTGAGTAAACATTTTTTCACCCTCAGTTTTATCTGTTTACTCTCCTGTACCAATTTTGGACGTAGTTTAATTAGTCTCATCTGATCCTTTCTTATTCCACTTTTGTAATTCAGGGCCATTCTTTTTCAATTGATCAGACCCAAAGATACTCCTTTCCCCTTTTTTTTGTTATCAGTGATTCGATGTAACAGCCTTCTGGTTCCGTTTGTCGACACACTGTTCTTTGATACATTTTTTTTTGTATTTAGGGGCCGATTACAATGCGGTAGGGAACGGCTCCGACCATTGGTCGGAGCCGTTCGACCGCATCGTAATCAGCCGGTCGGATTCCTTTCCGACCGACCCAATACGATGGAGTTGGTCGGAAAGGAATGCAACCAGTCATTCCGACTGGCTTCCGAGCCCGTCTGCCAGTCGGCAGTCGGAATGCTTTCAGTAATCCCAAGGGCGGCTTTTTCCGCCCTTGGGATTACGATGTCGGGTCGAGACAGCCTTTCTGTGCCGGCCTTTCCGACACGGAAAGGCTGTTGGAACTCTACTTTGGACGTCCCCAGCAGGGCACCTTTTGGTGCGTGGCCTCCGGTTGGAGGCCGAGGGGGCACCTATGGTGCCCCCCTGTCGATCCCTGCGCCTTGTGGCAGGCACCTTGAGGTGCCTGCCACGGGGTGCAGGGATGAACTGCACATCGCATTTTTACAATGGGAGCATGCATTCCGGTCGGAATGCATGCTCCCATTGTAAAGTATAGGCATGCGACCGAACAGTGTTCGGTCGCATTCTAATTAGTCGGTCGGAACCGCCGACCGGGTGTCGGTCGGTCCATTTGACCGAGACGATGTCAGGCGGAGGAAACTCCTTCCGACATAGGGGTCGATTCCGATTCGGGCCGGAAAAAGCACCGACCGACTCGGATCCGGAAAAAATACCGACCGACACACACCCGTGGCGCCCGACACGCCAAGTACGATGCAAGGCGCGAAAAATCCGACCGACACGTAACGAAACCAAGCCGACCGACCGAGCCGCACGGAAAACAGCAATCCGGCCGGAAAAACACGCGAATCCAACCGACCGACACGCACCCGGAACAAATCCGACCGGTGTGTTACACGCTAACTCCAAACCGCTAAGTACGATGCAAGGCGCGAAAACCACGAGCGAGTCGGACGGAGGACAAGCCGTACGACCGACACGCATACAAAACCGAGCCGAAGCAACACAATACACCGCGACCAACGCGTACGCAGCATAGAAAACTGCACAAACACAGCGTGAACGAAACGGAAAAAACCGTACGAGACCAATGCAGGGTCCGACTCGGTCACAAGAACGTTTCCAACATACACAAACAGCACAAAGGAAAAATCACCCAAAAAAGGCCAAACAAGCAATTACCAAGCCAATAAATACTGGGGGGTGGGGACAGAGAACAAAGACACACCCACAACTCCACCTATATAAAGGACACAAATCACTACCATGAGCCTTTGCAAATGCCATTCCACTGCCAGCACCCAAGAGGAAGCAACCACACACCCACAGCTCATCCCTCACACAAGCCACACACCATCAGCACACCTACAAATACCTACCTCACATACACCCAGCAAAACACACACTCACACACCCTCACCTGCACACCAACACACACATCACTCACCATCACCACCCATCACCATGCCCCCCAAGAAGAATCACAAGTTCCTAGATTGTGAATTGGAAGTCCTGGTAGACGAGATCCTCAGGGTAGAGCCACAGCTGTTTGGCACATTGGTCCAACAGACCCCCATGTCGCAGAAAACCAAGATGTGGGAGAGGATCATCAACAGGGTGAATGCACAATCACCATGTCGGTGCACAAGGACCGACATCCAGAACAGGTGGTATGACGTGCGCAGGAGGGTACGGAAACTGCTGAAGCAAGACTACATCAACAGCCAACACACCGGCAGTGGCCCTCCTGCCAAGCCAATATACCTCAGGCCCTGGGAGGAGAAGGTGCGGGCCATCCTACCGCCAGTGAGCATATATGGACTAGAGGACATTCCAGAGCCTGGTGAGTACACAACAAATGTACACAATATACTGCCACAAAACACACACACATCACTGTCAAGGGGAGAGTCAAACCATGCACTCATAGCAATCACACAGCAACCAGAACAGAATCATCCCAAAATGTGTATGTCAGTCAGAGAAACACAACACATGCCATCAAAAAAGTCACATCCAACCGTGCCAACACATGTACAAACACAACCACAACTACAGCTAGGCAGTGGCACAAATAGAACTAACAAACACATCCACACATGTAGCCACCACAACAACACCAACACACAGTGAAGACCACTCAAAGGAAGGAATTCTGTGTATGCTGGCCAAGTCAGTGTAGCCAATAGCATCATGGGAGTCGCAGTCACACATATTGCCCGCCCCAAAACTGTCCCATCAACACCACCATGAACCATGCGCACATCACAGGGAGTGGAGAAGGACTCACAAGATGGCTGACACTGGCTACTGCTGTGAGGAGCACAAGGCCCTGCTGGCAACTGTGCACCAACAAACAGCAGGACACCACTGACTGACATCCTGAGAGACAACTTACACTCCCTGCAATGCAAGCACGTTCCATGGTGGGATATCTGGCTGGCTGGGTGGGAAGGGGGACTTGCAGCACTGACTATAGTCACCAGCACCTCCCCTCACACCCCCCAACACAAACTCCACAGTACCCACCTGGGAGAATGCAATGCCCTCCATCCTAACACAAGATCCCACAAAGCACCACCACCCTGGGTTATGTTGTGTGAAGCACAGGGACACTCTTGGGACTCTTAGCCAAACAACTGCCAGGACAACACTCCCAGCCATCCTGTCAGCACAGCCAGCCCACCCCACAGGGAAGCAGAGTCAAAAGGAAGGAAGCATGGGCATGCTGGGAAGGGTGGTGGAGGCAATAGCATCATGGGAGTCGCAGTCACACATATTGCCCGCCCCAAAACTGTCCCATCAACACCACCATGAACCATGCGCACATCACAGGGAGTGGAGAAGGACTCACAAGATGGCTGACACTGGCTACTGCTGTGAGGAGCACAAGGCCCTGCTGGCAACTGTGCACCAACAAACAGCAGGACACCACTGACTGACATCCTGAGAGACAACTTACACTCCCTGCAATGCAAGCACGTTCCATGGTGGGATAACTGGCTGGCTGGGTGGGAAGGGGGACTTGCAGCACTGACTATAGTCACCAGCACCTCCCTCACACACCCCCAACACAAACTCCACAGTACCCACCTGGTAGAATGCAATGCCCTCCATCCTAACACAAGATCCCACAAAGCACCACCACCCTGGGTTATGTTGTGTGAAGCACAGGGACACTCTTGGGACTCTTAGCCAAACAACTGCCAGGACAACACTCCCAGCCATCCTGTCAGCACAGCCAGCCCACCCCACAGGGAAGCAGAGTCAAAAGGAAGGAAGCATGGGCATGCTGGGAAGGGTGGTGGAGGCAATAGCATGATGGGAGTTGTAGTCACAGCCCTACATCCCCCACCACATGGCCCAGCAAGCTCACACTCACGCATGCACATCCCACAGAGAGTGGAAAGACCCATCAAAGATGTCTGACACTGTTGCTGTGTCGTGGGGAGCACAAGGGCATGCTGGGTACTGCACACCAACCAACAGCAGGACACCACTGTCAGCCATCTTGCCATTGCCCTCACACCCACACCCACTGAACTCCACACAAAAGCAAGTAAGTATGGGAATGCTGGCAAGTGGGGTGGAGGCAATGGCATGATGGGAGTCGTAGTCACAGACATAGCTCACCGCCACAACTGTCCCATCAACACCACCCTGAACCATGCTCACATCACAGGGAGTGGAGAAGGACTCACAAGATGGCTGACACTGGCTACTGCTGTGGGGAGCACAAGGCCCTGCTGGCAACTGTGCACCAACAAACAGCAGGACACCACTGACTGACATCCTGAGAGACAACTTACACTCCCTGCAATGCAAGCACGTTCCATGGTGGGATATCTGGCTGGCTGGGTGGGAAGGGGGACTTGCAGCACTGACTATAGTCACCAGCACCTCCCCTCACACCCCCAACACAAACTCCACAGTACCCACCTGGTAGAATGCAATGCCCTCCATCCTAACACAAGATCCCACAAAGCACCACCACCCTGGGTTATGTTGTGTGAAGCACAGGGACACTCTTGGGACTCTTAGCCAAACAACTGCCAGGACAACACTCCCAGCCATCCTGTCAGCACAGCCAGCCCACCCCACAGGGAAGCAGAGTCAAAAGGAAGGAAGCATGGGCATGCTGGGAAGGGGGTGGAGGCAATAGCATGATGGGAGTCGTAGTCACAGACATTGCTCAGCCTCACAACTGGCCCATCAACACCACCCTGAACCATGCTCACATCACAGGGAGTGGAGAAGGACTCACAAGATGGCTGACACTGGCTACTGCTGTGGGGAGCATAAGGCCCTGCTGGCAACTGTGCACCAACAAACAGCAGGACACCACTGACTGACATCCTGAGAGACAACTTACACTCCCTGCAATGCAAGCACGTTCCATGGTGGGATATCTGGCTGGCTGGGTGGGAAGGGGGACTTGCAGCACTGACTATAGTCACCAGCACCTCCCCTCACACCCTCCCAACACAAACTCCACAGTACCCACCTGGTAGAATGCAATGCCCTCCATCCTAACACAAGATCCCACAAGCACCACCACCCTGGGTTATGTTGTGTGAAGCACAGGGACACTCTTGGGACTCTTAGCCAAACAACTGCCAGGACAACACTCCCAGCCATCCTGTCAGCACAGCCAGCCCACCCCACAGGGAAGCAGAGTCAAAGGAAGGAAGCATGGGCATGCTGGGAAGGGGGTGGAGGCAATAGCATGATGGGAGTCGTAGTCACAGACATTGCTCAGCCTCACAACTGGCCCATCAACACCACCCTGAACCATGCTCACATCACAGGGAGTGGAGAAGGACTCACAAGATGGCTGACACTGGCTACTGCTGTGGGGAGCACAAGGCCCTGCTGGCAACTGTGCACCAACAAACAGCAGGACACCACTGACTGACATCCTGAGAGACAACTTACACTCCCTGCAATGCAAGCACGTTCCATGGTGGGATATCTGGCTGGCTGGGTGGGAAGGGGGACTTGCAGCACTGACTATAGTCACCAGCACCTCCCCTCACACCCCCCAACACAAACTCCACAGTACCCACCTGGGAGAATGCAATGCCCTCCATCCTAACACAAGATCCCACAAGCACCACCACCCTGGGTTATGTTGTGTGAAGCACAGGGACACTCTTGGGACTCTTAGCCAAACAACTGCCAGGACAACACTCCCAGCCATCCTGTCAGCACAGCCAGCCCACCCCACAGGGAAGCAGAGTCAAAAGGAAGGAAGCATGGGCATGCTGGGAAGGGGGTGGAGGCAATAGCATGATGGGAGTCGTAGTCACAGACATTGCTCAGCCTCACAACTGGCCCATCAACACCACCCTGAACCATGCTCACATCACAGGGAGTGGAGAAGGACTCACAAGATGGCTGACACTGGCTACTGCTGTGGGGAGCACAAGGCCCTGCTGGCAACTGTGCACCAACAAACAGCAGGACACCACTGACTGACATCCTGAGAGACAACTTACACTCCCTGCAATGCAAGCACGTTCCATGGTGGGATATCTGGCTGGCTGGGTGGGAAGGGGGACTTGCAGCACTGACTATAGTCACCAGCACCTCCCCTCACACCCCCCAACACAAACTCCACAGTACCCACCTGGTAGAATGCAATGCCCTCCATCCTAACACAAGATCCCACAAAGCACCACCACCCTGGGTTATGTTGTGTGAAGCACAGGGACACTCTTGGGACTCTTAGCCAAACAACTGCCAGGACAACACTCCCAGCCATCCTGTCAGCACAGCCAGCCCACCCCACAGGGAAGCAGAGTCAAAAGGAAGGAAGCATGGGCATGCTGGGAAGGGGGTGGAGGCAATAGCATGATGGGAGTCGTAGTCACAGACATTGCTCAGCCTCACAACTGGCCCATCAACACCACCCTGAACCATGCTCACATCACAGGGAGTGGAGAAGGACTCACAAGATGGCTGACACTGGCTACTGCTGTGGGGAGCACAAGGCCCTGCTGGCAACTGTGCACCAACAAACAGCAGGACACCACTGACTGACATCCTGAGAGACAACTTACACTCCCTGCAATGCAAGCACGTTCCATGGTGGGATATCTGGCTGGCTGGGTGGGAAGGGGGACTTGCAGCACTGACTATAGTCACCAGCACCTCCCCTCACACCCCCCAACACAAACTCCACAGTACCCACCTGGGAGAATGCAATGCCCTCCATCCTAACACAAGATCCCACAAGCACCACCACCCTGGGTTATGTTGTGTGAAGCACAGGGACACTCTTGGGACTCTTAGCCAAACAACTGCCAGGAAAACACTCCCAGCCATCCTGTCAGCACAGCCAGCCCACCCCACAGGGAAGCAGAGTCAAAAGGAAGGAAGCATGGGCATGCTGGGAAGGGGGTGGAGGCAATAGCATGATGGGAGTCGTAGTCACAGACATTGCTCAGCCTCACAACTGGCCCATCAACACCACCCTGAACCATGCTCACATCACAGGGAGTGGAGAAGGACTCACAAGATGGCTGACACTGGCTACTGCTGTGGGGAGCACAAGGCCCTGCTGCCAACTGTGCACCAACAAACAGCAGGACACCACTGACTGACATCCTGAGAGACAACTTACACTCCCTGCAACGCAAGCACGTTCCATGGTGGGATAACTGACTGGCTGGCTGGGTGGGAAGGAGGTCTGGCTGTCAACCAAACACAAGCAATGCAGACCATGTTCACACCCCAGAAAATACATAGAAATGCCCAAATAATGCAGGACAATGTGCCACACCAATATCAACTCCTGACTGTGACGACTTAGGACAATGCAATGTACAGGCCCGCACCCAGAGGCACAGTCACAACTGTCATGTGTGTCAACCACTGATGCCTGCAGAAACATGACATACATTGTTTGTGTCTCCCAAAAACAGGTGATGATGGGGACACAGCAGCAGACGCTGAGGAGTCCCAGTCCCAGGCTCAAGAGGATGCCGAGCTCACTGGCGTCGTACAGCCTCTGTCCTCCTCGGACGATGAAGAACAACCTGGCACATCCGGTGCAAGTCAACATGCAGCACCAGCAGGACCACCAGCTGCAGCACCAGCAGGACCACCAGCTGCACCCCCTGCACCCACCCCTACAACGACTGTCACCACGAATACCATCCCTGCCGACATGGACAGAATAAGGAGCAACACCAGCACAGTGACCCTGGACCAACCTGGGGCCATGGACACCACCACCACCACCAACCCCCAAGGTGGACCAGGGTTATCTGTGCGTGCCACTGCACACACTGCACATGTCAGCAGGGGTGGTGGGAGGGTGGGAGACAGAGGTCGCTGCTTGCAGACGTTGCTGGTGTGCATGACAACCCACAACTGGTACGCATAGCTGATGCGTACCAGTCCAGCACCGGAGAGCTCAGCCAGGTAGTGGGGCTCCTCAGAGACATTAAACAGCAGCAGGCTGCCCATCATGCCCGCTTGGACTCCCACATGTCCCACGTGGAGTCACACATGTCCCGTGTGGACTCACACATGTCCCGCGTGGAGTCCAAGTGGGATGCACTGCATGAGATGACGGCGGTGCACAGGGACATTTTACAATGCCTCCGCCAGATGAACAGCAACCAGTCCACACCTCCCTGTGTGCCAACAACATCTGGTGCCGAACAAACTGCAACTGCCACAGGGAGGGAGGAGGACTCTGGCGGAGAGTCCCCTGCACCGCAGCAACCTGCACTTGA